>CM051239.1:41463035-41783035 GCA_027917425.1 Gastrophryne carolinensis | reverse complement strand
TATATATATATTGATTGATTGATTTGATTTCAAATGCAATTACTTTAAGGGTATAAAGAGTATGTTGCTCAATAAAGTCTATCTATCTAACTCTATAGCTATATATATTAAAATATTATCGGAAATATTTTAGACAGTATTGATAAATATATAGATCAAAAAATAGAAAATCCATCTATATTCCCAGTTAACTTTTTCCTTTTTAGAGATACATATTCCTGTTTTAGCCAGTATCGGGTAGTTTGTTTTAATGCCCATTTTTTCACATTTTGAATGGTATTCAAAAACAAAAAAAAGATGTATTTTAACGGAAGTTGCAATTATTTTTCGGGTCTTTATAATATAAACATATATTTTATAACTAAAAAAGTAATATTTATTTCAAGTTTTTCATCCCCAGTTCTCCATAGTAAGGGGAAAGGTAAATATTTGATCCAAATTAGTTTTTTAGGTTAAAAAATGTAACCAAAATTCTAACTGCTTGCGGTGGCTTGTCTGATCTTAGGTAAGCTTTACAGGAAGATAGTGACGAACACCCAATACAACCTACATGACATGTTTTAATAGAACCCAGTCAAAGCAGAATGGATGTCTGATCAGCTGTGAAAAGAAAATGTGTGCTGCCACCTAGAGTGTTAAAATGAAGTCAAAGTTTGTAGCCAACTATTTACCAGTTGAGTCCCTGGAGTACATACATTGTCCAGAAACATATGCCCATCTCCTGCAATGGACAGAAAAGGCTTTAATGGCTGTGCCGTCCCATGAGCAGTGGCTCCCTTTACCCTTAGACAGAATAGAGCACCCTGTGAACCCAATACCCCAGTAACCACGAGGGTGGCCCCCGAGGTCAATGTTTTAATACAGAGCCAACTGTAGCTGGAATTCAAATGAATGCATAAGCCTAGCTCTCTGTCACTTGGAAACATGTGCATCCAATATTACTAAACCACCGGGCAGGAGCCTCATCCACACGGCCGTGCTATGGAGGACACCACATGGGGAGTGGACAGCTGTCGTAGCTTCCCCAGCATTCAGATTTTGCATCAAAAAAGTCCGGCCCTGAGACTGAATCTCCATGCTGAATACTAAATGAAAGTTCTGCGTGGCCCCCGCCACCAACAGCATACAAATTCACATCATGTCCCCGCAACAATTACAAGAAACACAACACACAAACACACCGGGCATGGTGAAAGGCAGGAACATGGCTGGAACAGAAAATGCAAAATCAACAATCTAGAAAACGCCATCTGTTGGATTTATTGTTGCGTTGATGACAAGGGAAACGACTAATTTCACAATGTTTGTCTCAACAGAAACTAAGACAGTAACAGACAACTTTCCCGTAATAGCGCATTCTTTGTTGGCCTCCAGCCCAGGAGTTAATTTGGAAAATAATGGCCCTAATGTCAGTGAGAGAACTTGTAGATGTCCACAATAACACCGTTAGCTCAGAATCCAATGAGATCAAAGTATAGCCGTCACCACTCTGGAGATGTTCGATCCAAAGTGGTCTTTACACAGCAATCAGAAAGCCAATCCGACTTGGCCATAGAGTTGGGATAGGTTTAACATGACACATCTGTTGGCATTTCAAATACTCTGACACAGGCCTGGATTATGAGGGGGGGCGCATGCCCCGGGGGCCTCCACCACTTGCTCTGCAAAGGGGGCATCCACCTTTGGGGTATAGTCTGGCCCAGGAGGCTTTTCAGTTATTGGTCTGATGGGCCACTGTGCCAGCAATAAAGCTATCGGCGGCAGTGCCCCACACGTGCCAGGGCAAGCTTTTTTTTGTTTTTGCAAACCTGCAGTCAAAGCCACCAAAGGGAAGAATGGAGAGTCTAGAGCCACCACATGGCAGGACGGAGAGTTTAGAGCCACCAAAGGGCGGGACGGAGAGTCTAGAGCCACCAAAGGGCGGGGCGGAGAGTCTAGAGCCACCAAAGGGCAGGACGGAGAGTCTAGAGCCACCAAAGGGCAGGACGGAGAGTCTAGAGCCACCAAAGGGCAGGGCGGAGAGTCTAGAGCCACCAAAGGGCAGGGCGGAGAGTCTAGAGCCACCAAAGGGCAGGGCGGAGAGTCTAGAGCCACCAAAGGGCAGGACGGAGAGTCTAGAGCCACCAAAGGGCAGGACGGAGAGTCTAGAGCCACCAAAGGGCAGGACGGAGAGTCTAGAGCCACCAAAGGGCAGGACGGAGAGTCTAGAGCCACCAAAGGGCAGGATGGAGAGTCTAGAGCCACCAAAGGGCAGGACGGGGAGTCTAGAGCCACCACAGGGCAGAACGGAGAGTCTAGAGCAGCAAAGCCGCAATCAGCCACAGGGTTGGGTGGGTGCAGAGCTGTTAATTGGTGGCCACTCAATGCCCATAAGCCACCAAGCACAGCCCCTGACAGCTCAATTAACTGTTTTTTCTGGGCCACTACACCCCCCCCCCCCACCCAGAATGGCAAAGCAGGAGTTCCCAAGCAGTACGCACCCGCACAAGGGTCTCGATCTGATGTTATAGTAAGTAGACGGGTGCTAGACAACCACCAGTTACTTGGCTGGACTATTATTTTAAAGGAACACTGTATCTGGGGCCTCTACCACACTAAATCCGGCCCTGGTCTGACACAATAACACTTAAACATTTCAGCTTCCTTCTACTAGACCTATGCTTAATCCTCTTGCCCAGAACAACTTTCTCATTCTTCTCCTCCTTCATTTCCTTTTAGGTCCCCTTCACATTATGGGGTTGATTCAGCCCCAGGTGAGAAGTCACAAGTTTTTAGGACAGAGAACCGCCATTCTCTTTCATTGTTTACCTTGGGGCTGATTCAGCAACCGGATGTAAATTTTCACCTGGTAACAATCAAACTCAAGGTAGACAATAAAGGTGAATGTCCGTTTACTCTCCTATATAGCAGCATACTTTTTTTCACCTGGTGCTGAATTGACCCCGAGGTAGTAGAACCATGTAGTGCAGGGCAACACATCTTTCTGTACTGCGTGATACTTGCTGACATCACACTCCCCGTCTGGTCTAGTGCGAATTCCTGCTTCCCGTCAGAAGGCAGTAGGCTCTCTCATTGATCAGCCACAGGAAGTACTTCTGCCCACAAGACTACAAGGTATAAAGCCTGCGCATGGGTAATTTCTTTTAGTGTGTGCTGTTTACTGTCTCTTTAAAGCAGAACAAAACCCTGGATTTTTACTTTCCCAGGTTTTGTTCCATTCCCCGGGGGCATCCTGATTTGGCATGCCCTGCTGTGTGAAACCCCTCAGTTTGCCCTGTAAAACTGCAGGCTTCCTTGGGGGTTTGACACAGCGGGGCATCCCGATTCAGGATGCCCCGGGGAAAGCAAGCTGCTGGCCCTGCTTGTGGGTTTTGTTCCGCTTTAACACTAGTCTCTCCCCTGCACATTAACCACTACCTATAAACTACTTTTTTTATGTCTAGCATACCGATTCCCCTTTCATTTCATGGTATAAATTATTTATCTTTGCTTCTCTGAACATTAAAACAGGCCTAAATAATAAATGACCCTTTGGACTGTTTTATCCCCCACCCCACAGAACATCCAGATTTGGGAGGATCATCCACTTAGGAAGACTAAAAACTGGCCAAAATATTTACCCTCCTGATTCCTGAGGTCGCAGCAGCCAAATCTGACTTAGCAGTTTAGCATTCCACGGGCAACCAATAGAATTCACTCAGCAGGCGATCGCTATAGGTCGCAGCTGGTCACATGGGGTGAGACACACTGGCCGAGCAGAGTACCTGATTTTTGTGCTCCATATATAGATTTGGCTGGACAGGCATCAGGGACTGGGGGATACAATGGCCCTGAGCAGGCCCGGACTGGCCCACAGGGTTACCAGAAAAAAATCCAGTGGGCCCCGGGTCCCAGGGGCCGTCTGAGGGCCTTCATCACCAAACCTGAACTATGTACAGCTTGTTTGTGACGTCCCAAGTGCACACACACAGAATATTCTGTTTTTATTCATGGGCCCTGAATATAAGCCAGTGATACTATCAAAGCATAGGGTGGCCCCCAGAGTCAGTTCTACAGGTTGGCCCCAGGCATCCCTGTGTGACACTGGCCCCGAGAACCTCACTTGGGATTCCAGATCTGCACCCCCCTTGCCTTCAGTCATGAGACAAGAGCTCCAGGACTGACCAGAATCTGCTGGCCCTGGAGGTAAGTGGGGAGGACAGCGGGCTTAGTCTATTACATGTCAAATTAATGACTTTTATTGCTGTTGGTGTATATGTGTGACGCCTATTGGATAATCATTGTATGAAGGAGCACATTATAGGTTTCATCTAGAATTAATTGCACTGTTGGCGCTTGACACTTTAAATTGTTAGAATTGCACATTACTATTTGCACACTTTATTAATTTATTTTTCTTTTGACACAAGTACTGTGTCCACTCTTTCTAGTTGCTTATTAAATGATAATTGCACATGCACTAGCACTTTATCCTACAAGCGTGTGCCGATATATGTTACCATGATTAAGTCATTTGGTGCAAAGATGATTATTAATATCTAATTTGGTTAGCCCTGAAGTTTCTTCCCACTTGGTTTTTATATATGGTTTTAAAGCGTTATGTGTGTATATTGTGTATGTATATGTTGATTTGTGTAGTATGTACAATTCTTAAATAAATTGAATTAATCTGATTTAAAGTGTGCGGCCACTTGTGTGGATGGTGGAGTGGGTTAGCTCTGGAATCCCACTGTCAATAAGGGTTCATGAGTTGTTTTGTCCCCAAGGCTAGACCCTGTTATTAATATTTTGGGCTGTGCATATTCATATTGGAGTTCCTGCTGGCCCTGGAGTCTTATAGATTCTAGGGTTGCTTTTGGTCAACTTAAAGTGGACCAAAACCCACGGAGATCAGTCCAGCAACGTATAAGATCCCGGGGCCGATTGATTTCCAGAATCAGGATGCCCCACTGTGTGAAACCCCCAGGTCGCCATAAACTCACCTTCTTTCCCGGTCCAATGGTGCATGCGCGAGCAGCGGCCGCATACCGGCCATCCCTCCAGCAGGGTGCGTCGTAGGACTGGGAAGAGGTGAGTTTGTTCAGGCAACCTGGAGGACAAGGACCAAAACCCAGGATAGTCAAAATCCACTTTAGTCCACTTTAATGCCTGTATGACGTTGCATTAATATTCCTGTATGTATGGTGAACTGCACAGTGACCCCTTTCTCTTAGCTGCACAGGAACCCATTATAAACCAAAGGGCGCAATCCTGCCGGTCCCACAGCCCATAGCACAGCACTGCATGTATATGTATTTCGGGAAAATGTCTGTTACCAATTAAAATACATCTATAAACAGCCTATACACGACCCTGTAACATCCCATAAACATGGAGGACAGGGCGCGAGTATATGTGGATAAATAAACATGGAGGCTTTGTGAAGGCCGCGGTGCCAGGATGCCGGGGAAGACAGGGCCCAAACAACCTGCGCATACAATGAGGAGGCTCTTCAGGAAGTTCCAAGGCCGCTCCGTCATATTTCAGCACCTATTTCCCAGGATACATTTTGAAGGTTTCTTTCAAAGCTTATTTAATCTGAAGCGTTTTGTACTTATCAGCCACAAGGACAGACAGCAACACTATGAAACGTTCTGAGGTTATTTATTAGGCTTTGGACAACGACAATTTACCAGCGTTTCACACACATATAGCGGATATGAAAGCTCACAAAAAAGCGCCCACACTGACAGGTGTACATATAGGGAGCGCCATCATAGCGCCAAGGCTATTCTTCAGTTGCCCCTCGGGGGGGGGGGGGGGGTGAGAGCAGAGAAGGCCAGGGCCAAACATTTCTCAGCTTCTATACTGTATAGAGAATCGCTCGGGCAGCTCTACAATTCTGCCTCTTCCCTCCATTGTGCTGGTGTACACGTTTCCTTCATTTAATCCGGATCTTCAGCGTGATTTCATGAAAAGCCCAAAACCCCTAAAAAAAACTATTCCCCAGCATCTAAAATTAATATATTTTAAGTTTTCAGTCACTTACTTATTATTCTTTCCCCCACTGGGCTGCAACTCTGTTCAGGACTCTAGGACACGAGCGCCGCCATCTTGACTCAGAAGCATCACATGCTGAAGACAGGAGAGCAGGATAAAGTGCAGAGGGGCGGGGTTATAGCTGTGCTCAGGAGAGCTGGGGTCAGGGAAAGGACAGCAATTCCAGAATGCAAAGCGACACAGCCAGAAGACACTTCCTGTTTGCAGACTGCCTGATGCTCCATGAGCCGCCATCTTGGATGTTTAAAGGCTCAGAATACGCACTAGGTGCAGGTAGGATGATTTTTAATGTGGACAAATTGTATGTACAGGATGTGGGAAACATATAAGATATGCTCTTATTCAGGGTGAAGGACCGCTTTAAAGTGGAGCAAAACACAGGATTTTGACTATTCTGGGATTTGCTTCTTTCCCCCGGGCACCCTAATCGGGGGTGCCCCACTGCATGAAACCCCCCAGATCTCCGAAGCCAACTCACCTCTTCCAGGTCCTGACGTCACGTCGTCTAAGCCCTTGTCTAAGGCCAGCGGCTCTGAGCACGCTCCGCATCCCCCGCTTCCCTCTAACAGGGAGCGTGCCCGCGCTGGCCATTTACAAATGCCTGGTGCAGGCATGCACCCTGCTAGAGGGATAGCAGGGATGCAACCGCAGCTTGCGCATGTGGCTTTGGACCGGGACACAAGCTACTAAGTGTATGGGGCGACCTGTGTGGGGGGGGTTCACACAGCGGGGCATCCTGATTTTGGATGCTCCGGGGGAAGGGAATCGATCAGCCCGATCACAGTGGGTTTTGGTCCACTGTAATGGCAAGGTGAACAAGACCCAGGTTTCTTACGCTCTTATTCCTTGGGGCATTCTTATCTGAGATACCCCAAAGTGTGAAACCCAGTAGGCCAATATGTTTATGTAATCAGAGATCCTACAGTGCACATGTGGGCCGCCAGCCAATCAGGTTTCCTAGTCGTGCATATGAATAAAAAGGGAAGCCTGAAAGGTAATTTAGCTTTTACTACCCCCCTTTCGGCTGTTCATACCCACACACCAGCCGTTCAAAAATGGCTGCCGCTATAGTGTGCAGCCACCAGACGGATGCCGCAAGTGGCCTGCACATGCGCAGTGGGCTCGCCGCTGAGGTATGTCGGACGACCAGTGGGGTTTAGCACAATGCAGCATGCCAAAATGCAAAATAGAATTGCCACTTGGTTGGTACTTTTACTGACCTGGCAGTGCCGGTATTTTTTTTTTTTACTGGTAATTGTTACACTCATTATTTGCAGGATGATTCTAATCCTGATCTAACAGACGTGCTTTACAAAAAGAAACCTGAATGGGACGCGTGCCGCTGATTGGCTGAGCGGCCCACATGGGAACCAGGAAGAAGTGAGCTTTATCCGCGATCCCAGGGGACACTGATACAGGATCAGGGATAGCCGCCATTTTTCTACTTCAGTTTGTGAAAGCTGCATTTACAGTCAGCATGCAAATACTGCACGATGGTCCTCTATGTTCCTTTACAATTAGGTATAGCCAAGCTATTGATATGAATCTAGGTTTAAAGTGGACCTACATCCTCCCTAGCAACTTCTCAGTCCACAGAAAGCAATCACTGTGCGCGGTCCACAGGAGGCAATCACTGTGCGCGGTCCACAGGAGGCAATCACTGTGCGCGGTCCACAGGAGGCAATCACTGTGCGCGGTCCACAGGAGGCAATCACTGTGCGCGGTCCACAGGAGGCAATCACTGTGCGCGGTCCACAGGAGGCAATCACTGTGCGCGGTCCACAGGAGGCAATCACTGTGCGCGGTCCACAGGAGGCAATCACTGTGCGCGGTCCACAGGAGGCAATCACTGTGCGCGGTCCACAGGAGGCAATCACTGTGCGCGGTCCACAGGAGGCAATCACTGTGCGCGGTCCACAGGAGGCAATCACTGTGCGCGGTCCACAGGAGGCAATCACTGTGCGCGGTCCACAGGAGGCAATCACTGTGCGCGGTCCACAGGAGGCAATCACTGTGCGCGGTCCACAGGAGGCAATCACTGTGCGCGGTCCACAGGAGGCAATCACTGTGCGCGGTCCACAGGAGGCAATCACTGTGCGCGGTCCACAGGAGGCAATCACTGTGCGCGGTCCACAGGAGGCAATCACTGTGCGCGGTCCACAGGAGGCAATCACTGTGCGCGGTCCACAGGAGGCAATCACTGTGCGCGGTCCACAGGAAGCAATAACTAGGTAGTGATGACGCAGGAGGGTAGAATGATAATGCAAGAGGGTGAGTGTGGTACAAGACAAGGACAATGCAGGAGGGTTTAACATGGACCAAATGCCCGGTGGTCTGTGTACTCCTCGCACTAGACAAACTTAAATGGTTTGCTGGCGGGTACGTGTAGAGGGAGCAGACATGCCCTGAGGTGCATGGCAATTAATCACCCCACACATGTGCCGTAGGAGCAAAGGGGCACCCATGGCTTAGTGGTTAAGTGAGCTTTCCTGTGACAGGGGGTTGCAGGTTTGATCCCTGAGTGGGGCATGACTGAAGTGCTCTTGAGCAAAGGCATGTACACTCACTGTTCACTGGTGGGTCTATGTTTTCACTGCAGGGGTGGGTTAAATGCGGAGGACACATTTCTATGTATGGGCAAGCACTCAAAAGGCAAATAAACATATTATTATATTAAAGAAAAACATCTAAGACTCCAAGGCCACCTGAGTCTCACTCCATGGGGTATCCCAAATTGGGATGCCTCACTTTGTGAAACCCCCCAGGTCGCCCGATTTTTAGGAGGAGATGTTTACCTGTGCCAAGCCTTTCAGGACGGCCTGTGCAGACAAGCCCACAAAGAGGTGAACGGGGATGCGGCCAGCAGCTTGCAGAGCGAAATGGAGAGCGCCGATTGACTGAGTGGCCCGTGCTTGCATTGTAGGAATGTCGGGAAGGTGGGTTTCCTGGATGATCCATGGAGATACAGCAGGGCATCCCAAATCGGGATGCCCCGTCTCAGAGGAACGCCAGGGAGAGTGAAATTCCACTTGGAAAGCAAGATAAGTGGTCAGTAATTCCTGGGGTTTTCCTAATCAGACTGGCCCTGTGAATTGGACCATAATGCAGGGGGTATTTTCACAGGACCGTAATGCAGAATAATCAGATAAACATCGGTGGGGGTGGAAAAGACTGCAGTTTTCTATTTCAAAGAATATTCTCCATAATGACAGCAAACCTTCAAAGAGATCCCCAGATTGCCATGTGATGCCTGAACCATGGTCACATTTATCAGCAGACCTGATGACAGAGTTCTTCCTAAATATAGAGAGACGTGGGCTCCCCGTGGCAATGGCCGCCTTCAGTGCTATAGAGTGTTATAGGCAATATTGCTGGGTAAACAGAAGAAAAAGCACGAGCTACGATGTAAAATAAAAAGAGCCGGCAATGTGGAGGGAACATGGAGGAATGTGACATGATCAGGCCGTGATTGATGGGAGACAGAGGAGAGCTTGTATACGCTACTGACGGCGCTGGAAGATCAAGGGAACAATTGGTAATATGAGCTTGACAAAAGAGCTAATCTTTTTGGAAATGGTGAAAAAAGAATAGGTGAGAGGGGATCACTACAAAGCCGAAATTAAAGGAAGATGATGGATATGCAAAAGGCTCTTTGTTTAAATTTCTTATAGGAATGAAAATAATTAAGTTAGATGTTACAAATCATTGCAAGGCGTGGAGCCCGGATGAAAGGTTAGGGGATGCAGAATTAGCACGGCTTCCATCATGACACAGGAAGGAAGAAGAAAACAACACTTTCAACAATATTCCTTTTCTTGTCACCGGGGGCTAAGTAGAGAAGAAAAAAAGTTTGTGCTCAGCTCCAAACATCGTCTTCCTGTATGCAATCTGATCTCTGATGACAACATGGAAGGTTTTAACCGACATGGCCTCTCGGGATCTAACCAATCAAAAATGAAACACTGGCCAAGTCATTAATTAGACACGCTTGTAAATCTCCTGCAATTATGCAATCAGCCAATCACACAGCAGCAGAAACGCATGGTCATGTGGGGACAGGTTAGTAGCAGAGCCAAACCAAAAAATCAGCTCGGGATTTCAATGACTTTGGCCAACCCACAAGCTGCTGAGCCCCACCAGCAATGTGCTTTCCAGCAGGTCAACAAGTGCATTCACCAGCTGAGTCTGTAGCATTGCAGGGGCAGATCATGGACAGGGGTGGATATCACCATCCTTCTAACCAGCGGGGCATTCATATATGTCTACTTACTGCTTATCTTTTCTCAGGAAACTGAAAATGCAGAGAGGTGCATGATGATGCAGGTGGAAGGAGGATGATGCAGGTGGAAGGAGGATGATGCAGGTGGAAGGAGGATGATGCAGGCGGAAGGAGGATGATGCAGGTGGAAGAAGGATGATGCAGGTGGAAGAAGGATGATGCAGGTGGAGGGAGGATGATGCAGGTGGAAGGAGGATGATGCAGGTGGAAGGAGGATGATGCAGGTGGAAGAAGGATGATGCAGGTGGAAGAAGGATGATGCAGGTGGAAGGAGGATGATGCAGGTGGAAGGAGGATGATGCAGGTGGAAGAAGGATGATGCAGGTGGAAGGAGGATGATGCAGGTGGAAGGAGGATGATGCAGGTGGAAGGAGGATAGGATGATGCAGGTGGAAGGAGGATGATGCAGGTGGAAGGAGGATGATGCAGGTGGAAGAAGGATGATGCAGGTGGAAGAAGGATGATGCAGGTGGAAGAAGGATGATGCAGGTGGAAGGAGGATGATGCAGGTGGAAGAAGGATGATGCAGGTGGAAGGAGGATGATGCAGGTGGAAGGAGGATGATGCAGGTGGAAGGAGGATAGGATGATGCAGGTGGAAGGAGGATGATGCAGGTGGAAGGAGGATAGGATGATGCAGGTGGAAGGAGGATGATGCAGGTGGAAGAAGGATGATGCAGGTGGAAGAAGGATGATGCAGGTGGAAGAAGGATGATGCAGGTGGAAGAAGGATGATGCAGGTGGAAGGAGGATGATGAAGGTGGAAGGGGGGTGATGCAGGAAGGAGTGTGATGATCCATAAGTAAGAATGATGATCAATAAGGGAGAGTGATGATGCAGGTAGAAGGGGGATGATGCAGGAAGGTGTGTGATGATCCATAAGGGAGAGTAATGATGCAGGATGGTGAGTGATGATGCAGGAGGGAAAGTGATGATCCATAAGGGAGAGTGATGATGCAGGCGGGAGAGTGATGATGCAGGCGGGAGAAGGATGATGCAGGCGGGAGAAGGATGATGCAGGCGGGAGAAGGATGATGCAGGCGGGAGAAGGATGATGCAGGCGGGAGAAGGATGATGCAGGCGGGAGAAGGATGATGCAGGAGGGAGAAGGATGATGCAGGAGGGAGAAGGATGATGCAGGAGGGAGAAGGATGATGCAGGAGGGAGAAGGATGATGCAGGAGGGAGAGTGATGATTCAGGTGAAAGGGGGATGATCCAGAAGGTAGAGTGATGGAGAGTGATGAAGCAGGAAGGAGAGTGATCATGCATGTGGGAGAGTGATCATGCATGTGGGAGAGTGGTCATGCATGTGGGAGAGTGGTCATGCAGGAGGGGGAGTGATGATGCAGGAGGGGGAGTGAAGATGCAGGAGGGGGAGTGATGATGCAGGAGGGGGAGTGATGATGCAGGAGGGGGAGTGATGATGCAGGAGGGGGAGTGATGATGCAGGAGGGGGAGTGATGATGCAGGAGGGGGAGTGAAGATGCAGGAGGTGGAGTGAAGATGCAGGAGGTGGAGTGAAGATGCAGGAGGGGGAGTGATGATGCAGGAGGGGGAGTGAAGATGCAGGAGGGGGAGTGATGATGCAAGAGGGGGGTGATGATGCAGGATGGGGAGTGATGATGCAGGAGGTGGAGTGAAGATGCAGGAGGAGGGGGAGTGATGATGCAGGAGGGGGAGTGAAGATGCAGGAGGTGGAGTGAAGATGCAGGAGGGGGAGTGAAGATGCAGGAGGGGGAGTGATGATGCAGGAGGGGGAGTGATGATGCAGGAGGGGGAGTGAAGATGCAGGAGGAGGGGGAGTGATGATGCAGGAGGGGGAGTGAAGATGCAGGAGGTGGAGTGAAGATGCAGGAGGGGGAGTGAAGATGCAGGAGGGGGAGTGAAGATGCAGGAGGGGGAGTGATGATGCAGGAGGGGGAGTGATGATGCAGGAGGGGGAGTGATGATGCAGGAGGGGGAGTGAAGATGCAGGAGGAGGGGGAGTGATGATGCAGGAGGGGGAGTGAAGATGCAGGAGGTGGAGTGAAGATGCAGGAGGGGGAGTGAAGATGCAGGAGGGGGAGTGAAGATGCAGGAGGTGGAGTGAAGATGCAGGAGGGGGAGTGAAGATGCAGGAGGTGGAGTGAAGATGCAGGAGGGGGAGTGATGATGCAGGAGGGGGAGTGATGATGCAGGAGGGGGAGTGAAGATGCAGGAGGGGGAGTGAAGATGCAGGAGGGGGAGTGAAGATGCAGGAGGGGGAGTGAAGATGCAGGAGGAGGGGGAGTGATGATGCAGGAGGAGGGGGAGTGATGATGCAGGAGGTGGAGTGATGATGCAGGAGGTGGAGTGAAGATGCAGGAGGTGGAGTGAAGATGCAGGAGGGGGAGTGAAGATGCAGGAGGGGGAGTGAAGATGCAGGAGGGGGAGTGATGATGCAGGAGGGGGAGTGAAGATGCAGGAGGAGGGGGAGTGATGATGCAGGAGGGGGAGTGATGATGCAGGAGGTGGAGTGAAGATGCAGGAGGGGGAGTGAAGATGCAGGAGGTGGAGTGATGATGCAGGAGGGGGAGTGATGATGCAGGAGGGGGAGTGAAGATGCAGGAGGTGGCGTGATGATGCAGGAGGGGGAGTGAAGATGCAGGAGGGGGTGTGATGATGCAGGAGGTGGAGTGATGATGCAGGAGGGGGAGTGATGATGCAGGAGGGGGGTGATGATGCAGGAGGGGGAGTGATGATGCAGGAGGTGGAGTGATGATGCAGGAGGTGGAGTGATGATGCAGGAGGTGGAGTGATGATGCAGGAGGGGGAGTGAAGATGCAGGAGGGGGTGTGATGATGCAGGAGGTGGAGTGGTGATGCAGGAGGTGGAGTGGTGATGCAGGAGGGGGAGTGAAGATGCAGGAGGGGGTGTGATGATGCAGGAGGGGGTGTGATGATGCAGGAGGGGGAGTGATGATGCAGGAGGGGGAGTGAAGATGCAGGAGGGGGTGTGATGATGCAGGAGGGGGAGTGATGATGCAGGAGGGGGAGTGAAGATGCAGGAGGAGGGGGAGTGATGATGCAGGAGGAGGGGGAGTGATGATGCAGGAGGGGGAGTGAAGATGCAGGAGGTGGAGTGAAGATGCAGGAGGGGGAGTGAAGATGCAGGAGGGGGAGTGAAGATGCAGGAGGGGGAGTGATGATGCAGGAGGGGGAGTGATGATGCAGGAGGGGGAGTGAAGATGCAGGAGGGGGAGTGAAGATGCAGGAGGTGGAGTGAAGATGCAGGAGGGGGAGTGAAGATGCAGGAGGGGGTGTGATGATGCAGGAGGTGGAGTGGTGATGCAGGAGGGGGAGTGATGAGGCAGGAGGGGGAGTGAAGATGCAGGAGGGGGTGTGATGATGCAGGAGGGGGAGTGATGATGCAGGAGGGGGAGTGATGATGCAGGAGGGGGTGTGATGATGCAGGAGGTGGAGTGATGATGCAGGAGGGGGAGTGATGATGCAGGAGGGGGGTGATGATGCAGGAGGGGGAGTGAAGATGCAGGAGGGGGAGTGATGATGCAGGAGGGGGAGTGATGATGCAGGAGGTGGAGTGAAGATGCAGGAGGTGGAGTGAAGATGCAGGAGGTGGAGTGAAGATGCAGGAGGGGGGAGTGAAGATGCAGGAGGGGGAGTGAAGATGCAGGAGGGGGAGTGATGATGCAGGAGGGGGAGTGAAGATGCAGGAGGAGGGGGAGTGATGATGCAGGAGGGGGAGTGATGATGCAGGAGGTGGAGTGAAGATGCAGGAGGGGGAGTGAAGATGCAGGAGGTGGAGTGATGATGCAGGAGGGGGAGTGATGATGCAGGAGGGGGAGTGATGATGCAGGAGGGGGAGTGAAGATGCAGGAGGTGGCGTGATGATGCAGGAGGGGGAGTGAAGATGCAGGAGGGGGTGTGATGATGCAGGAGGGGGTGTGATGATGCAGGAGGTGGAGTGATGATGCAGGAGGGGGAGTGATGATGCAGGAGGGGGGTGATGATGCAGGAGGGGGAGTGAAGATGCAGGAGGGGGAGTGATGATGCAGGAGGTGGAGTGATGATGCAGGAGGTGGAGTGATGATGCAGGAGGGGGAGTGAAGATGCAGGAGGGGGTGTGATGATGCAGGAGGTGGAGTGGTGATGCAGGAGGGGGAGTGGTGATGCAGGAGGTGGAGTAATGATGCAGGAGGTGGAGTGATGATGCAGGAGGGGGAGTGATGATGCAGGAGGTGGAGTGATGATGCAGGAGGTGGAGTGATGATGCAGGAGGTGGAGTGATGATGCAGGAGGGGGAGTGAAGATGCAGGAGGGGGAGTGATGATGCAGGAGGGGGAGTGATGATGCAGGAGGGGGAGTGATGATGCAGGAGGGGGTGTGATGATGCAGGATGGGGAGTGATGATGCAGGAGGTGGAGTGATGATGCAGGAGGTGGAGTGATGATGCAGGAGGGGGAGTGATGATGCAGGAGGTGGAGTGATGATGCAGGAGGGGGAGTGATGATGCAGGAGGGGGAGTGATGATGCAGGAGGTGGAGTGAAGATGCAGGAGGGGGAGTGATGATGCAGGAGGGGGAGTGATGATGCAGGAGGTGGAGTGAAGATGCAGGAGGAGGGGGAGTGATGATGCAGGAGGGGGAGTGAAGATGCAGGAGGGGGAGTGATGATGCAGGAGGTGGAGTAATGATGCAGGAGGTGGAGTGATGATGCAGGAGGGGGAGTGATGATGCAGGAGGTGGAGTGATGATGCAGGAGGTGGAGTGATGATGCAGGAGGTGGAGTGATGATGCAGGAGGGGGAGTGATGATGCAGGAGGGGGAGTGATGATGCAGGAGGGGGAGTGAAGATGCAGGAGGGGGAGTGATGATGCAGGAGGGGGAGTGATGATGCAGGAGGGGGAGTGATGATGCAGGAGGGGGTGTGATGATGCAGGATGGGGAGTGATGATGCAGGAGGTGGAGTGATGATGCAGGAGGTGGAGTGATGATGCAGGAGGGGGAGTGATGATGCAGGAGGTGGAGTGATGATGCAGGAGGGGGAGTGATGATGCAGGAGGGGGAGTGAAGATGCAGGAGGGGGAGTGAAGATGCAGGAGGGGGAGTGAAGATGCAGGAGGGGGTGTGATGATGCAGGAGGGGGAGTGAAGATGCAGGAGGGGGAGTGATGATGCAGGAGGGGGAGTGAAGATGCAGGAGGGGGAGTGATGATGCAGGAGGGGGTGTGATGATGCAGGAGGGGGTGTGATGATGCAGGAGGGGGAGTGAAGATGCAGGAGGGGGTGTGATGATGCAGGAGGGGGAGTGATGATGCAGGAGGTGGAATGATGATGCAGGAGGTGGAGTGATGATGCAGGAGGGGGAGTGAAGATGCAGGAGGGGGAGTGAAGATGCAGGAGGGGGAGTGAAGATGCAGGAGGGGGAGTGATGATGCAGGAGGGGGAGTGATGATGCAGGAGGGGGTGTGAAGATGCAGGAGGGGGTGTGATGATGCAGGAGGGGGAGTGAAGATGCAGGAGGGGGAGTGATGATGCAGGAGGGGGAGTGATGATGTAGGAAGGAGAGACTTTGGAGAAAATAAAACAAAATCCAGTTGCATTGATTTATTCCTACAGATCTGATCTGGATGAATAAGAACCTTTACAGACAAGATGAGTGACAGCATTATACTGCTAAAAACACGCAGGCAGGGTGCTTATATTCTTTTGCCAAAGTGAGAACCTTTAAATTGGACCTATACCTAGGGGCTTTAATGTTCATATCGAGCATTAGGGTGGAGGAGATCTCAGTGTTTTTGTGGCATGGTTGTTGGTGGCAGACAGGTTGATTTGAGTATTTGTCCTGAATCTGACGTCACGTCCTCAATTTTATCTAATGTTTGTGTTTTTCTTCTCCTATGTCGCTTTATGCAAGTGCTGCATTTAGGTCAAGCAGAGCTCCTAAGCAATGATTTAAGCACTAGTTCTTAGCTGTCAATATAAACCAATGCAACCCTACCTGGCTAGCCCTACAAAAAAGCATTAGAGATATTACTGCTGTGTCTGCACTGAGAGCCGGGGCTCAGGTTTCAGCGAACAAACACACATTACATAGACATCAGCCCCGGAAAAAAAAAAAGAGGGAAAAAATTGCAATTGGCATGGTAACCTGTCCTACCACAAAATGAGATGAGCTCATGGTTAAAGTGATCCGAGCAATTAAGGAACCAAGCGCTTCCCTATGGGAATAATAGAGCGGTCGCAGCATAAGCCTTCATATGGCTGTCAGAGCAGAAGCGTCCCTCAACTCCCCTTGATTACACAAATGTCAGCGTTGGGGATTCAGGCGCCTCTGTCACCTACAAGCAGCGCATCAACGAGGTTGTTAACAAGCCATCATAAAGATTGATATTTTTACTAAAGGATATTATTTTATTTCTTATTTTCCCTGGAATTATCTCACCACCCATAGAGGTAACTATAGTCATAGTAGTACCAAATAAGGCAAAAAGGGCCAATGCAGAGTAACCGCTGGTCCAGTCAACAGGTTCTTATACTAGATCGTAACCTCATTCATTTTCAGATCCTCCATTACATCGTAAAATATTCTTCTCTAATCTCTTCTCTAATATTCCAGATGATTTTTGGATCAATAATATATACCCCTATATAGCCCAATAGACTAAATTCTTTCTCCTTCTGTATCCTCCCTTATACCCTAATAGATCATAAGCTCTTCTGCCTGCACCCCTCATTCTCTTCCTGCATCCTCTCTTTTAGGCTAATACTGTATATTGTAAGCTCTTCTCCCTTCTATATTTTCCTTGTAACCCTAACAGAGCTTTTTTTATTGACTAACTTTTTTATTAGGTAAAATCAATAAATCATATACAATATATACCGTATATACGAAGTTACAATACATAGATAAATACATAAAGAATAAATAAAATACAGAAAAAAACTACAGAAACAGGCCTGACAATTCAGCATTACAATAACAATTCTATATACAATTATATATATATATATATATATATATATATATATATATATATATATATATATAACACTACACTATACACAATTCAACAGGAAGACTAAGAGACCCCGTGTCACCTGTGCACGCAGCGGTTCTTCAAAAATCTGTCACTATTATCAAAAAACCTACAGGTGAGCAGAGACAGAAAAGCCCACCCAGAGGGAAGTCATGAGGATTAAGGAGGCCTGATGTTCCTCCATGCCTTCATCCAGGCCCTCCGTCTCCACCTCTCCCTCTCCAGCACCTGGATCTTCTCCACCTCATGCAGAATATCATGCACCACCACCGGGACAGGCAGGACTTTCTTCCTAATGCAGAGCTGGCACTGTGCATTCCACGCCAAATAGCTGATCACTGGACTAACTCGATATAAAGTGTCCAAGAATAGAGGGAATTTTTGTTTGAATGGCCCATACACCCACTCAGCATAGGAAAGCTGGGAGAAGAAGGGGCCAACCCCACCTGTTTACACACCGCTACATTAAAGGAAACCGGAGCAGGAAGTGGTCCATAGTCTCCACCTCATCCTGACGCTCCTCACGGAGACAAATTACCTCTGCCAGGCTGCTGCGTTTCTGGATTCCCTTAAGGTAGAGTTCTCCTTGGATGTAGAGCCAGGCTATATCCCGGAATTTCAATGAAATTATTCAGGAGTTAATAAGCATCAAACACTCCCTCATGGGCAATCCCTGAGGGACAATGGCTCATGAAAAGCCAGACCCAGTACCAGACTCACTAGGAGCTTCCTAGGAGTAGATCTTATGTCCTCTGTTGTCAATTGCCATTGCCGAAGTATTTTAAAGCACGGGGCAACATAGGCTGGCTGAACCTGAGGAACTCAAGGGTTTTTAACCCGGCCACCAGTCTCCCAGTCTCGCAGAAAGGGCCTAAACCAGGACTGGAAAATACCCACCCAGCCAGGCGGGCTCACTGGTCAAACATGACCATCTCTAGGCCACCCTCCCATGACATTTCTTTTCACCAGGTTCATGCGTTTTCCCCATAACATGTGGAAAAACATGCTGTAGACCCCGATGTGGAGATACACTGGCAAAGCGCAGACAACGCTGATGTATAAAAGATCGGGATCAGGTAGGTC
The DNA here is from genome assembly GCA_027917425.1 of Gastrophryne carolinensis. Lineage (NCBI taxonomy): Eukaryota > Metazoa > Chordata > Amphibia > Anura > Microhylidae > Gastrophryne > Gastrophryne carolinensis. The sequence continues at coordinate 41,764,618 of CM051239.1, read as the reverse complement.
TTGATAAGATCCACCTTTTCCCTGAGAGACATTTTCCAGCTCTTCCAGAATGCAACCTTGGCATTGGCAAATTTCAGCCTGCAATCCCAGTTTTTTTGCCCTTTTTTTATCACCTGGAATGAAATTAATGGCAAGAACTTTAATTTCCTGCTGGGACACTGGGGAGGCATCAGGAAGCTTGAAGCCCTCACCCTCCCTACCTATCCAGAAAACTTCTCATGATTGATTTGGGAGCCAGATGCTTCCATATATCAGTGAGGCCACCTCCTCTGCCTCATTTGCCCCAGAGACAATCACAGATACATCATCAGCATAGGCAATGACCTTCAAAGGAGGCTCACCAGGAATACCCAGAGGAACCCCAACATAACATGCTGTTTTCAACCCTCCTAATGAAAGGCTCAATCACAAACACGTACAGTAGGGGACTCAAAGGGCACCCCTGGCGCAAACCAGAGCCAACCTCAAAAGGCCTTTCAACCCAGCAAATAACAAGAGTGAACTACTTGCCAAGAAGCAGCCATAGGTATTCATGATTGACCCTATCAAAAGCCTTTGCCTGGTCCAACGCCAACAAGTACTTTCCCGAGCCCGCAGCCGTGCATCGCTCCTAGGCTTCCCGGACAGCTAAAACTGATGCTGATGATGGGAAAGCAGTCATTCCGCCACTGACGATAAGGGCTTGCAGAGGAAGCTGGACCTCCTTGTCTCGAATGGTGGAGCTCAGGGGGCAATCTCTGAAGTCAAGCTTCTCCTCAGGAAGTGTCAGTATGACCGGCATGCTTCTTGGTTCTGGAAAGGGACTATTGGAAATGCCAATCACCCAATCCCTACCAGAATTGCAGACAGGCTGCAGCTCTCAAGACTGTCATTGGCCTAGTCATGGATCCTGGACATTATTAGGTCCTTTTATGCTGAACTCTTGGCCAGAAAGATTTTTGACTGGGCAAGGATGGAAAGTTTCCAGGACTCTACTCCAGGATTGGGAAATGGTGACCTTTCTTTGACTAGCTTGACAGAGCCAGTCACTGCCGATGAGGTGGTGAGTGCCATTGATCACCTTGCCATCAAAAGGTCACTCTGCCTTGGGGTCTTATCTCCCATCCTGCTCAGAAAGGGGTGCATGATCCGGATCACCTAGTCTCGGCCTACGCGATCTTATAAAAGGGATTCCAGCAGGGGCCACTATTACTGGGTCCCCCTTTAGTACTTGCAGTGCCATCCCCCCTAGCTACCTCAGCTATTACATTGCTTGATCTTACTTTAAAAGATTCACCTTAGGGCCACCTGTAGATGGCACAGGCACAGGGGCCTCAGGAACCCCCAGCTGAGTGGGGAGGAGTGACCACGGGTGGTTGGGGCATGGGAACATCAAAAAATCCACACTACCACCTGACACAGAGCTATCAGTGCCATCTGCAGGATGGCTGGCTAAGGACTCAGTATACTGAACTAGCATCAGTTCCTCACATACCTGCTGTTGATTGCCCTCTGGCAGGTCCCCTCCACTGCATGCCAACTCTGCACACACCTGGTGAACTGCTCCAGACACAGATGTTACATTCACCGGTTCCGGGGGTTCCCAACTTTGCCACTGCATGTAGCCGGTAAGTCCGCCATTGGGGTCTCCACCACATGGCCAACCTCCTCCTCCTCCATGGCCTGGCCTGAGTGCTGCATGGTCTTAAAGTGCTGCTCATTCTTGTATCTCTTTTGAAATGCGCCACAGCTTTCCTTCATTGACTTAACCAACCTTTCCTGTTGCTTCACCTGGACCTCACACCGGGCTGGGGCACAGTGGTGGAAATAGTGCCGCTGGTAGATGGAGTCCCGGGATCCGGCGGTGTATATATTCCTCCACCTCTTTTACCTCCCATAACCTCTATTATATCCTAATAGATTGTAAGCTCTTGTCCCCTCTGTATCCTTCCTATACCCTATTACAGGGTTCTCCAGCATATTTTTACATGGGAGCCACATTCAGTGCAGAGAGATGGAGGTGAGCCACCATTCATGTGAATAGATTGTAGAAGCCATATAATTTTTATTTTTACAATGAATTAGTGAATCACTTACAATGGACCAAAACCCACCCTGGAGTCTATGAGACTCCCTGTTAAAGGGTAGTGGGGGTATGCGGCCGCCAACGCGCTCAGATCCGCTCGCTTAAGACAAGCTCCTACACCAGTGGTTCTCAACCTTTCTAATGCCGTAACCCCGCAATGCAGTTCCTCATGTTGCGGTGACCCCAAACCAAAAAAGAATTTTGGTGGCTACTTCAAAACTGTCATTTTGCTACAGTTATGATTCGGAATGTAAATACCTGATATGCATTATGTATTCTCATTGCTACAAATCAAACATAATTTAAATATATATATGTATATAATATATATAATAATATAGTGATTATTCACAAAAACAATATTTAATTATATGTTGAGAATATTTATTACTAATTCCAATAAATAACATTTCACCATGGCACAGCATGTGTCGGAAACTGTCATTTCTCCGCCTCGAGATTCTCGGGAGCTCTCTTCCACAAAATCCGCCGCATTCACAATGAAATCAATAGGAGGCGGATTCAATGCCGGAAACCGCTGATTTCAGCAGTTTCCTCACTCAGAATATGGGAAAATAGTGGGAGATATGGGAGATAATTATACATTGGGGAACAGTGTGAACTACATCTTATAGTGGTCTCTTATAGTATAAGACCGATGTAGTTCACACTGTGTAAATGTATGGTGCTTTGTGTAAGTGTAAGCTGCTTTGTGTACTGTGCAATGATTACACACAAAGCACCTTACACTTGCACAGTATTGTGTGTATGGTGTGTGTGTACTGTTTTTACATTAACCTTTATTACACCAGCAGGCTGTCTCGCAGGCTCTCTTGCCTCTCCGCCTCCGGCGCTTGCTGCGTCCGCCCAATGATGACGTCAGCAAGCGCCGGACACACGTAATGCGCTGCTATGGATTGTGGAACGTTCCCCCCCGCCCCTTAGGCCCCGGACGGATGATGCAATCACGTCTGCGCATGTATGCAGGCATTCAGTTTGGAATGCGGATCCATAACGGCGTGCGTTCCAGCAGACTGTAGCGCGCCTTTTCAGTGGCTAAAGCAATCAGAAATATGTACAGTATTTTCCTATGGCTTTAGGCGACCCCTGTGTTTTGGTCGTTCAACCCCCGCCGGGGTCCCGACCCACAGGTTGAAAACCGCTGTCCTAGACGAAGGGCGTGGTGAGGTCGTTCAGGTGACCTGACCTGGGGGGGTTTCACACAACGGGGCCCTGGGGGCAAGGACCAATACACAGTATAGTCAAGATCCTGGGTTTTGGTCCACTTTAAAAGCTTCAACCTTGGCAGTATGATCTCTAACAGCCCCCTGAAATTGACCCCCACCTCTTAAAATACTTGCCCCAGATACGTGGATCCCCAAATGATGCTGGAAACTGTGAAACAGGTAACCCAGCACGCTCTTCCACCTGCCTGAGTCAGGAACCCCATGCATTGACAATGAACAGCTCTGGCTGCCATTTACCCCTACCCAATCTCAACAGTCTGCTAAACCCTCCATAAGTGTTCTCTCCTGGTCTAGCAGACATCCAGCGAGCCCCACAGCAGGGGACTGTGAGCCACAGGTTGCTCCAGAGCTCGAGGTTGGGGTCCCCTACCCTAATACATTATTAGTTCTTCCTCCTGTATACACTCCTAAAACCCAATAGATTTCTTCTCCTGTTTCCTTTCTCATGCCCTACCCAGGGGTGTAACTACAGGGGCAGAGGCCATGGGGTCCCTTATTTTTACTCTTCCCCTTTATATATAAGATTTGTGCTCACATGGCATCATATACATAAAAAGAAGCATACATTTGTCTCATCTGTGTCAGTCTTTAAGCATCTAGTAATATCTTATTTAGTAAAAATGACAGGACAGGAAAAAGGGACTTATGAGCCATGACTGCGTCCCACTTAATGTTCGCACCAGGGGCCGGTCACATTTAGCTGCATCACTAGATTGTAGGCTCTTCTTTTGGCATCCACCCTCATCCTCAGAGGGTCTCATCAAAATATTTCTCTGAGGACTGGCCCTACATAGCCACACTCAACCCCCCACCTCCTCCATATGAAATGACACATTATAATTTCTCTTGGCCAGTTAGAGGCAGTTGGTGTTTAAGTAATTAGAAGGGCGGTTTGGTAACAGGAAGGGAGCAAGGTAAGGGATGCCCTGCACACGGATCACTGTGAAAGGAGAACCTAGAGAGGCGCAGAGCAGGAAACACATTGTGCTATCTACATCCTGTGAGGCCAAACACCATCAACCGCACAGGAATATTACAAGTTCACATGACAAAGCGCAGCCTCGCGTTTCAGCCTGCAGCCTATGAATGGCAAATATGGCTTCTGCAAATAGGCACAGAAATTTGCCAGCATAGGAATGGCACATAATAGAATAATTCATCTGAGCTTTGATCTTTAGAAGGACTATTTGACTCATTTGAATGCATGAGGGGTTCACACAGTGGGGCATCCTGCATCGGGGGTGTGTGTGTGTGTGTGTGTGTGTGTGTGTGTGTGTGTGTGTGTGGGGGGGGGGGTCATTTAGTTGTCCGCTCCTGGAGTCTAAAAGACCTTGGAGGTGATAAGAGGAGCAACACCCCCCTTGTCCTTGTCCCTGGGGCATTCCTACTTGGATGCCCCGATGTGTGAAAACCCCCAGATCACCCACAAAACTTACCGCTCCTTTCCTCTGCGCTTGTGCATGCTCCTGTCCAATTGTTGTTTTGAACTGAACAACAGTATAATGAGTGGGAGCAGCCACATTCCCAGTCTCCCAGCGGTGTGGCGTGCCCCTGTGCCCAGCCTATCTGAATGGATGTACACGGGGGTGCACCTCAGTTGCAGGGATGCCGAGGATGCAGCTGTGCTGTGGGACAGGTGAGAAGGCGAATGCATGAGGGGTTCACACAGTGGGGCATCCTGCATCGGGGGGTGTGTGTGGGGGGGAGGAATTTAGTTGTCCGCTCCTGGAGTCTAAAAGACCTTGGAGGTGATAAGAGGATCAACACCCCCCTTGAGTCTATTAGACTTATTATTCTACATCTATATGGGGCATTCAAAATTGGGATGCCCACTTATGAAGCCTGCTCATTTCACCCAATTAACTGTGTTGACCTGCCTTCTTTTCAGCCGCATACCCGGCATACCTCTAGCTGTGGGCATGCCTGCGCCAAGCCTTTCTGAAGGGGCGCGTGTGCGGCTAGAAGCAGGGATGCACAGTGCTCACTCCATTCAGATTTCCTTGCTGCACTGAACAGCGACAAAGGAAATCTGAATGGAACGAGTGTCGCTGAGCGGGCCGTGTGGGAACCAGTAAGAGGTGCCATTCCCACAGATTGCCTGAACCTACGTGCTTGGAACATAACAGTTGCAGAAGCAAGCCCTTAGATTCGACAGCGTTTAAAGGGTAAAGCTTATTTTTATACCCTGTACAGCCGATTGGGTTTGGAGCTGGAGAAGTCCTCCAGATGATCATCTCTGGCTAAAAGGAGTTGATGCTGTGAAATACATTTATTTCGTACCTTCTTTTTCAGAGCTCGGTCTTTAGTTTCCAGCCAATCATCCATTTGTTCTTCAATTTCTTCAATGCTGACGCCTTGGTCATAGGATGGGATGTGAGCCATGAAATTGGACTCGGAGGCAGTGTAGACGGGGAATTCTGCCTTCGGTTTCTTTACTTTGGGCTTTTTCTCTTCTGAAATGGAAAAGTTTTTCTATTAGAAATGAAGGACTTAGATCAGTGCAACCTGTAATGAAACGGCTGAATAGAAGCAAACAATGAAAGTGTGTAGAACGTAAGGTTAGGTGCACCTCCGTGCTTCTGTGTCGCCCCTGTAACAGCACCTAGTAAAAGTCAGGTCAATACAACGGTAAAGCGGTCATTTTGCTAGACACAGCGCTGGATGAAGATGGGGGAGGTAACTATAGTGTAAATTAAACCGGACCTTATTTAATTATTATTTCATTATTTAATGAAAAGCCCAACCCCTTAAAAAAAACTATTCCCCACCATCTAAAATTAATATATTTTAGGTTTTTAGGTGCTTACTTTTTATTCTTTCCTCCGCTGGGCTGCAACTTTGTTAAAGTGGACCAACACCCAGCTGGATCGTCCCATGAATCCCGCTGTGTGAAACCCACTAGGACGCCCGCTAACCTTACCTGAATCCCGGTCCAATGGCGCATGCGCGGGCTGCGGACGCATCTCGCGCTTCTCTCTAGGGGGCGTCGGCCATTCCCAAAGCCATTCACAGAGGGAAGCGCAAGATGCAGCCGCCAGCGTGCTCGGAGCCGCTGAGCTTTGACGTGCATAGCTCAGCAGCTCCGAGCACGCTGATTGGACGAGCGGCCACGCATGCGCCGTAGGAGCGGGGTGAGGTGAGTTGATCTGGGAGTTCTGGGGGGTTTCACATACCGGGGCACCCCCGATCGGGGTGCCCTGGGGAAGTGAACCAAAACCCAGGATAGTCAAAATCCTGGGTGTTGGTCCACTTTAAGGAAGCATCAAACACACTGAGGAGAGGAGAGTGGGGAAAAGTGCAGGGGCGGTTTATAGCTGTGCTGTGCACAGGCTGAGCAGAGCTGGGGCCAGGAAAAGGACAGCAATCCCAGAATGCAGAGCGGCATAGTCAGAGGACACTTCCTGTTTGCAGGCTGCCTGATGTTCCATGAGCCGCCATCTTGGATGTTTAAAGGCTCATAACATGCAGTAGATGCAGGTATGTGAGCAATCTGTATGTACAGGGTGGGGGAAACACAGAAGATCTAATTCAGGGTGAAGGTCCGGTTTAAGGCCCCTTTCACATCTGGCTGTTTGGGGTGCATTGCAGTATAAATACTCTATTTCATAAATGGCAAAATAACGAAGCGCATTAAAATAAACACGCCCTTTCACACCAGTACATTGCGGTTTGCTCGCAGCGCAACTGCAACGCACCCCCATAGAAGCCAATGGGCACCGCAGGTCAAGTGCATATATTGTGTTGCGGTGCAGGGACACCTATACATTGCAATGAATAAAGTAAGCATGTTAGGGGGCGTAAAGCCAGCCGGTTGGATGGGAAGGGAATTTCGTATTCTACTGCTACTAAAATAGTTCTAACCCAAAACCAAAATGAAAAAAATGAATAGATCTGGCGTTTTAGACAAGGATGTTACACTAAATGCAGTAATGTCTAATTGGGAGGCAACAGAAAGGCTACTGCTGACTGATGACCGCTTGGAGGTGTTGGCAGGGAAACCCTTTCAGAGGCGGAGCCAAAAATATCCAAATTGCAGGAGGCAACAGATATGAAATTCATTTGCGCTTTCATGTTTTGGTCCTTTTCTCATTTGAAATAACAAAACAATCACTTTAATTTGTTTACAAAAGAGAGGAAAATAAATGGTTTACAGCTTAAATTAAAGTGAGAAAATGCTAGAGATTTGCGGTTTCCTATTAGGCAGCTGTTAGGCTTTTGCCAGCTGCTGAATAAATTAGCCGATCCTCCGAGAGGTGTTGCCAATTAAGAAACAAAAGCTAATTTAAATATTAGCCAGAACGACTAAATAAAGACGTTTAAAGACGTCAATCTCACATCATCTCCTACAGCAAACTGACACGGGATTGGTTGGGGCGGATGGCGGCACTCTACGGTCGCTCTTTTTTTGTTATATTAGATATGAAGGAAGTTAGCTAAAAATAAGCAATAGAACAAGTGACTGCTGCAAAATAATTGTTTATTTTCAAAAAAAGTAAAAATTATTATTTAAAATTTTTGACATTATTAAAAAAAAAGGTGTCAATAAGTAAAGATAAGCTGAACTCGGGACTATATAGCTTAGAAGCCAGCTAGTCCCTAGTATCTGGCATTCAGTACTCCCGAATGGTGAATATATGTAAATAGGAGAGAAAATGCAAGCAAAGCATATGTCGTCTTTTTTTTTTTTTTATTAAAAAAAAAAAAAAAAAAAAAAAAAGGTAGCCCCCCCCCCCTCCCTATGGGCTATGAGCCTGGCACACTAGGAACAGGGGCAAGTAGCCCAGAACTAAGAGGCCAGTCTATGCCCTCCATCACTTGGGCACCAGGATCTTGCATCGGGGGATGCCCAGGAAGGGGTGCAGGTAATAGGGTGAGGGTTCTTGCTATGTCAACCGGCAGTGCCAGCAGGTGCCATGCAACCCCCCCCCCTCCACCGAAGTGGTATTGGGGTCCCTTGGAGTTTAAAGAAAATAAGAAGCTGCACACATTTTTATAATGAACTACATTTAATTGTACTTACCCCTGTGTCTTACCTCTTGTGTCCCCCGCTTGGTGGCATCATCTTGATTATCCTCTCCTGATCTAACAAGCTGGTCTGGCAGTGCTGCACCACTCAGCATCTGCTGTTCATGGGGACAAAGGTCCCCCATCCTTCCACCCTGGCATCCCACCAGGGGTAATGCTGGCTTCTGGGATAGGGAAGCTTTTATAGTTTAGAGGTGGGGCCTCTGTGGAACCCCCATGTGACTATCTATTTCACTAGACCGGAGGGACATGAAAGGGCGCTGGGCTAGTAGCCCATGGGAAGGGAACAAACTTTTATTTTTAAAAAACATGCCTATTGATCGGACACAGGTCTTAACAATTTGGTCTGGTATTCCTTATTCCAAAAACGGCCCATTCTTGGTCAGATACTCTGGCCTGTTTTCTTTCGTCTTTTAAATGTGTTGCCCTCCTCCCCATGTGCTACTAGCTAGCTGAAGCTCATCAATATCTACTATAGCGAGACACACCCCATGGCAATGATGTCATGTATAAGACTTAGCCCTCTTGCTTCCCCCTAAAGTAAACCATAAAGTGGAATGCAGTCTATTTGTAAACCCCCCTTCCTGTCACCCCTGACAGGATGAGTGGAGGCAGGACGGCAGAGGGGTGGTTTAATAAAAAATATGGGCAGAGCTGCTTCCCCCGCTCTGTGCAGCTGCTCCAATATTGCTACGCTGGGTGAACAGCACTTGATACTAGTTTTTTTTTGGTGTAACCCCCCTCACATCCTGCCTCAGCACCAGGGGAGGAAGGCGACTAGGAGAATTGACTTCGCAGTCAAGGCAGTGGCAGAAAATATCCCAAGAGGCACATGTGGGTGTGTAACATTCCACAACATGCAAGGATATTTAAAAAATTAGGGTTAGGTATAAAGGTTCCAGGCAAAATGGATCCAAAAAATACCATTTTGTGAGTACTCACCTGAAAAATGGATATTGTTGGTGTGCCACACACCCCGCTTCACTTCTTAAATATTCATTACTTCATGGGTTAATCACCTGCAGGTGACGTAGTGCAGAGAGGAAGTCTTGTAACGAGCCCCACCTTCCGGCCTATATATACCTGGTACCTCCCTTCAATCACCAGTATAATCAACAAAGCAGTAATACAAGGTACCAGTATTCCACCAGTAACCTCAAAATCAAATTTGATATAAAAAAGGCTTCACCATATAAAGGCTTCGGTAATACCGAAAAGGGCGGGTGTGAAGCGGGGTGTGTGGCACACCAACAATATCCATTTTTCAGGTGAGTACTCACAAAATGGTATTATTCTTGGTGTGCCACACACCCCGCTTCACTTCTTAAATATTCATTACTTCATGGGACATCCAAAAGCAGTGTCCACAAGGGCTGGGCAACTCAAGGCCAGGTGAAGCATAACTTAAACGACTGCAGTCTGCAGAACTTTGCGGCCGAAAACAGCATCCGCTGAGGCCCGCACATCAACTTTGTAAAATTTAGAAAAAGTGTGAACAGAAGACCAAGTGGCGGCCTTACAAACCTGTTCAACCGAAGCTTGGTGCTGAAAAGCCCAAGACGCCCCAACAGCGCGAGTGGAATGAGCAGTGATACGAAAAGGGGGAACTCTTCCCTTGGCAGAATAGGCCGCAGTAACGGCCTGACGTATCCACTTGCTAATGGCAGATTTGGCTGGTGCCAAACCCTTCCTAGGCCCATGGGGCACAACAAAAAAGGAATCCGTCCTACGGAAAGGAGACGTGATAACCAAGTAGCACTTAACACAGCGTACTACATCCAAACAATGCAAACCCCTCTCTTTGTCATTCTTAGGATTAGGACATAAGGAGGGAAGAACAATATCTTGGTTCAAATGAAAAGCAGAAACAACCTTAGGAAGAAAGTCTGGCTTGAATCGAAAGACCACCTTATCCCGATGCTTCTCGAAGTAGGGCGCCTGAATAGACAAGGCCGCCAATTCCGAGACACGCCGGATCGAAGTGATCGCTACCAAGAAGACAATCTTCTGAGTCAGGGTAGATAAAGCAATCCCTTGCAAAGGCTCAAAAGGAGGAGCCTGAAGAGCAGAAAGAACCAAATTCAAATCCCAAACCGGGAGTAATGGTTTCCTGGGAGGCCGCACATGCGTAACCCCCTGGAAAAAGGTTTTAACTAAAGACTTAAGCGCAACACGCTTCTGAAAAAAGATAGATAAGGCAGAAACTTGCCCTTTCAACGTACTTAGCTGAAGACCAGAGTCCAGCCCAGATTGTAAAAACTCCAGAACCCTGGGGACCGAAAATACCCTACAAGAAAAAGATCTCATCTCGCACCAAGCGATATAGGCTTTCCAGGTCCTATAGTAGATGACAGAAGAAGACCTCTTTCGGGCACTGATCAAAGTCTTAACGACAGAATCAGAAAGACCCTCTTCCTTTAGGATGGAGGTCTCAGCAGCCAGGCCGTCAAAGCTAGCGCTGGTAAATTGGGGTAACACAATTGACCCTGAGTGAGCAAATCGGGCCGAAGGGGCAGAACGACCTGGTCCACTGCCAGCCGAACGATGTCTGCGAACCACACTCGCCTCGGCCACCTTGGGGCCACGAGGACGGCGGACACCCCTTCCAGAGCCAACTTCCGAAGCACTCTGCCTAGCATGGGTGTCGGAGGAAACAGGTACAGAAACCCCAGATCCCCCCAGCTCAGGGACATGGCGTCCACTGCCAGAGCCAGAGGATCCTGGGAGAGCGATACGAAGCTCGGGAGCCTGTGATTGTGACGAGAGGCAAACAGGTCCACCTCTGGAGTCCCCCATTGGCGACACAGTGAGCGAAATACCCGAGGATGGAGGGCCCATTCTCCCCGACGGGGAGAGCCCCTGCTCAAGCGGTCCGCTTTCAGGTTCTCCACTCCTGGGATGTATACCGCCGAGAGACGAGGAACATGGGCTTCTGCCCAGGTCAGGATCAGGGACACCTCCCTGAGAGCACTCAGGCTGCGAGTCCCTCCCTGATGATTGATGTAAGCAACCGCTGTTCGATTGTCTGAACGCACCTGGACCGGAAGGCCCAGAACGTGCTGAGTCAGGAGAGTAAGCACCCGACGGATGGCTCTCAGTTCCAGAATATTGATGGGTAAGAGGGCCTCCCGAGGTCCCCACTGCCCCTGGAACTGCAGCTCCTTCCAGAATCCGCCCCATCCCGACAGACTGGCGTCCGTGGTGACAATTTCCCAAAGGGGGGCCAGGAAAGACCTGCCCTTCACGAGATTGGTCGAGACCAACCACCACTGGAGGGACTGCCGGACCCGGGAGGACAACTGGAAGGGCTGATCCAGCGACCGAGGCTGGCGGTCCCAAGACGCCAACAGATAAAGCTGAAGCGTCCTCGTGTGGAATTGAGCAAAAGGAACTGCCTCGAAGGAGGCAACCATCAACCCTACCAGCCTCATCCCCAGACGGATGGACGGCCGAGGATTGGAGAGTAGGACCCGAGCCAACTCCTGAATTAAAAGAATTTTGGACTGAGGGAGAAACACTCTGTGTTGATAAGAGTCTAACCGCATCCCCAGAAAGGACACCACCCTGGCCGGAGCGAGGGAGGACTTGGAGAGGTTGATCACCCAACCGAAACTTTCCAGCGTGGAGAGCACCACCCTGGTGTCTTTCTCCGATTGATCGGGTGACGGAGCCATGATAAGAAGGTCGTCCAAATAAGGTACGACACGAATGCCCCGAGCTCTGAAAATGGCCATGACCCCTGCCAGCACCTTGGTGAACACTCTTGGAGCTGAGGTAAGGCCAAACGGAAGTGCCACGAACTGATAATGCCGATCCTTCATCATGAATCGAAGAAAGCGTTGATGAGGGAGGCAGATGGGAACATGCAGATAAGCATCCTTGATGTCTATAGACGTCATGAAGTCCCCTTGCCGAAGAGAGCCGACGGCAGTGCGCAAGGTTTCCATGTGAAACTTCCGAAAACGGATGAACCTGTTGAGCAACTTCAGGTCCAGGACGGGACGAACCGACCCATCCCTCTTGGGGACAGCGAACAGATTGGAGTAGAAACCGAGGCCCATCTCTAAACGCGGTACCGGCCGGATGACCGCCATCTCTAACAGATTCTCTACCGACGCCAGGAGCCCCTGTGCAGCCGAAGGATCGATGGGCACCCGAGACCGAAAGAACCGTGAAGGAGGGCGAGACTCGAACTCCAGTTTGTAACCGGACGACACTATCTCCTGAATCCACCTGTCCGGAACCTCCCGGTTCCAAACCTGGGAGAAGTGTCGCAATCGTCCCCCCACCCGCACGGGTGAGGGCGGCCCCTCATTGCTGAGTGGGCTTACCCGCAGGTTTGGGCTTGGAGCCCCAGGACTGGGCGGGACGGCCACGGCCCCTTCCCCGCGTCCAACCTGTACGACTGGTAGAGGGAAGGGAAGTCCCCCTACCCGCTCTGTATCCTCGAAAGGACGGCCTACCAGAAACAGCCCCTCTAAAGGGGCGTCGAGGCCTCCTGCGTTGTGGCATCTTGCCACCCTTTGCGACTGAATCAATTTTCTCCCCGAACAGCCGCAGCCCCAAAAAGGGGAGAGCTGTGAGCACCCTTTTAGAAGCTGAGTCCGCCGACCACTGTCGCAGCCATACTGACCGACGAATAGCGACCAGCATTGCCGCTGTCCTGCTACTCATAGCCAGCGCATCGTCCTGAGCGGATAGAACGTAAGACACAAAAGAATCGCACTGCTTAAGCGCAGCGAACTCATCACAGGCGGGATTGAGATCCTCGCATAGCCCCTGGATAACAGATCTTACCGCTAAAAGAAGAAGGGCCGAAGCGCACAAGGGGCGCATTGTTGACCCAGCATAAACAAAGCCATAGCGAGCATACTGGTCAATTCTACGATCCTCCCCATCTTTAGGGACAGAGGTCTCAGCAGACTGTACCATAGCGGAGCTAGATAACCCTAGCACAGGGGTATCGACTTCAGGAGGGACGGACCAAAGCTTCAGCAATTCTGGCGGAAAAGGATAACGCTTTTCCCAACTGGGAGGGATTCCAGATAACCGTGTGGGATGTTCCCATTCTTTCAGGACCACCCTCTCAAAGTGGTGCTGTCTGGGAAAAACCAAACGCGGCTGAGGCTCTTCAAACAACTGACCCTTTGGCCGGGTGACAGCCTCAGGCGGATCTAAATTCAAAATTTCAAACATTTGTGCCAGAACGGAGGGGGTGTCAAGGGCAACCCCCGCCGACCAATCGCCAATCGCATCAGCCTTAAGCTGACCTGCCGGCTCATCTGACTCCAAGAGGAATTCACCCTCATCCGGGGAGCCATCGGACCATTCCACAGGCTCACATAATTCGTCCTGAGGAGCCGAAGAAACCGGAGTCAGGCGCTTCCGTTTTGCAGAGGCCTTTAGCCCCGCTTTAACGGGCAATACTTCCCGAAGATTGGCTGATTTTACCACCACCTCGGATTGCGAATCCCCACCCTTGACAATGTCAAGCGGGGTCCGGAACAGGGAGGGAGAGGCAGGAGATGATAGAGGTTGCGACGGGTCAGCCGCCGGATCAACAGACTGACGCGCAACAATCTGCCTTGCACAAGAAATGCAAATAAAGATATCATCAGCAGGGAGCGCAGCCCCACATTTTACACACCCCCTGGGCGGCTCTGACGAGTCGTTTCCGGTAGTAACAGAAGCCTCCATATTGGTGATTTATGGTATCGCAAATACTGGGACTTTTAAGGCATAAGCCAACCCGGGATGCCCCTTTATAAGAATGTCCCGGAAGGGAGGGTTTTTATTTTTATATTTTTTTTTTTTTTTTTTTTAAGAGAAAAAGGTCCCCCTTAACAGTCTCAAAATAAATATATATACATATATATATGTATATATGTATCCAAAATGTGCAATTTCATATCAAGAAAGACTAGCCAGGCAATATAGAGCCGGAGGCCGCAGTAAAAGAGGGATCCCAGGATCTGAAAGGAAAGAAAAAACAAACCATCAGATCCCTTGTGAGAGTAACAAGCAGCATGTTCACAATAGTACAACAAAGAGAGTGCCTCCTTAAAAGTCAGCCCCATGAGTAAAACTCATTCTGGCCCCACAAAAGCGAGGCCGCTTACCTGTTACCGACGCCAGGAGCCAGACCGGAGGGACATGTAGCAGCCGCAGCACACAAACTCATGTGTTGCTGCAGCGCGCGCCCCCCCCCACGTGACCTCTTTTCACCGCAACATGAAGGAAGCGAGGCTGAGGCCGCCGAGCGCCGCTTCCGCCGGCGCCGCTTCCGCCGGCGCCACGCCCCCCCGCGTCACAGGGAGCCTGCCCTGCTCTAATCAACGGGGGAATGCCACCAGCTGCGCTGGCTGACACCGAGCCGGCGGAGGAGGAGGAGGGGAAAAAGAGACACAAGCGCAGCCACACAGGCTGCCGCACGGAGCAGCGGGGAAGGAAGGGAGGCGGGAGGGAACCAACTGAGGCCAGCTGAGCGCGGTCCGCTGCCCCACCCCCATAAAGCAGACCAAATACACTGGCCATGCCTAAAGCATCTGCCCGGAGCCCCAGGTTAAAAAACAGTTACTATGTAAAAGTGACCACACAGAAATAACACACAGTGAAAACATCATACAAGATACACAACCCTCTGTACCCCCCCCCCCCCCCCCCCCCCCCAAGTGAAGGGAGAAAGGACCGGAGCGGGGGAGAAAGGGCTACGGGGACCCTCGGGACAGGGGCATCCCATTTCCGGATCACCATGCCGGATTGCCGCATTGCCCCCAAAAGAGGGGGATGAGCGGAGGAGATAAGCTCCTAGGCACCAATAGTGCCATCTACCAATTACCCGGTGAGCAGCCTAAGCTGGGAGGCTTCCTATCCACCATAGAGGTATACAACTCAAACCGGGCAGAAATAGACCAAAAGGGGGGTGGCGGGGTAAGCCCCGACCTACCTGTAAGCAGGAAACTTCCAACCTCTGCTTGTCACGCAGAGAGAAAAATACTGGTGATTGAAGGGAGGTACCAGGTATATATAGGCCGGAAGGTGGGGCTCGTTACAAGACTTCCTCTCTGCACTACGTCACCTGCAGGTGATTAACCCATGAAGTAATGAATATTTAAGAAGTGAAGCGGGGTGTGTGGCACACCAAGAATATACAATTCTGTGATTACTCACCTGTAGAATTGTTTTTACTGTGTACAGCACGGCCCATTTAATTTAATTCTTACTTTATTTAATTTATCTTATTTACTTTTATTAATCCTTATAACCCTGGGTATTCCGCCACAAGGTGGCGCAGTTGACTGCAGAAGATTTGTGGCTCCTCCCGGGCCCCATATAAAACCAGGAATCGCCAAAAGACCCCCAGTGTTGAAAAGCAGTTATGCAAGAAGCCGGGAGACAATCATGATAAAAAAGAGAACAGCCTCACTAAAATAAACTTTGGAACAAATCACCGTAAAGAGGCAACCAAGGATAACGATAACAAGGGAGGGATGAAACAGGCCGTGCTGTACACAGTAAAAACAATTCTACGGGTGAGTAATCACAGAATTGTATATTTCCAAGTGTACAGCACGGCCTGTTTCATTTAATCCTTAGTTCTGGGACATCCAATAGCAGTGTCCGTAAAGATAGGGTGGGATCCCCAAAGAGTAACGACAGGCAGTTCAAACCACTACCGCCTGAAGTACCTTACGGCCAAAAGCAGCATAAGCTGAGGCCTTAACATCAACCTTGTAGAACTTGGAAAAAGTATGAACAGAAGACCAAGTAGCGGCCTTACAAACTTGTTCAACAGAAGCTTGATGCTAAAAAGCCCAAGAGGCACCAATAGCTCAAGTAGAATAAGCAGTAACACGGAAGGGAGGTTCCTTCCCTTTAGCAGAATAAGCTTGCACCACCGCCTGACGTATCCACTTGCTGATAGATTTGGCTGGAGGCAAACCCTTCTTAGGTCCAGCAGAAAGAACAAACAGAGCATCAGATTTCCTAAATGACTCAGTGGCAACCAAATAAAAGTTCAGTGCCCTGACAACATCCAGAGAATGCAGTGTCCGTTCCTTAGAATTAGAAGGGTTAGGACACAAGGAAGGTAAGACAATGTCCTGATTGAGATGAAAAGCAGACACAACCTTGGGCAAGAAATCCGGTTTAAGCCGGAACACTACCTTATCCTGATGCCGCTCAAAATAAGGAGGTTTCATGGAAAGCGTCACCAGCTCAGAAACTCGCCTGACCGAAGTAATAGCCACCAAAAAGGCTACCTTAAGAGTCAGAATGGGCAACGCAACCCCACACATAGTTTCGAAGTGAGGACCCTGTAGAGCAGACAACACCAAATTTAAGTCCCAAACCGGTAACAGAGGCCTACGCGGCGGACGCACATGAGTAACTCCCTGGAAGAAAGTCTTAACCAGCCGGTGATTGGCAAAGGATCTTTGGAAAAACATAGCCAGAGCTGACACCTGTCCCTTGAGAGTACTAAGTTGAAGGCCCGAATCCAAACCATGTTGTAAAAACTCCAGAATCCTGGGAATAGAAAACACCCGACAAGGAAGAGACTTGGACTCGCACCAGGCAATGTAAACATGCCAGACCCTGTAGTAGATAAAGGACGAGGATTTCTTCCGAGCCCGAATCAGGGTATCAACAACAGAGGCCGGCAAACCCTTGCCCATCAAGATGGGAGGTTTCAGCAGCCAAGCCGTTAAAACCAGCGTTTGTAAATTGGGATGGCGCAGCTGTCCCTGCGTGAGAAGCTCTGGATCGTCGGGCAGGACGAGCCAATCCACTGCCATCTGTACGACGTCCGCGAACCACACCCTCCTCGGCCAGCGGGGGGCCACCAGAATGGCCAGTACCCCCTCCTGGGCTATCTTGCGCAGCACCCGACCTAGCAGAGGAAAGGGAGGGAATACATAGAGAAGTCGAAACTCTGTCCAGGAAATTGCTAGCGCATCCGTGGCGAAGGCCAGAGGATCCTTCGACAGGGAGACAAATCTTGGAAGCTTGTGACGGAACGCAAACAGGTCCACATCTGGCTGACCCCAGTGGAGACACAGGGCGTGAAATACCTTGATGCTGAGAGACCATTCATTCCCCCAGCCGAGATGTCCCCCTGCTCAGGGAGTCCGCCTCCTGGTTCTCCACCCCCGGAATGTAAACCGCCGAGATACAGGGAACATTCTCCTCTGCCCAAGTCAGAATCTGGGTCACCTCCTTGAGGGCTCGCTTGCTCCGAGTCCCCCCCTGATGATTGATGTAGGCGACCGCCGTCTAATTGTCCGAGCGGACCTGTACAGCACGACCCTGAAGGTGGGGAGTCAACTGGGAGAGAACCAACCTGATCGCCCGCAGTTCTAGGATGTTGATGGGCGCATGGGCCTCCTGGGGGCCCCACTGACCCTGGAATTTCAGAGACTTCCAAACTCCCCCCAGCCGGTCAGACTGGCGTCCGTGGTGACAATCTCCCAGCGTGGAGGCAGAAAGGACCTGCCCACTAGAAGAGACCTCGAGTCCAACCACGAGAGGGACTGCCTGGCCAGAGGGGACAAAGCAATTTCCTGATCCAGGGACTCCGGGTTCCGATCCCAAACCGACAAGAGATGCAACTGAAGAGGTCTCATGTGAAACTGAGCAAAGGGAACCGCCTCGAGACAGGACACCATGAAGCCCACTAACTGCATCCCCTGCCGAATGGAAGGGTGAAGACACGAGAGCAGGGCCCGTGCCTACATCTGAACGCCCTCCACCTTCTGCTGAGGGAAAAATACCTTGACCCGAGAGGTGTCCAGTGTCATGCCCAGGAAGTACCTCACCAAAGACGGAGATAGTGAAGACTTGGGATAGTTGATCACCCAGCCGAAGGACTCGAGAGTGGAAGTCACCACCTGAGTATCCTTCTCGGCCTGAGGAAGAGACTGAGCAGCAATCAGAATATCGTCCAGGTAAAGGAGGATGCAAATGTCCTGGTTCCTCAGGAGAGCCATAACACCAGCCAGCACCTTGGTGAAAACCTGAGGGGCCGAAGTGATACAGAATGGCAAGGCCACAAACTGGTAATGCTGATCCTCCAGAGCGAACCTCAGGAACCTCTGATGACCTGGGAAGATCAGCACGTGAAGATAGGCATCCTTGATGTCCACCGTGGTGCGAAAGTGCTTGAAACGGACAAACTTGTTGAGACCCTTCAAGTCCAGGATGGGCCTAAGGGAACCGTCCTTCTTGGGCACCGTGAACAGATTGGATTAGTACCCCCGACCCTGTTCCTGGTGAGGTACCTGAGAAATGACTCCAGCAGACGTTGAACGGCTAGACGCAGACCCTGAGCCGACACAGGGTTTAGAGATATCCAGGATCGGAGGAATCTTGGGGGAGGCCAGGCTGCAAACTCTATCTTGCAACTGGAGGACACCACCTCCTGAATCCACCGGTCTGAGATGCAAAGCCTCCAGACGTGAGCAAAAAGCCGAAGCCGTCCCCCCACCCGGTCGGGTGAGGGCGCCTCCTCATGCCTGAGGAGCCTTGGGAGGGGGTTTAGACTTGGTCCCCCAGGAAAGACCGGGGCGACCGCGGGATCTGCCTTGGCGACTACCTGAGAAAGGGGGGGCCATGACCTCCCCTTGAAGGATGAAAGGAGGAGGATCCCTGAAAGGGCTGAGTCTGCTTCCTACGCTGGGGGAGCCTACCATCCTTGGCTAGAACATCCAGACGCTCATCAAAATGCCGGAGACCCGTGAAGGGAAGCCCAGTGAGAGACTTCATAGCTGCAGTGTCAGCCGCCCACTGACGCAACCAAACAGACCGGCGCATAGCCACCAAGAGGGCCGAGGCCCTACCGCCCAGCCGGACGGCATCATCCATGGCAGCCAGCACAAAGGCCATAAAATCAGAGCAAAGCAAGAGGTCCCTATAATCCTCCTTTCTCTTTCCAGACATAGTGGCCTCAGCAAGGCGCCTGACCTTCCTCTTAATGGCAATGGCCGTAATGGCCGCAGCGCAGACCTGGCGCAAGCCTGCCCCCACGAAGGTGAGAGCATGACAAGCCAACTGATCCATAAGCCAGTCTGCGCTATCACTCAGTGTAGTAGTGTCAGGGGACGGCATGACCGAAGTGTTAGACAGCCCCAGGACCGGAGCGTCCACCTCAGGAGCACACGACCAGCGCTTAACCAAATCAGCCGAAAAGGGATACCTTCTGTCCAAGCCCTTGGGCACCGAGGGTAATCTGTTAGGACGTTCCCACTCCTTAAGCACCATATTGGAGAAATGTCCCTGTTCCGGGAAGTCCAAGCGTTGCTTGCCAGGGCGGAAAAGCTCGCCCTGCTTCTTCTTCGCCGCCTTAAGGGGGGCGATGTGCAATGTCTCGAAAATCGCTGACAGTAGCCTATCGGTATCATCCGGGAGCTAGGTATCCTCATCAGAGGAGGACCCTAGGTCACTGTCATAACAGACCTGATGACCCCCAGAGGAGTCCAATTCACGGAAAAGCTCCCCCTCCTCCGGGGAGTCACGGCCGCCATACACATCAAGGCCCTCATCCTCCTCGGCAAATAGGGACAGTGCGGCGTCAATGTGCCGCTTCTTGCCAGAGGCCTTGCCCGCCGCCGGTCGGGCCAACTGCCGTTCAATGCTGGCCACACGCAGCACCAGATCTGATTGCGACCCCCTGCTAGTATCCCCCTAACTGGGGGCTAAATGCAGGAACGGAGGGGCAGGAGATGCCGTAGGGAACGCAGGACTGGAAAGAGAAGCGCTCGGCCCAGCCTGATCCGCAATAATACTATCGCTATCCCCAGAAGCCTCCATATGGTGATTATCAAACAGGGCACAGTCAGCCCACCAAGAATAATGGCTAAACAGAGCCAACCCGGGATGCCCCCAAGAAATGCCCCACAGAGCGGGGACAGGCGGAGAGGGGTATTGGACCGGGAGAAACCACAATGCTGATACAATACAATCATGAGCATCCCACAGCACATGCACCAAAAACCAACCCCCGTTGGATCACTCACGGACCAGCTGAGCTGCACCACAGCACGCACAGGAGCCAGGTGACCGCAAGAGAACACCAGCGACGAAGGGAGAGGGACCAGGCAGCGGAGGGAGTCCCAGCAGCAAAGCGTGGAGCCCTCCAAAATGGCGCAGATGGTCCTCGAGGGGCGGGCTGCAGGGTGCCGCCCACCCGCAAAAGAGCGCGAGACGCCGGCGCCCATACTAACAATGGCGCCGACGTCAGCCATGCCAGATCACAAAGACTCCCGGCGCGAAGCGAAATGCGCTCGCGGCGGCGGGATAAAAACACCGCAGCGAGTGGCGGAAGCCCGCTTGCGCCCGACCCCGACCACCCACACCCCCCCCGCCAGAACCGCGGAATAGAGAAGTGGGAGGCCAGGGGAGGGAGAGGGGGGGGGACAGGGGGAGGGGGGAGAGAATGCACAGCACGTGGGAACAATCGGTCAGAAGGGGGGGGAGAACAGAGCCCCCAATAAGAAGAGTCCCCCACACAGCACAGTCCCCAATAAAGGACTCACCCCGAGAATGCACAACACAGTCAGCAGTGGTTCCGCCATCCTCCTAGGCTCACCATAGGCCTGTGGACCGGCTACCCTTCAGTAATAGGGTCTGCTGTCTGGAGCAAAGCTCACCGAGCACCTCAACCCAGACGCTCCCCTACCGTCACCCGATCTGACAGCCAGGGCTGGGAGGCAGAAGGGTTCAGAAGCGGGTGGGAATAGGCTTGCAGGGACGCAGGCTTGGTTGCCCCGCTCACCTGCGAATAACCGTAGAGAGCCATCTTCTGGTCTTCGCAGTATGACTGCAGAGAAACACTGGGGGTCTTTAAGTGATTCCTGGTTTTATATGGGGCCGGGAGGAGCCACAAATCTTCTGCAGTCAACTGCGCCACCTTGTGCCGGAATAACCAGAAGTAAGGATTAAATGAAACAGGTCGTGCTGTACAAACCAATTTAAGCTACACATTTCTGAGCCTAGCTAGCATAAGTTATATATCAGAGACTCAGCATAAACAGCTATACATATAAACTCTATCAGGGGTGTAACTATAAGGGGTGCAACCGTACCGGAGCCCAGGTGGTCAGGGGGGCCCCATCAGTGTTGCTCCTTCACCATATTAAACAGATTTGTGCTTGGTATCATTTAGAGAAAGGAAGCACCATGTGTCTGTTTTGTACATAAGTTGGCTAGTTGTATCCAATTGAGATAAAAGACAAAAAATCTTTACTGTACGAGCCTTAACAGGGCCCTGTCCCATTTAGTTATGCCACTGCTTACTATGCATGCCAATGCTGGTCTGTACAATTGCTTTTTTTCACTTACATGTATACAAAAAATGAACCATATTTTACTTGCATGTACAGTGACAGTTCTGCAATTCAAGCACATTGAATGGACACTTCTGGAACCCAATCCCCACCCAACACAGAAGAGCTGCACACCACCAGACCTAGTCATTGACCTGCAACACACGATAACAAAAAAGAAAGAAGCTACACTGGGTGTGGTCACCCCTTTAGCACCTCCAATGGCAGCTTTAAATTGCATTTGAATGAGCACAGCCTTCTTTTCTTTTTTTGTCATCAGTTTTATGGGGTACAAAAAATCCCAGCACTTTTTTACACAACTGGAAGTACAACTGCTTATGTGTCTGTAAGAAGCAACATTGAGACAATGTTCCATTGAGTCTAATACACCCAACATAGCTTAGAGGTCAACCTCTAAGCTCTATATTACAGATGGGTAAATGCTTGGCCAGGAGTTATTTTGGTACACTAACAAATCTGCAATTGTGTGTGATCAGCATGATGTGGAAACCTGCTGGGGAAACAGTACAGAGGCGGCACAAAGTAACCCGACTTACTTATTTGGGATTCCAGCTCCGCTTTGGCTTCGGCTTCCTCTTTTTCTTTCAGTTTTTTCTCGTTGTATTCAGCATAATATTGCTTGGCCTCCTGTTAATTCCAAGGAAAATATCATTTCCTCTTTCCTCTATGACCTATATTTTATTTTAGCTAAACAAAATATTCAGATCACAATTATAAGTGGTAACGGTGGAGGAGTAAAGCAGAAATAGATGAACTCTGGGAAACATAAATGTGCACCACATTTTCAGAAAATCTAAATCTGCACCGTGTTTATGTTGGCCGAGACCTATGGAGCCTATTTTAAGACAGTACTCCTACAAACCTCTGGACTAGAACAAGTTATCATTATAACTCTATTTCCAGCAATTCCACAGCTGCACACCAAGATATTGCTGCCATTGCAGGTCTAAGGGGGTGTCTCAGATCGGGCATGTTTCAACATACATGGGCATGTTTCAACACATCTACTTTCTTATATCTACTAAATGATTTGCAGGTATAACTCTTTAAGCATTTCTGAGATCCAACACTAGAAAAAATACTGTATTCACTATAAAAGAGGGGGTGTGCCAAGCAAGTCTATGTACTTTCTCAGCACAAAGTGGCAAGGGCCTGTAATTTCGTCCCTGTTCTCCGGGAGCTTTTTTTTTTAATATTATGGCTAAGCAGGCACTTCACAGAGGAACAAGCTGAATGGTTCTCTAAATCTGATGCCCTAATATGCATGTCCCCACCAGTCCCGTCCTTCCCGGCATGTTTTTTCTAGGGAAGGTTTAGGTTTGGCTGTGATACTACCCTAACCAGGCCCCATGATGGTCTGCTGACAGACACATAGTTTGGAGTGCATTCGATGCAAGAGAGAACTCTGGACCACATGACCCCCCAGTGGCTGTAGGTAAGCATGGGGGCTGCCAAACAACTGACTATGTGCTTCCTCAGGACTAGGACCTGAAAATATGACTAGGGCCTGAAAAAATACAATTCTGTGATTACTCACCTGTAGAATTGGTATGAGTATACAGTACGTCCTGCTCCAAATCTAATACTTACAGTTAGGATATACTCCGCCAGATGGCGCTGGACTGCAGAGACATTGAAAATAGGCTCCTCCCAGCCCCTCAAATACCCAGGGACCTCCCACAAATCCCCAGCATTGAAAAGCAGTTAAGGAGATGCCAGGAGCATTAAACAATTCAAATTATCAACTATAACAATGATAACAATCACCATACAGGGGATTCAGGAAAATGCAAACCAAGGGTGGGTTGGAGCAGGACGTACTGTATACTCATAATACCAATTCTACAGGTGAGTAATCACAGAATTGTATTATTCTTAGTATACAGTACGTCCTGCTCCAAATCTAATACTTACAGTTGGGACATCCAATATCAGTGTCCATAAAGTAGGGTGGGATCCCCAAGAAAATCAGCAGCAGGCAGTTTAAACCACTGCCGCCTGCAGAACCTTTCGGCCAAAAACAGCATCAGCTGAGGCCCTAACATCAACCTTGTAAAACTTAGAAAAGGTATGAACAGAAGACCAAGTAGTGGCCTTGCAAACTTGTTCAACAGAAGCCTGGTGCTGAAAAGCCCAAGAGGCACCAATAGCACGAGTGGAATGAGCAGTAAGGCGGAAGGGAGGATTCTTCCCCTTAGCAGAGTAGGCCTGAATCACAGCCTGACGAATCCACTTGCTGATAGTAGACTTGGCAGGAGCCAAACCCTTCCTAGGACCAGAAGGGACCACAAAAAGAGCATCAGTTTTCCTGAAAGGTGCAGAAGCCACCAGATAGTACTTCAGACACCTAACCACATCCAAAGAGTGCAAAACCCTCTCCTTAGCATTGCTAGGATTAGGGCACAAAGAAGGAAGAACAATATCCTGATTCAAATGAAAGGCAGACACGACCTTAGGCAGAAAATCAGGTTTGAAACGAAACACCACCTTGTCCTGGTGTCTCTCATAGTAGGGGGGCTGAATGGACAGCGCCAACTCAGACACACGCCTGACAGAAGTGATAGCCACCCGAAACACAACCTTGAGCGTAAGAATGGCCAAGGCAGCATCCTGCACAGGTTCAAAGGGAGCACCCTGCAAGGCTGACAGAATCAAGTTCAAATCCCAAACAGGCACCATAGGTTTACGTGGGGGACGCACATGAGTGACCCCATGGAAAAAAGTCCTGATCAGAGGGTGCTGAGCAAAGGACTTCTGGGAAAAAAATAGCCAGGGCAGAAACCTGACCCTTCAGAGTACTGAGTTGGAGCCCCATCTCCTACCCGTGCTGCAGGAACTC
Organism: Gastrophryne carolinensis; assembly: GCA_027917425.1. Lineage (NCBI taxonomy): Eukaryota > Metazoa > Chordata > Amphibia > Anura > Microhylidae > Gastrophryne > Gastrophryne carolinensis. The sequence continues at coordinate 41,740,102 of CM051239.1, read as the reverse complement.
CAGAATCCTGGGAACAGAGAACACACGACAGGGAAGAGACTTAGACTCACACCAGTCAATGTAGGCATGCCAAACCCTGTAATAAATGGAAGAGGAAGACTTCTTCCTAGCTTTAATCAAAGTATCCACAACCGAGGAAGACAGCCTCTTCTCCATGAAGATGGAGGTTTCAGCAGCAAAGCCGTCAAAGCCAGAGTTTGTAAATTGGGAGCCCTGAGTGATCAGATCTGGCACCAAGGGCAGAGCGTACTGATCTACTGCCAGCTGTACCACGTCTGCGAACCACACTCTTCTTGGCCACCTAGGGGCCACCAGAATTGCTGGCACTCCTTCCAGAGCAATCTTGCGCAGAACCCTGCCCAACAGGGGAATTGGGGGGAAGACATACAGGAACTGAAAGTCCTTCCATGACATTGCTAGCGCATCCGAGGTCAGGGCCAGAGGATCCCTGGACAGAGAGACAAAAGCTGGAAGCTTGTGATTGTGGCGGGACAACATCTGGTTGGCCCCAACGGTGACACAGAGATTGAAACACCCTGCTGCATAGGGACCATTCTCCCTGGCGAGAGGTTCCACTGCTCAGAGAGTCCGCCAGGCGATTTTCCACCCCCGGGATGTACACAGCTGAAATGCAGGGGACATTGGCCTCCACCCAAGTCAGGATCAGAGACGCTTCCTGGAGGGCCCCCTTGCTCCGGGTCCCTCCCTGATGATTGATGTAGGCAACTGCCATCTGGTTGTCCGAGCGCACCTGAACAGGCAGGCCCTGAAGATGAGTAGTCAAGCGAGCCAGAACTATACTGATCGCCCGCAGCTCCAAGACATTGATAGGTGTGTGGGCCTCCTGAGGGCCCCACCTCCCCTGGAACCGCAGGGACTTCCAGAAACCCCCCCCCCAACCTGACAGACTGGCATCTGTGGTGACCGTCTCCCAGGAAGGGGCAAGAAAGGATCTGCCCCCCAACAGGTTCCTTGAGTCCATCCACCACAAGAGGGACCTCCTGACCAGGGGGGAGAGCACACAGACCCTGTCCAGGGACGCTGGGTCCTTGTCCCATACAGACAATAGGTGAAGTTGCAGAGGCCTCAAGTGGAACTGAGCATAAGGGACCGCTTCAAAGCACGCCACCATCAGGCCCCGCCTGCTGCATCCCCTGCCTGACGGAGGGATGGGGACAAGCTAGGAGGGACTGAGCCTGTGCAATCAGACTGTCCACCTTCTGCTGAGGAAGGAAGATCCTTGCCTGAACTGTATCCAGATTCATTCCTAGGAATGGAGTTACCAAGGAAGGACAGTGAGGACTTGGGGTGGTTGATCACCCATCCAAATGACTCCAGAGTGGACACCACCAGCTGAGTATCCAACTCTGCCTGATGTAGAGACTGGGAAGTGATGAGGATGTCGTCCAGATAGGGAAGCACGCGGACGCCCTGACATCTGAGCAGAGACATCACGCCAGCCAGCACCTTGGTAAACACCCTGGGAGCTGAAGTGAGGCCGAAGGGCAAGGCCACAAATTGGTAAAGTTGATCCACCAACCTGAGGAATCTTTGATGACCTGGGAACACAGGAATATGAAGGTAAGTATCTTTGATGTCCACAGAAGTCATGAAATCCCCTTGGCGCAGGGAACTGATGGCAGAGCGCAGAGTCTCCATGCAAAAGCGCCTGCCCCTGACAAACTTGTTGAGAATCTTTAAAGTGGACTGTCACCCAGATTCCCGGGCCGATCACCTCCCTCACCGCGGGACATCCGAGATCGGGATGTCCCGCGGTGATGGACCCCCCCCAAAACCCCCGAAAAACTTACCTCATCCCGCGCGCCCTTCTAGGCGTGCGCGCCCCCGCGCTGGCCGTTTGTGAATGGCCGGCGCGGGCACTGTCAGAGGGGCGCGCGGGAGGCGGCGGCGGACACGCTGTCTTGTCCGCCGCTGTCACCAGCTTGTCCGTGGCTACGTGGGAGCGTGGTGAGGTGAGTTTTGGGGGATTTCTGGGGGGGTTTTACACAGCGGGGCACCCCTAACCGGGGTGCCCCCCTGAAGTGGACCAAAACCCAGGATAGTCAAAATCCTGGGTGTTGGTCCATTTTAAGTCCAGGATGGGCCTGACAGAACCATCCTTTTTGGGTACTGTGAATAGGTTGGAATAAAAGCCCTTGCCTTTTTCTCTTTAATGGCACCTGGCAGATGACCCCCAGCTCCAGGAGGCCTTGCACTGCTTGCACTAGCTCCTGAGCTGACACAGGGTCCTGAGGAATCCGGGATCTGATGAATCTTGGAGGGGGATCGGCAGCAAACTCCAACTTGTAACCGGAGGACACTACCTCCTGAATCCACCGGTCTGAGACATGAAGCCTCCAGACGTGAGCGAAGTGCTGCAGCCGTCCCCCCACCCGGATGGGTGAGGGCGCCCCATCATGCCTGAGGGGGCTTGGGAGGCCCCAGGGAAAGATACCCCCCTTCCCTGTCTTGCACCACGGTAAGGGGAGGAGAAGGAACCCTGACCCCGAAAGGGCAGAGGTTGCCGCCTGCGCTGGGGTAACCTGCCTCCCTTAGCAAAAAGGTCCAGGCGGTCTCCAAACAGACGCAGTCCTTTAAAGGGAAACCCAGTGAGGGCCTTCTTGGCAGCGTTGTCAGCAGCCCACTGGCGAAGCCAAACCGAGCGCCGTATAGCCACCACGAGGTCAGAAGTTCTGGCACACATTCTGATGGTGTCATCCAATGCTGATAGGACAAAATTTACAAAAACATCACAACTGGAGAGTGCATTAAACACCTCACAAGGCAAATCATCAGGGACACTATCAAGCATATTTCTGATAAGGGTTCTAGTGGCCACAGCAGTAATAGCAGAGGCACAGACCGGGCGCAGCGCCATCCCCGCACATGCAAAGGTGTGGGATGCCAGCTGGTCAATGCGCCGGTCCTCAGCATCCCGCAGGGTAGTGGAGTCAGGGGAATGCATGACAGAGGTGTTAGATAGCCCTAGGATCGGGGCATCCCCCTCGGGGGGGGGGGGGGATGACCAACATTTAACCACCTCAGCAGGAAAAGGATACTTCCTATCCCAACTCCTTGGAACCCCGGGAAGTTTACTGGGGCGCTCCCATTCCTTGAGCACAATGTTATGGAAATTCCAAACGTGATCTTGCTGTATGGAAAAGCTCCCCTCTTTGCCTGGGAGCCTCAACAGGGAGAGAGATAGACAGGACCTCAAAAATCTGGGTCAATAATCTGTCAGTGTCATCCGGGGCACAGGGGTCAGAGCCAGAATCATGACCCCTTGGTCTCTCATCAGATGAGCCTGAATCAGAAAAGAACTCCCTTTTGTCAGACGGGGTACAGCCACACAGATTCATAAACTCCTCCATTCCATAGGGAAAACAGTGACATTAGGCGTCAAGTGCCGCTTCTTAGCAGGGGCCTTACGCGCTAAGGACTTAGCAATAATCTGTTCAACAGTAGCCAGTCTAGAAGACACAAGTAATATACTAAAACAGGGCCGGGAGAAGCCAAGAAGGGTTCGTCCCGCCTGAAAGACATAAGCAGACAAGACCTTAAGTACATCGTAACAAAAGTGAAGCAGATAAAGCCGCCCGCGAGGGCACTTACGGACCGCGGTAGGTAGGAGTCCGTCGCGCATAGGCCAACCAAGTCAGAAAAGATGGCGTCGGTATACCTCGAGGGGCGGGCCAGTAACATCGATGACGCGGAAGGCGCCAAAGACGGGCCCCGCCCCCCCCCCCGAAGAGCGCGAAGCCAGAAGGCCAACAGCCAATGATGGCGCACCAGCGCCTGAGGTAATGCCGCCGCCAAGCGCGGAACCAAGTCAGCACGCGGCGGCGGTAAATTTAAAGCGGGGGCTGACACAAGAATAAAGACATGTGAAAGGTGAAAGCACAGACTGCATAACATACATATCTATATACATACACACACCCCCCCCCCCCTTTTCCCCCAAAGACTATAAGGAGGATGAGGGAGGACGGCGGTCACTTAAATAGGGCCCACCGATAGACAGGGGCAATAGTGCGGGAGGGGCATCCCATAGAGGCTCACCATAAGCCTGAACCGCCTACCCTTTTTTTGGCTGATTGCGGTGGAGCAGCGCTCCTAAGCACCTGACAGCGGTGCTGCCTACCTTCACCCGACCAGCGCAGCCAAGGCTGGGAGGCATATTACTAGTGGAACGGGTGGGAATAGTCCTACAGGGCCGCAGATTAATAACCCCGCTCACCTGCGAGTAGAGAGCCAATTTCTCGTCCTTCACAGCCAGACTGCAGAGAAATTCTGGGGATTTGTGGGAGGTCCCTGGGTATTTGAGGGTCCGGGAGGAGCCTATTTTCGATGTCTCTGCAGTCCAGCGTCATCTGGCGGAGTATATCCCAACTGTAAGTATTAGATTTGGAGCAGGACGTACTGTATACTAAGAATAAATGTCATACCAGTTATCAAAAAACTCTCCAAAGCCACTCCAAGACCAGCACTAGATCCTCAAGGAAGCTGCTGCCAGGGAGTAGGGGGAGGGTTGGCGAGAATGGTTCTCTCGAATTGACAAGGGATGTAGGATGCCCCAATGTGCCCCCCCCCAGCCCCATCCTTTCTTTTCTAGAGGAACTAGGGTGTAGATTTGGCTGTGATGCTACCCTAACCAGGCCCTATGATGATCTGCTGACAGACATGTAGTTCAGAGTCCTTTTAGCGCAACTCCTGAGCACACGACCCCCAGTGGCTGAAGATAAGCATGGAGCCTAATGCCCCTCTGGCAGTTCTAATCTGAGGTCTGTAGTGAGAGTCCACAATCAGTCATAGGAACCAGAGGGTTTATAATGGCACAGGAAGGCCGTATATATTACCATCCAGACATCTTTGGTGACTTGGTTTTACAGAGGGAGCGAGAAGCAGGTAAAAGCAAACGGGGTTTAATGGCTGGGGGGGGGGAATAACAAAAAAAATTGATTATGGAACGCTTTAAAAATTTGCTTCAATTCAATTCTACCTTATATTAAAGGTTCAGATTTAGGTGTTAAAGTGATTGAGTACCCAATACTCACCTTTTGTACCCCACAGCTGAGTCTGGCGATCAGCCAATTATCTGATCATTGGATCAGAGCCGCTGCATTCCACGTCACCCTGGGCCCAAATAGAGGCCAGAATTTATAGTGTGCTGGGCTTGCAACCCGCCATAAGTCACAGGAGCACTACCATTCCCTCTCCATTCTTTGCAATGGAGGGGGTGTGCTGAGGCCTGATAAGGCTCCCTTCATTGTAATGATTGGAGAGGGTGTGGCCACATTCCTGTGACTGATGGCCGGGGGGAGGAGCCGGACACAAAAGTACCGGTCAATAAAGTTCAGACCTGGGGAGGCATGGGATGCGTGGGCTGGGTTCCAGCGATCAGGTGAGCTGCTGATCACCAGACTCCGCCCAATCAGCTGTGGGGGACAAAAGGGAAGTACACTTTAGTTTTTTTCACTTGGTCAATCACTTTAAAACGGATCTACAGCCACATGCCTTGAGAAGAAAAGACTGGCATTGAAGCACAGGCCTCTTCTCCATCAGTGGAAACCCCCTCTTCCTCAGTTTAGACTAGCGTCCGAGTGCTTAGGCATCACCTCCTCTTCACTAGGGGGGCTGGATAGTTGGGCAATTTAGCCGGCCATCTCATTGATCCTCCAACATGGTATTTCTAGCTCAGATGGTCCCACTATGAAGAGGAGAAGCTGCTGTCAGGGCAGGGAGGAGGGTTTAAAGGGAACAAGGGCATTCCAAAGCCCCAACAAAACATGGCCTAGAAAGCCAAAATCCGCCATTGAGCTTTGTATGATGGGAAACAGAACACATTTCAATGCTGCATGTCTCCTATTGGAGAAGTTGTGTCTGTCCCTGTCAGGTGGAGCTCTGCAAGGAATACGTGAGCATCTCTTTACAGGGCTCAATGATGGTATGAGGGGTGGACTTTCCCTAAAGACCTCAGATAAGGGCTGCCAGAGGGGCATGAGGCTCCATGCTTACCTGCAGCCAGGCCTGCAAGTGCTCTTACCACGACCGTGGTATCTGAAGTAGGGGGCTGTCCTTACTGGTTTCTGACTGGTGGAATACAAAGCTCAGCTGAACCATTTCTGGTCTTGTACACTGTACACTTCCACATACAGGATGGAACACAGAAGTCTGGCACCCAGCTTCAGATATAGGGGTTGTGAGAGATTGCTGCGGGGAAAGCATGAAGCCTTGTGAGGTCTGTAAGAAAGCCCTAGAAAGTGCATTTTCCCTTTAAACCGGACCTTCAGCATCATGAAATAAAAAACCCAAACCCTTAAAAAAACTATTCCCCAGCATCTAAAATTAGTAAACTTTAAGTTTTTAGTCGCTTAATTTTCATTCTTTCCTTCGCTGGGCTGCAACTCTGTTCAGGACTCTAAGATATGGGCGCCGCCACCTTGCCTCAGAAGCATCACACACACAGAGGAGAGGAGAGCGGGGTAAAGTTCAGGGGGGGCAGGGTTATAGCTCTGCTCTGGACAGGCGAAGCAGAGCTGGGGTCAGGAAAAGGTCAGCAATCCCAGAATGCAGAGAGGCATAGTCAGAAGACACTTCCACTACCATAGTCAGAAGACACTTCAGTCTGCCTGATGTTCCATGAGCCGCCATCTTGGATGTTTAAAGGCTCAGAATACGCACTAGGTGCAGGTAGGATGATTTTTAATGTGGGCAATCTGTATGTACATGGTGGGGGAAACATACAAGATAGGCTCTTATTCAGAGTGAAGGTCCAGTTTAAGATTCCCTTTAAAGTTCAATTTTGATAAAATGGTCAAATTTTTTTTTTTATGGGCGGGGGCACCTTGATTGCCTCCAGCAAGCCCTGATCTGTTTACCTTCACCATGCTCTACTGTTTAAATCAAGCTCCATGATTGGCCACCGGCAGTCATGTGGTCCAGAAATACGACAAAATGGTTGGTTGTCCATTTTTTTCTTTTGGAGGGGGGCACCTTGATTGCCTCCCGTAAATCCTGATCTGTTTACTGCTGTAATAATGTGCTCCAGAAAGTGCATTTGCACTTTAAAGTTCAATTTAAAGGTTCCACTTTTGACAAAATGGTTGGTTGGCTAAATTTTTTGTGGGGGGGGCACCTTGATTGCCTCCCGCAAGTCCTGATCTGTTTACCTCCACCATGCTCCATTTTTTAAAACTAACCCCATGATTGGCCACCGGCAGTCATGTGATCCAGGTTTCTCACCTGTAATTCTAGCCGTGGAAGGAAATCTAATCGCAGAGCCGGGGTATAATGGCACAGGAAAGCTGATCACAGCTTGCAGAAGCAGGAAGCTGGCAGATTGCTGCCCAGGGGACGGGCATTTCATACATAATTAAAGACTAAACTGTGCTGTGAGATTTGAACAACAGCTTGTTCAAATCGGGGGCCGATTCTGATGCAATTCGGCAATCGCTGGTCCTGCCACTCAAACCCCTGGCAATGTTGGACTTGCTGGAAACGGAGAGAAGACAGGATGGTAAAACTATCCAAGAGGTACCCTGCGGCGTGAGGCATTCCGGGAGGTATTAGTCAAAAAGATGGGTTTTGATCCGCTTTAAGGAGGATTTCTACTTTCAAAAACAAATGACACACACTAATAAAAATGTAATCCTAACAGAACTGCCTGAGCATTAGCAGTGTGTGATCACCTTTAGGGCAGAATAGAAGTAATAAATAAAATAAGCAAAGTAAAAAGCAAATGTTTGCCTTCTAAATCAAATACAGTACTCACCTGAAAGAGCTGCGGCAGCGACCTGACTGTGAGATAAAACGAGGTTCCCAGCTTGAAAGGAAGCAAATCACGCCACTGAGGCTTCTCAAGGACCCTGTAATAGAAGCCACAGGCTCAGCAAAGTGCACACGAAGCAACGCAAATACAAGCCGTAGACAACATGCAGGGTCCATTTATAAAAGGAACCAATCAATATTTCATTTTTTTTAAATGTATATATAGACATCTTCCATTATATAATAAATGGCTCTGGGCTTTACTCAAATCAACAAATGTGAGAAATCCCCTTTAGGGAGCCACTTACCTGCAACATGCATGCCACTCACACAAAAGCCCCTAGTTGTATACCTGCATCAGATCAATGGCTCAGAGTAGGCAGAACCTACCTCTGGTCAAAAATGATTTGAGAACCACTATACCTCCATTGCTCCGCTAATACCTCCTGGGGGTTCAATGTCTCCCTGCAGAGCTCCATTAGGCACAATACTTAGCCTTTCGTGGTCCATCATGGAAGCTGCCACTAGTCGATTGGTAAATGTGCCACCAATAGGGTTGCTGATGGTCACAAGGCAAGGTCCAGCTCCCTCTGACCTAACCATGGCCCCATGTGAGCACACTCAAACAGGTGAGGCGCTTCCAGGTCATAACCACTACTCCACGAGTCCTACTTTGTCTGATGGAGCTGGAGCTTCTCCATATTTGCACTGTGCTGGGACCTGCTTGGATCTCTCCGTGCACCCAAAGCCACCTGAATGGTGGTCTTATTTCTTGCTACTTTATGGTGCACACACACACACACACAAGTGGTCCACAAGCTGGTAGGCATCCCAATTCCGGATGTGGGGGGGGGGGTGATACAGTGTCCGCAAAGGGCTGCTGCACCACTTTAGGGTCCCTTTAAAGTAAAACTCTAGTCTAAAGTCCCAAATTGTGTTCAGTCCTTTCCATCCCACTCTTGAGATCCAGCAACAAAAAAAATAAACTTCACCTGGTCCCAGCTACCAGCCTGCTTCCATGACTCTCTTCAGCTGTTACTAACTAATACATATCAAAAACCATGCAACTTTCAAAATAAGAAATAACTTATCAACAATAATGTTAAAGAGAAACTGCAACCAGGATTTTTACTCCTATTGTTTCCTCCAGCAGGGTATCCCTTTTTGTAATCCCCCGGCTCCGACCAATCAGCATCTCGTGCTTTATTGATCTCTACTAAGCCGCTCTGATGTCAGAGCGGTTTATAAAAGTGAATACAGCATGATCCGCGGGCCACTCCCCCCAAGTTACTGTGCCAGCCATTCAGAAATGCCTGGTGGGGATAAGCACACAGGCCAAGAAAAGGCAGGGATGGCCCGGTGGTCCATGCATGCGGTGTGGCATCAGGACAAGGTACGTTTACTTGGAAATCCCTGCAGTTTCATACAGCAGAATGCCCCAAGGATAGGGCAATGTTTTTGACTTCAGGGAGGCCAATGTTGCTCCTTAAAGGAGCAGTATCGCAAATTTTTCTTGTTGACATATTTAAATGGTACTTTGAATGTAGGTAAGTGTTGGAGTAAGAATTACAAATTTAGAAAAAAATGATGTGTGTGTTGTGCAGCTGGAGACTAATAGCTCATGTTTATGTCTTCTGAGTGTGGACACTCTGGCCTGTTCCACTGAGGAGAGGGGGAAACAATGTAACAAAGTATCAGCTGTTCAGTGCTGGCAGCAGTCCAGCATAAGATAACAACATTGCCTGGCCAGAACTCATATATCTAAAACAGAGAGAAAAACTCTACAAGTCAGTCATTTAGCTGATAAATTAAAATGTTGGTAAATTAAATGTCAGTTTGAACCAGAGAATCATTGGTTCGAATCTCAGACTCACCAGTTTTTTTTTTTTTTTGGGGGGGGGGGGTTATTTTATTTCAGAAAAGGATTTTTATGTTTACATCCTGTTTTTTTGCTCTAAACATTTTTTATTTTGACAGTTTTGCCTTCATGTTGGCTCTGCTGCAGAATCTTTCAGTTTACCATTTTCTCTCTCTTTTCTCAACACATTTTTCCATATGATCTTTCTTTCAGCTTTGTGTGTTTTGAGCAAAGCCCAGCCCAGGATTTTCACTATCTGGAGTTTTGTTTTGTGCCCCTAGGGGCATCCCGACTTGGGATGCCCTGATATGTGAAATCCCCAAGTTCGCCTGTGAAAACGTACCTTTCCCTGTCCCACAGCGCATAGGCGGGCTCTCATCCAATCAGCGCTGTTTGCACGCAGATGGGGAGCCTGAGCAGTAACCTTCCTGGCCGCCCAGCCTGTCTAAATGACTATCTGCGTGAGCGCGCCAGAAAAATGGGGGGATCTGTGGTTATCCAGGGGTCGTTTCACACAGTGGGGGCATCCCGATTTAGGATGCCCAAGGGGGAAGGTCAATGGCCGGGTCTTATAGACTTCAGGGTCGGCCACTCAGTGTTTTGTTCCACTTTAATACCTTTAGATTTTCCTGCACAGTTATTCAAAGGAGAATTTCAGTTATTTTCAGTCAGTTTAGTTTATTTTGTATAGATTTTACACATTTGAGTCACTGGTCTCATAACAAAAGCAGCACCTCACACACACACAGCCGTTACCACTGATTACAGTGTCAGCCTCTGAGGTAAAGTGTTGCTAGGAGACCAGTGGGCTAAATGAAGCAGCTCACTAAATACAACCCAGCAGATCCCCCTATTCAGCAAATGGACTGAGCCATTGTAATTATACAATTTAAAGAAAGGCATATATTTTTTCCTTTTTCTATCGCCACATTATTTATACACGTTAGAAGCTATTGTGTGGCTATTTAATTATTTATCTTTTTTAATGCAAATTTTGCGATACTGCTCCTTTAATATTGTGCTATCACAAATATATAGAAAAATGCATAGAAAACTACACACAAAGGGTGGAGGGGCGAGAGGAGGAGACCAGCAATCCTGTCTCTGCTGAGCTGATTGGGGGACAGGAAGACCTGAACCTGTAAACCTCGATATCTTGGCCATTTCTGCTCCAATTTAAAAACACAAAACTGTTTAGGATAGCGCCAAATGTAGCCCGACACAATGGTGTAAGATTGAAAGATTATAATTCCAGCTGAAATTAAGTCCCAAATCAAGATGCCCTGAAGTGTGATACCCCCCAACCTTTGGACCCTGCAGTGGTCTTATGTGGCAATAAGCAGAGCTCTCTGCAGAGCAGAGGAACAGGCATTTTACAGCAAAGCAGTGCGCTCTCCATATTTCAGTGTATATTAAAGCTGCAGGATTCCAGGACTTGGTGAGTATCACACTGTGGGGCATCCCGATTTGGAATCTCCCCTATGGAAGGGTTTCAGCACCCTAAAATATTACAGGATGGGAGGAACTTAGTGTGTGTCCCTAAAACCTGTTGTCACTGCCTTCTGCTGTAAAGTAACTAGTTCTCTAGTTTTCCTCAGCTAAGCATGGGGCCAGGGACACATTTAAAGTGTTCCTGGTCCACAAATAAATCCTAATAAATAGTGAATGGTGGCACAAGGACATCCAGGGATGGTGCCAGCACTGGCCATACATGAGCAAGTGTTTTGACTGGGCTGCGGGGTAATTAACCAGTGGGCCCCATCCACTGGATTGGTTAGCTGGGCCGCAGAGTGCAGACCTGCTCAAGGTGGCCTTTAAGACCATAGAATGATTAGTAGCAATGGAGAACTAAGGACGATTGGTGGCAGCTTAGAAGGTGGCGGCAATGACCAGAGGACGATTGTCAGCAGTGGTGGACTTTTCAATGACAGTGGAGAAAGTGACTAAGATCAGAGGATGATTGGCAGCAACTTTTCAGTGGCAGTGATGGAGGCAGCGAGGACTGAAGGATGACCAGTAGCACAGGAAGCAGTAAGGACTGGAGGCAGTGGAGAAGATGAAAGGACCAGATGACTATCAGCAGCAGAGAAAGTGGCAAAGGCTAGAGGATGATCAGCAACAGAAAACTAGTAGTAGAGCTGGAGGGTGAAGTGATGCGACACACCACATGGAGGCCCAATACCCAAGGGCCTGAAAAACACAGAATCATAGAGGGAGGCACTCAAAAAAATATATTTTATTCCATATCACTAAATTAATCACTACACATGACCACTACACAATTAAAATCCCTTAAAAAACACATAATGAGACAATACATATAAGACAAACCAACATGGAAGTGTGTAGGCGATGGGGAGAGCACTGGCATGCACAAATACCAATCAGCATCTATATATAAAAACACATAAACACAAGTGATCTAATCAGTGCAAATCCTACCTATGATCCGGATCCTACATCAAACAAATATAAGTGCAACCAATCAACAGACACAAATACAATATATAATCACAAATAAAACCTACATAATTACCCTATAAGAAATATAAAAATGACCACAAAATACCTCACCAATATAGATGCTAGTATCAATCAACCATTAAATACCAAATACAGCGCAAAAATATACCCAACCAAAATATACTCAAGGTATCACAGGTATGCCAGTAAAGGGTCTCCCCACCGCCTACAGCACCAGGAGCTACGCGTTCCGTGGGTGTATCCCCCACTTCATCAGGCTCAATACCCAAGGGCCTGCACAAACCTGGAGCTGGCCCTTGGGACAACTGTTCTACTGCATCACAATTGATTAAAACTTCTAATATTTTAATAGTTGGCCACTTTTCACTTTATCAATGAACTTTGATCTGCTGGCTTGTCCCAGGTCAGGCACTCAGAGCATTACCAGACCATTAGCAATGCAGCTGGCAAAAGCTCATCCAATATGTCGCTCACTATATGTTCTAATAGAGTTGGTAGTAAAGTTATAGTCTCCATGATCAGCACACGGCTGCACGTCCAAGTACTCTTTACTCAATCCAATTCTTTTTATTTTTACACCGTTAATTCCCCCCCCCCCTCATGTAAAGGCCGGTGTTCGCAGCAGCAGAGCATGATGGGTAATGGCATTCTGCATCCTGAAAGATAAAACCATTCTTCCTATTGACTTTTAGAAAGAATTAAAGCATTTTTAAATAGTTCACCCAGCAGGGGCTGAAACTGGATCAATGGAAAGAGGAGATCAGAGCGGCCCTGTCTGTTCCCTATTCTAGTGACCTCACCGGGAAAAGCAGTGCTGAACCAGCGAGGACATTAAGGTTTTTTTTTATTAGTTCCTAGGACAGTTTAGGGATCGGGCCCTGTAACTGGCTGCCAGCGGTCATGGTGGGGCCTGATTTTTCTGGGGGAGGTAAGGGGCTCCAGGCTTGCATGGGGTGTATGCACAGGGAACGCTGCCCTGCCGCCAGATCAACAGCCATTACGTTAAAAATATGCTTTTAAACCGGACCTTCAGCATCAATTAATGAAAAGCCCAAACCCTTAAAAAACTATTCCCCAGCATCTAAAATTATTATATTTTAAGTTTTTAGACACTTACTTATTTTTTCTTCCATTGGGCTGCAACTCTGTTCAGGACTCTAGGATATGGGCGCTGCCATCTTGCTTCAGAAGCATCACATACTGAGGAGAGGAAGGAGGGGTGGGCAAGTGCAGGGGGGCAAGCTGTGCTTTGCACAGACAGAGCAGGGCTGGGGTCAGGAAAAGGTCAGCAATCCCAGCATATTCAGAAGACACTGCAGGCAACCTGAAACTCTGCGGGCTGCCATTTTCGATGTTAAAAAAGTTTAAAAAACGCAATAGGTGCAGGTAGAATGATTTTTAATGTGGGCAATCTATATGAAGGGGTGAGGGAAACATACAAAATAGACTCTTATTCAGGGTGAAGGTCCGCTTTAACTAAGATAAGTCGATAAAGACGTCATATTGCACATAATGATGATAAAACGGAAAGAGAGATGTAATACTGACTCTTTATAAAGCTCTGGTGCGCCCTCATCTGGAATATGCCGTCCAGTTCATGGAAAGCCCTTAGTACCTGGTGGGACTCCAGGGCTAGCCCACCTATAGGTCCACAAAACTAGTTGCACACTCCTATATTCATTAATCCAATTTTATTAGAGACATAGAGTACATACATATAATCCTACATACTAACAATACTACATACACACGGTTAAAAAACATATAATAAAAACCCAAGAAGTGGGGAGGAACTTGGGGCTGTAATTTTGGCCAATCAATTATTAAATCAAGTAAACATCCAAATATTAATCCAATAAAAACATCATTATGTGCAATGGCGCTTATAAAAAGTGCAATGTGCATAAAGTGCCTAGTACCTAATATATGAATGTGTCCTATCCAAAGTGCAGGGGTACTGCTAAGAACTTGCAGTTAAAATTGTGACAATAAAACGTGCATATCATACAAACCGGAAAAATCTGAAATAAAGTGCAATGTGCAAAACAAAAATCGTGCATCTGTTCTAATGCTAACCTCTACAGTGCCTAAATCAGATCAGATAAGCGCCATCCACAAACAATGTAATAATCATTATACAGTACATCCATATAAGATCAATCTGTACAAACCCCGGCCAAGCCCACTGTCCTCCCCACTTACCTCATGTTTTTTAACTGTGTGTATGTAGTATTGTTAGTATGTAGGATTATATGTATGTACTCTATGTCTCTAATAAAATTGGATTAATGAATATAGGAGTGTGCAACTCGTTTTGTGGACCTATAGGTGGGCTAGCCCTGGAGTCCCACCAGGTACTAAGGGTATATGTGTAGTGGTCCCTATAGTTAGCACCTGTTCACAAGTATTTAGGTTGTGCAAACCAAGTAGGTGGATATAGGATACAGTTCATGGAAAGGGTGCAGAGGAGAGCCACCCAACTGCTAATGAAGGATTTTGTTATGAAGAAAGATTACAGGAATTAAATCTGATCAGTTTTGCGAGGAGACATCAAAGGGGAGACATGATTAACTACATAAATGGCCAATACCAAAAATTTGGGGTAAAAATATTTCATGTCCCAAACACAAGGGGGCACATGCACCTACTGGAGAATAATAAAGATTCAGTCTGCATACGACGATCCTTCTTTACCATATGAACTATATATCTGCGAAATAGCCTCCCAGAGAAGCTTGCAACAGCTGACAAGCAGAGACGGACTGTTCATAGGAAGCACAGGGAGAATTCCTGGTAGGCCACACTGCTTTGGGGCCAACTGGGCTGTTACTTCGCTGAGACCCTGTCGCCTCCTCCCTAGTATCTCCCCATGCCTGGCCTCATTGTACTTCCTGCCTACAGCCACCCAACGCCTTCCCCCCAAGGCTTGATAGTATCTGCCCATACAATATTAAAGGTTTATCACCATCACCACCTCTGCCCATGATCTGCTTTTGCCTCAGCTGACAAACCTACTTGTTGGCCCGCTCAGAAGAACTGTGGGGATGGGGCTCAGCAGCTTGTGGGCTGGCTGGGGCCAGTAAATTCCAGGGCTAATTTTTGATCCTGGTGCTCCCCTGGCTGCCAGCTTCAAAAGTTCAAAAAATTAACTGTTACTATTAGCGGTTCTCCCCGTCCCTTGGTAGAACTTGATTGTTCGCATGATTTTTTTTTCAACCATATCTATGTAACTGGTTTAAAAAGCTTGGGACTGAACCCCGTGGTGGTCATGCCATGCCGGTCCTCCAGCTACAGAATCATCCTGACCTAACTTATTCAGCAGAGTCATAAATAGAAACACAACAAATCGCAAACCTTTCATTCTTCTCTGTAAGAAGGGACTTCCCATCCTCTGCTGATTTGCCACCTGCTTTCTTTTTCTTTTCCTTCTTCTTCTTGCTGAGAAGCTCATCCTGAAAAAGCATTGATGTTGTTAGGACTTAATAGTAGAATCGTGAAGATCATCATAAGTGGGTAGTATTTAAAGTGGGTAGACCAAAACCAGGATTTTGACTATCCTGGGTTTTGGTCCTTTCCCCCAGAGCACTCAGATCGCCAAAGCCAACTCACCTCTTCCCAGTCCTACGGCGCATACGCGGCCGCTCATCCAATCAGCGTGCTCGGAGCCACTGACGTCACATTGTCTAAGTCTTCGTCTAAGGCCAGTGGCTCCGAGTGCACTGAGAGCTACATCCCCCCACTACCCCCTGACAGGGAGCGTGCCCACACCGGCCAACCACAAATGCCTGGCGTAGGCATGCGTCCTGCTAGAGGGACAGCGTCGATGCGGCCACGGCTTGCGCATGCACCGTTGGACCGCGAAACAAGTGTATGGGGGGCATCCCAACTTTGGATGCCCTGGGGGAGGGAATCGATCGGCCCGGGAATCTTATATATTCCCGGGCCTATCGCGCTGTGTTTTGATCCACTTTAAAGTTCATGTCCAGACACACACCAACTTCCTCTCGTCTTATACCCCTGTGTAAAATGAGCCATTTCAAAGCGTCTCAAAATCTCAGATTTTAAGTAAATAGCTTATAAGCGAAGCTGCTTTCATCACATTAATTGTGGCGCAAGTTATGCCACAGCTTTATGACTCATGACCATGCTCTTCTGTGGCCAAGAGATGTGGGACCACTGTGACTTGCCATGCTGGCTTATGCGGAGAGCTCCAAGGGATCTTTTTTTTTTTTTGCGTGGTCCTAAAGAGATGAAATTGAAAGGAGACCTGCTCCAGCTTCTACCGGGCACTGTAGGAAATGGAGGAGAAGCACACGGGACAGGCATCAGGTGTCTTCCTTATTATTGCTGTTGGGTTTACAGTCCCTTTCAAGGGACAGTCCAGTCTAATTAAAGATGGGATTACTGAAACTGCTGCCGCAGTGACTTCTATTGAGAGGAGAAGAAAGGGGGAGTGGTTTGACTTATACAGCTCAATAGAATACAATGAGGCGTCAGCCGCAGGTAATCCCATCATAGAATAGCAGGGGATGAGGCTGTCAATGTGCTCAGAGACGACGTGACGTCAGCGGATCAGAGCGCACTGATTGGCTGAGCGGCCGCGCATGTTGCGTAGGACCAGGAAGAGGTGAGTTGGTTTCTGCGACCAGGGGGGGGGTTTAACACAGCGGGGCACCTCGGGGGTAAATACCAGGATAGTCAAAATCCTGGGTTTTGGTCCACTTCAAAGGGGGGTAGATGTAATCAGGTTTGTGTTTTTCCTTTATTATGTATGCATGCATTGCATTATATGGCATTATATAGTATTGTATGTACCTTCATTGTTATGGAAATGGATAATCCTAATGTGTGCATGCCAAAACGTACATATAAATGCACACACACACACTAAGGGCATTAGTTATAGGTTTATAAAGTGAAAGGCAATAGCAACTCATCTTCAATAAATAAATAAAAAAAAGTCCTAATGCAATAATGGCAAGTGACAGCCGGAAATAATGATTTCTTTTTAATTCCTATTTCTGATGAACACTCACCAGCTGCTTCTCCAGGTAGATGGACCAGAGCACGGCGTAATGGCCCACTGTGAATATAATGAACAAGAGCAATGCTAGCTCGGCATTGCTCATCTTCCTCACCCGCCTGTAATAGAACACAGGCTGCCGCCAATCCGGGAGGCCATTAACCAGGATATCATCGTACCTACAAAAACAAGGCAATTGGCAGCTTTCAATGTACAGCCGGCATATAAACATCAATAACACCGTAAGAGGAGAGGATTCATCCGCAGCAAACACAAGGAAAACAAGTGTCCCCTATTACCAGTGCTACCGGAACATGGCGGCAAGATTCGGATTATTCAATTACAGCGTATTATACAGTGTTATTGTGTGTCCATGGACCACAGTGTGTAATGGTTTCAGGCGACAGGTAGTTGTAGATTGAAATGTGTTTGGTCATTTGTACATGTCCATGTTTTGTTTCCCCGCTTAAAGCGGACCTTCACCCTGAATAAGAGTCTATCTTATATGTTTCCCCCACCCTGTACATACAGATTGCTCACTTTAAAAATCATCCTACCTGCATCTACTGCATGTTATGAGCCTTTAAACATCCACAACAATTGCTATGGGGTGCACTACTTATTCCATTTAACATGTGCTCATACCTCAGTAAATGCAATCACTAGTTTGGGAGTGGACATGGAAAAAAAACACACCTTCCTCCCTTAGGGAGCACCAAAAAATATTCGCAAACCTATATCCTCAAAAATATATCACTTTTATTTACACATGAAATTTCATAAAAACACTTACATACATATACACAAAGCACAAGACATTTAAAAACAGTGATGCTAATCCCCTATCATATCAAAATATCTCAAAACTCCCACTAATGGGATATATACATAGTGTGTGTCTCTGTTCCAATGCTGTGAACTAATCAAATTCTATTAAAATACAAGTCTGTATTGTGCAGGGAGAGGAAATCTCTCTACATATACATACTTAGGTATTTGTGCCGGCACTTAAAGAGGACCTAAAACATATCCCCCTATTATACAAAACCTTATCACATATTATCACCAATGAGAAACAACTCTATTGTGAATACCCCACATGAATGATCCTAAAACCACCCCTTAAACAATGAATATTATAACAATAAATGTACCCAAAAAAATTTTTTATGCTCAAAAAGTGCTTAAAGAGGACCTAAACCATATCCCCCTATTAAACAAAACCTTATCACATATTAAACATCCAAGATGGCGGCTCATGTAACATCAGGCAGCTTGCAAACAGGAAGTGTCTTGACTGTATCGCTTTGCATTCTGGGATTGCTATCCTTATCCTGACCCCAGCTCTGCTCTGTCTGTGCAAAGCACAGCTATAACCCCACCCCCTGTACTTTATCCCGCTCTCCTCTCCTCTGTATGTGACTGCTTCTGAGTCAAGATGGCGGTGCCCGTATCCTAGAGTCCTGAACAGAGTTGCAACCCAGTGGGGAAAAGAATAATAAGTGAAAAAAAACTTAAAATAAATTAATTTTAGATGCCGGGGAATAGTTTTTTAAGGGTTTGGACTTTTCATTAAATCATGCTAAAGGTCCGGTTTAAAGTGGACCAAAACCCCCAGATTTTGACTATTTTTGGTCCTTGCCAGTGACCTGGGGGGTTTCACAAAGCGGGACTCGCTTTGTGAAACCCCCCAGGTTGCCGAAATCAACTCACCTGTTCCCATTCCTACTACGCATGTGCGGCTGCATTTCCAATCAGTGCGCTCAGCGCCGCTGACATCCCGTCTATGCCTAAGACGGCGCAGCTCGGAACGCGCTGACGGCAACATCCCCCGCTTCCCTAAGAGGGATAGCGGGGATGTGGCCGCGGCTTGCGCATGTGCCGTTGGACTGGGAAATAAGGTAAGTGTATGGGCAACCTAGGGGTTTTCACACAGCAGGGCATCCCGATTTTGGATGCCCCGGGGGGAGGGAATTGATCGACCTGGGAATCTTATAGATTCCCAGTCCGATCACTGTGGGTTTTGGTCACAGTAGTAGTAAGCCACCTAAGGGAGATGCCCCACTAGTCACCTGTCATACGTACCTCGGTGCATGTGCAGCAGCATCTCCTGCATCCCCGCTGTAACTGAATGGCCGCACACAGATTGATGCATACTAAACAAACCAAATAACTAACTTACTAAAGAAATAACTCAGAGATCACGCCAGGCAAACCAGAAACACTACTTCTGTCATGGATTTGCTGCACTGCCCAGATAGTGACCCTACCTGGGTCCCACTGGAGGATTCTCTGGTGCTCTGGTGGGCCGATCCCACACTGGTCACAAGTAGTAGTAAGCATGGTGGCAAATGCTGTGAAGACTTCAGACCATGACGTCTTAAGACAAATGATGGGCTCATCTGAATAGGTGAGTTTTCAGGGCACTCTTAAACGAAAATTCCACATATGATTCTTGAGCAACTATAGGGGTTATTCATGAAGGGATAGCGCCAGGTAGCGCCTCGTAGCGGCAGGCAGCGTCTGGTGAAACGTAAAACCACATTTATGAAAGCGAATCTGGTGAGCGATCTAACAGCGCCATGTAGCGTCACATGTATTATTACAGGCGGTTTAGTGTATAGCGCCAGCGCTCTAGCTTCCAGAGCGCCAGGTAGTGTCGCTCTCCCATACATTTCAATAGTCGTTTGAAATAGTCTTGTGTTTAAACAGCGTGTTTGACATTTTTTTTTTTTGCTCAAATCATTGTGTGACCTCTCCTGGCTGCAGACAAACACTTTTAGAAACTTTTTTGACTTTTTAAATTTTTTATGCAGTCATAAAGGTCTGGCACTAAAGTGTTAATGTCACAGTGTTAAAACAATGTAATTCCATGTGTTTTCGCTTTGTTACTGGTGGATATGTGTTCAAAAACAGACTTTAATCACACAGCGTCTGGCGCTCTATTCTACAGCAACCAGATTTAGAGCGCCGACGCTGTGTGTGTCCTTTTTTGACACATTTTTTTTACAAATATGGTGTGAGTCGCTGAGAGTTGGTTGCTGACGCTACCTCTCGCTCCCTGCAGCGCTGTACTGGTGTTAGAGTGCCCAACATACATCACATTCATCAATGTGGGCCAGGTTACTACAGCGACTGAGGCGCTCTGTTACAGCGCCTGATACCTGCTTACAGCGTCTACTAGCGGTTGCTCTAAGCGTCGCTATACAGACGCTCATCTGCCGATACCTGGAGTTAGTAATGGACCAGCAGCCACGCGTTTACCTTAACAACCTTAAAAATGAAATGGTGTATTTGGTGTACGGGGCAGAGACTTGATAATCAAATGAATCATCTGGCTAAGGCAGAGATGTCGCTCCACACTTTAAGGTTTAACTCCTACTGCTCTAATTCAGCTTCTTCGGGCTGATTTTTGGCCCCAGTCCACCCCAATTCCAAATCCTAGTTTACATTATTTAAGAGGAACATAAGACTGAATATAAAAAGAGGCCGAGCCACCCCCCCCCCCCCCCCCCCCCCCCCCCATATCGACCCCTATTTACATTTTGGATATCGCCACTACCTGCTGCAGAGACATCCGGCTGCTTCAGGGCCCGATCCTCACCCTGCCGTCCACTTAGCCATTTGTGAATGACAAAGCCCCATGGCGATCTCACAGCTCAGCGAAGTCATGCGGAATTTCGGGTGGCCCCACTGCATCCTATTCATGGGCACTGGACAGGCCTGAGATCGGAGGCCAAGCGCAGTGCCTGATGGGATGCAAGATTGCGCCGTCCTTTGGAAGGTCGCCCAGGAACCGAGATCACTTGGCAAGGTGAGTAAATAATGCCCTAAGGTAAAACTGCCAGCAGATCGGTGAAGCTTGGGGGAGAATTTAACCTCCCCTAATGTTCCTCCTTAAAGCCAAATGCTTTAAAGTGGACCATCACCCTCCCGTGATCGGCCCGGGAATCTATAAGAATCTATAAGATTCCCGGGCCGATCACCTCCCCCCCCAAACACCCCAAATCCCCCTACCTTGTCTTCGGCGGCGGCCGGCCGCCTCCCTTGCGCCCCTCTAGACGTGCGCACGCCCGCACCGGCCGTCTGTGACGCGTGGGAGGCGGCGGCGGAGGAGCGGCTTGTCCGCGCCTGTCAAATCGCTTGTCCGTCGGCGCTGGGAGCGGGGAGAGGTGAGTTTTTCGGGTGATCGGGGGGGTTTCACACAGCGGGGCACCCCGATCGGGGGTGCCCCACCGAAGTGGACCAAGACCCAGGATAGTCAAAATCCTGGGTGTTGGTCCACTTTAAACAACAGGTAAATCATATCTGACTACAAATATTAAATTCATGGTAGACACAGCGGACTATCTGGCCACCTGCAGCATATTCTGGATGGCCTTAAATGTTTATTGCAATTGTTGCATTTGCTTTCCTGAGCTGCGATCTGTAGTAAAATCCTCAATGTCTGTGTGTGTTTTTTTTTAAGTTTGGTGGAACCAGAACTAAGAATAAAAAAAAAAACTGAAAACGCCTTTTTACTCCTGAAATAAAACATAGATCAAACAAGGCGTTGAAAGCCGCACCCTTCACCCAGAACAGCGGGCGATCAACATTTTTTTAAAGGCACATAAAAACCTTAAAACGAAGATGCAGTCATTGGGGATTCCGGTCACACTCTGCCAAGAATTCAAATCACCACTGAAAGGACTAATTTAGAGGAACACATTGACCAAAATATTTTAATTAAAAATATTCCGAGTTAGCGGCAAGCCTAATTACAGGAATAGAAACGGGGCCTACATTGTAATGCAGGTCACTGCGGCGCCATACTAGGTTTTTCTAAAGTAAATTGACCAATCCATAGCGCAGCTGCTAAACTGCCAGTTTTGACATGTAAATCAATTTGAAACCAACAAATGCAGTTGCTACTTCGATACTTATTATTAAATTGATACCTAGCGTTATTTGAAGAGAAAGAGAGGCGGGAAAAGATGTAAAAAGTATTTAAATTGTAAATGTATTTATGAAAGAAAGAAAAAAAAATGGTAATAGGAAGAGATTTTTTAAATAAAAGTCTAAAAGAATAATAATAATATTAATAATAATATGCACTGTTCTGTTTCTATCTGAGTCACCATATTTCCAAAATGAATAGGTCTTAAAAAAATGTTTCAAGGTTATTTAATGCATTATATGCTTTAAAAAAAAGCACTTTACCCGACAATGTGTGGTAATCTGAGTCTGAATCTCCAAGGATTAATCCTTTCAATCAATTCCTCATTGATTTTACCATCAATGAACACCATGGCTCACACAACTGTCCATTTTTAAAAGAAGATCGCTTCCATTAAAACCCACTTTCTAACGTCAGAGGCAGAGCAAGCGCATAAAACGACAAAAATACGGTACAGCGGCTAAAAAGACAAAAGACGGCGTTATAATGCCAGCAGCTAAAAGACAAAAGCCAGAGTTATAAAGCTTCCTCTGACGCCGTCATAACAATGGAAATTTGTGACAGCAATAGAGATCATACCAGCATGTGCACAGGGGCGCTGTGTTGTAAAATACAAAAAGAAAAGTCCAAAATGAATATATTTGTGATCTCTTGCTTCCACTTCTGATTAGATATTTTTTTTTACTTTTTTTTTTTTTTTTTTTTAAAGAGAAAAGGCATGGCACACATCTTTTATCAAACAAAGAATCATTGGGTACAGGGACATACAGTACCAAAAATACAAGGAAGAAACATTAGTTTTAAAATATCTGTGAGCAAAACCATAATCAAAGGCAACTTAGAAATCATACCCTCTGTCTGTGTATGGCTCACTTTGTACTTCAGGACCCTACTAAATATATACAGTCATGGCCATAAATGTTGGCAGCGCTGAAATTTTTCAAGAACATGAAGTATTTCTCAGAAAAAAGGATTGCAGTAACACATGTTTTGCTATACACACACGTTTATTCCCTTTGTGTATATTGGAACTAAACCAAAAAAGGGAGGAAAAAAAGCAAATTGGACATAATGTTACACCGAACTCCAAATATGGGCTGGACAAAATTATTGCCACCCTTAAGTTAATATTGGATTGCTCATCCTTTGGAAAAAATAACTGAAATCAGTGACTTCCTATAACCATCAATAAGCTTCCGCCTCTCAGCCGGAATGTTGGACCACTATTCCTTTGCAAACTGCTCCAGGTCCCTCTTATTGGAAGGAAAAAGCCTTTTCCTATCAGCAATTGGGATTTAGATCTGGACTCATTGCAGGCCACTTCAGAACTCTCCAGCGCTTGGTTGCCATCCATTACCGGGTGCTTTTTAACGTATGTTTGGGGTCATTGTCCTGCTGGAAGACCAAAGATCTTGTATGCAAACCCAGCTTTCTGACACTGGGCTGTACAGTGCAACACAAATTCCATTTGTAATCCTCAGATTTCATGATGCCTTGCACACAATCAAGGCACCCAGAGCCAGAGGCAGCAAAACAACCCCGAAACATCATTGAACCTCCACCATTTTTCACTGTAGGTACTGTAAAATATTAGGGGTGTCAACATTTACGGCCATAACTGTATGTAGCATACCAAAAAAGAGAAGGAAAAAAATAGGTAGTAACATTTCCATTCACACAAAGCCAGTTTGATAATTACCACGTGTTTCCCTCCTACCCTCACTATCTCCTTTCTATACAGTAACTTGATAGACATCACCAGCCCTAACAGGCCGGAGTTCATAAAGGAGTGGGAGTCAGAGATAGGCAAACAATTTGAAGAAGATGATTGGGACAAATCACCCTTCCTTATTCATAAAATAACCTTCTCATCTAGAGGAAAACTACAAACCGTCAACCAGATGGTACAGGAGACAAGTTAGACTATATCAGATATATCCTACAGCTACTGATACTTGCTGGATATGTAACTACATACATCTGATCGGAATGCCAAATTCTGTCCCTTCATGATACCCTGCAAGAGTCCCTAACCCCTAATTCTCTAGGGGTTGTTTTATTATTTATGCTCCTGGACAGTAGACAAAACAGCAAAAAAAGGACTCTACGCCACGTTATAGCCACAGCTAGAGCTGTGATCCCTCGTCACTGGAAGACAACACATTCCCCCTCAATTGCAGAATGGTATGCTAAACTTAATGATATTATGGGGATGGAGGAACTAACCTCACAATGGAAAGAATATAATGACCAATATATTAAAACATGGATGACTTGGGTTATTCAGCAATATTATCAATATAATACAGAGTTTAATATAATGCACGCTGGAGGTAAGAGGTATACATATGAATGAATGAGTATGTGTGCGTACTCCCTCATCTCCCTACCTAACCGTTCCCCCCCCCCCCCCCCCGTCAAACCCTCAAATCTTTCTCTACTTCACTCCTTACTGTTGTTTTCTCTCCTATTCTACGGGTCTTCTTTATACATCATGTACAAAAATATACAGAAACGTTTCTGCTTTTTCTCCTATCTTCATAGAGCATTGGTGATCAACAGTGGATGGTGGGTTGAGCTGGCTCTTCAGACACGTTTACATTGGTGATCAACAAATCTATCTAACCTGATTTAACAGTACGCCACTGACTTTCACTATATATGTAAAAGACTTTATTGTTTACAATGTTTGGACTATTACTACCTAAGGATAATGTTTGAAAACCTGCGTCTATATACTTTTCCCTCTTTATATGCTGTATTTATCTGTATTTGTACCTATAATTCAAAATGTAATAAAAACAGATTAAATGTAACACATGTTTACATGCTTTTGGTCGTCATCAGCACAAGGTTAAAGATAGGTGGCTATATGGGGGGGGGGGGGGGGGGCAGACCTGAGAGTGCCGAAACACAGTCACAAAGCAGGATATGGAGAGACCCAAGTTATGGTTGTATAGCGTATTTGTATATCTACCATACAAATACTTTCTGTTTTAAAGAAAGCACCATATAAAAACAGGATCACCACTAGACCAATCCAGCATTGACAAGCAGTTATTCAAGAAACCAGGAGATAATAAAGGTAATAAAGGTAACAAAAAAACGCCAACTAACTTGGAACAATCACCATAAAGAGGCAACCAAGAATAATGATAACAAGGGTGGGGTGAAGCAGGCAGTGCTATGCATAGTAAAAGCAATTCTACAGGTGAGTACTCACAGAATTGTCTTTTTCCTATTGCATGGCACGGTCCTTACATATGGGACGTCTAACAACAGTGTCCGTAAGGTAGGGTGGGATCCCCAAAAAGTAACAACAGGCAGCACTACCGCCTGAAGTACCTTGCGGCCAAAAGCAGCATCCTTAAAGTGGACCAACACCCAGGATTTTGACTATCCTGGGTCTTGGTCCACTTTGGTGGGGCACCCCCGATCGGGGTGCCCCGCTGTGTGAAACCCCCCCGAACCCCCCGAAAAACTCACCGCGGACAAGCGGCTCCTCCGCCTCCCGCGCGTCACTCTTCGGCGGCGCCCGCGCCGGCCATTCACAGACGGCCGGCGCGGGCACGTCTAGAGGGGCGCGAGGGAGGCGGTAAGGGGATTTGGGGTGTTTGGGGGGGTTTCACCCCGCGGGACATCCCGATCTCGGATGTCCCGTGGGGAGGGAGGTGATCGGCCCGGGAATCTTATAGATTCCCGGGCCGATCACGGGAGGGTGACGGTCCACTTTAACATCAACCTTGTAAAACTTGGAAAAAGTATGAACAGAAGACCAAGTTGCGGCCTTACAAACTTGTTCAACAGAAGCTTGGTGCTGAAAAGCCCAAGAGGCCCAATAGCACGAGTGGAATGAGCAATAACCCTAAAAGGAGGAGCCTTCCCTCTGGCAGAGTAGGCCTGCTCTACCGCCTGACGGATCCACTTGCTGATAGTGGATTTAGCCGGAGGCAAACCCTTCCTAGGTCCAGCAGGAAGAACAAAAAGAGCATCAGATTTCCTGAAAGGCTCAGTAGCAACCAAATAAAACTTCAGAGCCCCGACAACATCCAAAGAATGAAGGGTCCGCTCCTTGGAATTAGCAGGGTTAGGACACAAAGAGGGCAAAACAATGTCCTGATTGAGATGAAAAGCAGACACAACCTTAGGCAAGAAATCCCGCTTAAGCCGAAACACCACCTTATCCTGATGCCGCTCAAAATAAGGAGGCTTGATGGAAAGCGCCGCCAGCTCAGAAACTCGCCTGACAGAAGTAATGGCCACCAAAAAGGCCACCTTAAGAGTCAGAATGGACAAAGCAGCCCCATGGATAGGCTCAAAGGGAGGACCCTGCAGAGCAGACAACACCAGATTCAGGTCCCAAACCGGTAGCATAGGCTTACGTGGCGGACGCACATGAGTAACTGCCTGGAAAAAAGTCTTAACCAACCGGTGATTGGCAAAGGATCTTTGGAAAAAAAATTGCCAGAGCCGACACCTGTCCATTGAGGGTACTAAGTTGAAGGCCCGAATCCAAACCATGTTGCAAAAATTCCAGAATCCAGGGGATAGAAAACACCCGACAAGGAAGAGACTTGGACCCACACCAGGCAATGTAAGCATGCCAGATCCTGTAGTAGATAAAGGCCGAGGACTTCTTCCTAGCCCTAATCATGGTATCAACAAGAGAAGCCGGCAAACCCTTATCCATCAAGATGGAGGTTTCAGCAGCCAAGCCGTTAAAGCCAGCGTTTGTAAATTGGGATGGCACAGTTGTCCCTGAGTGAGCAGATCTGGATCCTTGGGCAAGACATACTGATCTACTGCCAACTGCACGACGTCTGCGAACCACACCCTCCTTGGCCAACAGGGGCCACCAGAATGGCTGGTACCCCTTCCTGGGCTATCTGGCGCAGCACCCTGCCCAGCAGAGGAAAGGGAGGGAACACATAAAGGAGCCGAAACTACATCCAAGGCATTGCAAGCGCATCCGTGGCGAAGGCCAGAGGATCCTGTGACAGGGAGACAAACCTGGGAAGCTTGTGATTGTGGCGGGACGCAAACAGGTCCACATCCGGCTGACCCCAGCGGTGACACAGGGAGTGAAATACCTTGTTGCTGAGGGAACATTCCCCCAGCCGAGACGTCCCCCTGCTCAGGGAGTCTGCCTCCTGGTTCTCCACTCCCGGAATGTAAACCGCCGAAATGCAAGGGACATTATCTTCTGCCCAAGACAGTATCAGGGACACTTCCTTGAGGGTTCGCTTGTTCCGAGTCCCTCCCTGATGATTGATATAGGCAACCGCCGTCTTCTATCTTCGCAGAATCACTGCAGAGAGAACACTGGATTGGACTATGGGTGATCCTGTTTTTATATGGTGCCGAAAGGAGCCACAACTCTTCTGCAGTACACTGCGACACCTTGTGGTGGAATAACCCATACGTAAGGACTTCTGGAAGCAGGCCGTGCCATGCAATAGGAAAATTTTGAATTTCATTTTTCATAGCTTAGCAACTAAGTTTAATACAAACATTTTATTTTAACTGTCTCTTATTACAATTTGTTTCTCTTCTCACCGATCGGTTTTCACCCAGGTAATAAGAAGTTGGTGAAGGTGAGAATACTAAAAAAGCTATTAACAAGCAAAGGGCTAAATTGACCAGAAACACCCCGTATACCTATGTGCTATGAGCTGTAGCCGTAAAATGCACGCTCAATTTCTCGCTCCGTTAGTCCTAACAACCTTTGTTAAATGGGCCACAACTTTTTTTTCCCAAGTTGTTTAGATTTTTTTTTTTTTTGCTATACAAGCTACACAAAATATGTACACAATTAAAGAGAACATTACAATTTTGAAATATAAAAACTAGATTAAATGAAGCACTTTACAGGTCATCACAGGAGATTGCCCTCTTACTCTTGGGGTACACGATAAGGAGCTGGGTTTAGAATATAAATAGTTAGTCTCACAGTGTTTAGGATGATAATTATTATTATAACGTTTGTTTTTGCCATTTATGTTATCTTACTCTATAGTATTTGGTTAGTTGACATTTGAGTTATTTGGCCTGCATCATCCACCCCTCCTCCAGGAATCCAGAATGCCTATCTACTAAGAAAATGTCTGAAATCGATCAATACTACTCACCTTCTCCACACTTCTGCATAGCTTGAGTGGTCTGTGTGACTCCTGGCAGCCAATAGAGTGCACCATAAATTGGACCATAATTCAGGATTTTCACCCTTGTAGGTTGTTGTCTACTTTACAAATTAATTCCAGTTTTGGATGCACTTGTGTGCTATACCAGAGGATCACCAGTACTCACTCCCACAGCACATGTGTGGGATTTCGTCCAATCAGAATAGATAGTTTTTTATATTAATGCCTGGCAATCTATTCTGAATGAAGGGATTTCTGGTACGGCTCTTGGCTCTTGCTGGCTGCTCCCCTCCCCTCCACCAGTCATATATATATGCTGGTAGGGGTGTGCACGTTGGATGGTGTTGTATTGCAGGGAATGCTTCCAAGTTACGTATACGGTGAAACCAGGGGGTTTCCAACAGCGGAGCATACCAAAACGGGGAGACCCAAGGGAACGGCTTTCTGCCAGCAATAGTCTCTTAGACTCTAGGTCCAGGTGTAGTGGGCCCACTTTAAATACTTTATGATCAAGTCTAATAGGTTTTTATCTGGTGCACTTGATTTGAGCTACCGTGTTTCCCGAGGAAAAAGACCTACCCTGATATTAAGCCCTATCACAATTTTTCAGGATTATTGAGGATGCTTTAAACAGAAGCCCTACCCCAAAATTAAAGCGGACTAAAACCCCCAGTTTTAACTAGCATCCCCTGAATTGCTCCCCCGATAAATAGTAACTTTTGCCTGTTTGCACTGCTCCTACTTCACTCTAATGCCAAATAACGCCGCCTGTTTGAGCTGTAAAGCTCCGCCTCCTCCGTTCATTGCCACTGTTGTGTGTGGCAATGATGTCATTGCTACCCCTATGCAATGACTCATCATCTTAGAGAGTCCTGTTCCAGAATAATCCTTACACATGGGTTATACATCCACAAGATGGCGCTGGACTGCTGAAAAAGACTTGTGGCCAGTCCTGGCCCCTTAAATAGCCAGGAACCTCCCACTAATTCCCAGTATTGACAAGCAGTTAACAAGAAGCCGGGAAAATCAAAAATGAATAAGAACCCAAAATGAACAATCACCATACAGAGGTAACCAAGAACAATAATAACAAAGGGCGGGGTGGAACAGGACGTGCTGTATACTCATAATACCAATTCTACAGGTGAGTAATCACAGAATTGTATTATTCCAAGTATACAGCACGTCCTGTTCCAGAATAATCCTTACACATGGGACATCCAATAGCAGTGTCCGTAAGGTAGGGTGGGATCCCCAAAAGTTAACGGCGGGCAGTTTAAACCACTGCCGCCTTCAGAACTTTGAGATCAAAAGCAGCATCCGCTGAGGCCCTAACATCAACTTTGTAAAACTTAGAAGGTATGAACAGAAGACCAAGTAGCGGCCTTGCAAACTTGTTCAACAGCTGCTTGGTGCTGAAAGGCCCAAGAAGCACCAATAGCACAAGTAGAATGAGCAGTAAGGCGGAAGGGAGGCTCCTTCCGCTTAGCAGAATAGGCTTGAATCACCGCCTGACAAATCCACTTACTGATGGTGGATTTAGCCGGAGGCAAACCCTTCCTAGGTCCAGAAGGAAGAACACAAAGAGCATCAGTCTTCCTGAAGGATTCAGTAGCTACCAGATAAAATTTCAGAGCAGCGCTCTTCAGCACCTGACCCTGGTGCTAAACCTACCTTCACCCGAACCGGTCAGCCGAGGCTGGGAGGCAGTGAGTTCGGAACGGGTGGGAATAGTCCTGCAGGGCCGCAGGCTAATAAGCCCCGCTCACCTGAGCAGAGTAGAGAGCCATCTTCTATCTTCGCAGTCCAGACTGCAGATAAGAACTGGGAATTAGTGGGAGGTTCCTAGCTATTTAAGGGGCCGGGAGTGGCCACAAGTCTTTTTCTGCAGTCCAGCGCCATCTTGTGGATGTATAACCCATGTGTAAGGATTAATCTGGAACAGGACGTGCTGTATACTTGGAATATATCAATTTCTAGTTCTATACCCTAAGGAGGCAGTATCGGTGGGGACTTTGGCCAGATTTATTTCACAAGTTCAGTGGGCTTTGGTCCGCTTTAAGTCTTAGTTACAGTTCATTAAAAACGCACTCAAAACACAATTAAAATTTCCCAGTACAACAAAGGTTGGCAAGTGTCGGGCTCTCTGTGATTGAGAGCCCAGCACTTGCCAACCTTTATTGCAGTGGCACATATGGAAATTGCCTGGGGCCCCAGGAAGGGCTATTTCCTGTCCCCTAGCACGCTAGCAACCCGCCACACCAATATGACATAGGTGTCATTTGACAGTCTGTGTAATACTCCTGCAGGAGCAAGGACATTTGTGAATGGCCGGCACGGGCACGCTCCCCGTTATAGGGTAGAGGGGGATGCAGCAGTCAGCGCGCTCGGAGCCGCTCGCCTTAAACAACATGATGTCAGCTGATCCATGCGTGCCGATTAGACGATGCGCACCATAGGACCGGGAAGAGGTGAGTTGGTTTCAGTGACCTGGGGGGTTTCACATAGCGGGGCGCCCAACCTATGAGCTCAATCTCAAATTTACTGAATTGGGCGGGTATGGGGGGAGAGAAGGAAAGGGATTTGGTCCACTTTAACAAGTTTGTCACATGACTGCACATTGAAGCAAAATTCCAGTTTTCCACAAAGAACCCCCCCCCCCCCCCCGTGACAAACTGAATGAAGGATAGACACAGGCCGGTGCTCTCCGGGGCCTACCTGCGGCGGCCATTCAGATATGCCTGGGATGACGGTGCACGGCAGGTGACGCCACCACCCCACACATGCACCATGGGATTGCAGGAAAGGTAATCGAGAAAGGGGGGCTTCACGCAGGGGGGCTTTAGCTGACCGAATGTCTTATAGACTCTAAGAAAAAGGGTTTTGGTACTCTTTAAAGGCCTTAATAAATTGTGTTTCTACAGATGTTCTCCTCTATGGGCTCTCGCCTTAGCTCAGACTGAAGCGTCCCCTCCCTTTTTTTTTTTAGGAGCAAAAAGCCAATGGCCACAGATAATACCAGTTAAATGTTGGAGAGGACGCGGTTTGTCCGCCCTCCAGCCTGGGCCCCGAGATCGGCCAGCAGCCAGATACCTGGGACAAGAAGCCACTAAGGAAGGGGAGGACCCGAAGGGATCAAGTATTTGGAGGGCAAATATTTTGTTTAGGCCACAGATGGCCTTGAAGTACAGTAAAAAAATATTTTCTATCGATGAACTGCGCCCCTCATGAAGTTTGCCTCTACAAAAACATCTCAATGGAGGTTAACTCACAAATCCCCTGCAGAAGGAAACGTGTTATTTATATATTTATTTTATCCCAATTACCAAAAAGGCCCAAAAGATTAAGTGTTTATAGGAGATTACTGCTTGCCTCCAGCAAAATCAAGGCAGAAAGCCAAAAAAAGGAAAATGCTGTAAAATATGCCAAGAAGGGGCTGAATGAGGTGGCTTGTTGAAATAATATGGTAGACTTGAACGGGTTCACATTTCAAGAATCACCAGAATATAAAATATTACGGGGGGGAGGGAGAAAAAAAACATTTTCAACAAAAGCCAGGTTGTGAATATCGGAAAGATTTGTCTTAACCCCTTCAAGAGCGAAAGTGATCCACATGATGCAATTTCTTTATTTATGAATATGTTGTCTTTCCTTGAATGAAATGTATTTTCTGTGTACATTTGCTGATAAGAGGGGGCAGGCTTCTATTTCAGTGTGTAGGTCTGCTTTAAAATATGAAGAACTGACTACCAAAATCCAATCTAGCCTGCCTAATAATCTAATAGTATCCATTTTGATTCTTTTTTTCCCTTTAATTAATGTGAACTAAACCCCCAACCTGAGGTCTAAAAGACTCTTGTCTGGGTTAATAATTTTTCTTAGAGGCATCCTGGTTTGGGTTTCCCCTCCGTTTGAAATCCCCTGGAATCCCTGTATACTCACCTCGATCTTAGATCACAGATTGCATGGTGGGACTCTGGCAGCATTCCCGCTCTGCCCGCTATCACCATTTAACCGTCTGTCGGCGAGACCATGCAGGCCAGAGGGAGTAGAGATTTCTGTGGGTTGCTGCGAAGTGTGGCTAAGCTCAGATTATGGGAGATCCAGGGGGTTTCATACTATGGGGCATCCCAAATAAGAATGCCTGTAAGGACATCTCCAAAAGAGAGACAACTCACTTTTATCACTATTGGTTCATATTAAAGTGACAGTTCACTCAGATTAGAACCCACCCCAGACCAATTTGGGTTTTTTAAATAAAAGAAGTCTCATCTGTTAACGAGAGGCACTCAATCCCATGGTGGATCTTAGCAGTAGACACAGAGGAAGCTGCCGCCCTGTGGGTGACGATATTCATAGTCAGGCAATCCCTGTGCAGCAGTGCCAACACTGCTGCACATATTAGGGGGCTAGGTAGTCACTCATAGTCAGGGAGGCAGAGTCGTCCCTGTACAGTATCTTCCCATCAATAAGGGCCTAGCACTGTGATTTTTCACACTCCAAATAGGACTGAGAGGAGGGTGCATGCTTAATTATGATGAATTCCATCTTAACAAGGAGGACTTTTAATTTAGTTCTTAAATTTGTAAATTTGTAGTCTTTCGGTTCAATACCTCTGCTTCAAAGTAAGAAAATAATCAACACAGCCTGAGGTTTCTTGATCTGTAGACGTTTTCTGGCAGGCCTCTAACAAGCAAAAAGCAGTGAATATGACCAATTTCTATATCTTAGACCATCAGTGTAAAGTGATTTGTCTGCTGGCACAATTCTGCAAAAAACGTTTATAAAAAGAAAAAAACATCCAATAAATATATATATATATAACTTCAAGGATGGTGGGTGACTGGAGACCAATATGGTGGAGACATTTTGATGAGTGTACTTTTTTTAAGGAATGGGGGGGTTACTCCCTTTTATTTGCCAAGTATTTAATAACAACATAAAAAGACATCATTTTGGCTTGAGGCTGTTGGGGGTGTATAATTAATAAAATGAGAGTGGATTACAGACATAAACACAGTTGAGTACAGTTAAAGTCAATGCTACGTTCCAGTTATTCTGGTTGGCTGGGTGAGGGTGGTTTTCTACGAGGACCTTCAAAATTGATAGAAGGGGAAATGGATAAAGTAGTCTAGCCTGTCTATCATGACGCAAAGGCTTCCTTCGCTCTACACATCCTTGTAATGGTGTATAGCAAATCTGGAAGGGATGGGATGTAATAACTCTGTCTAGGTCCATTTCGCCAGAGAAAGTCCTAAGAGAAACACTATGCCGGATAACCACACTCAGGGTCAGGACCTTAGCCAAGGCCCTGCCCGATTGCAAGGAGGCCCTGAGGACAATGTTTATCAGACATGCAAACTAATCCTGACGTACTTGATATATATTATTTTGCACCTGTGATATGCTCCATGGCATTCAGAATAATGTGGTACTAGGAGTTATTTGGTTGCCTCCAGATCTCAACTTTGACTGTGGTCAAAGCTTAAAACCTTATACCTATTCTAAAGGAACCTTTCTGTTTGCTATAGAGGAATTGCATGACCAGACAGTTGGGGAAGTCATGTTACAGGAGGACTATATGGGAGGTACTGATTTACCAGTGCTGAAGTTGAGACATCCCCAAGCTTAACTTTCCCTTCTCTTTTTATAATTTGTACTTTCGCATGTTTTAGATATGCCAAATTTATCTTCTGACTAATGCTTCCCTATAGCTTATATACATCATTGCAACATTCAGCTGTTGGTAAATTGGCCGGCCATGCTGGGCCCAAAAGACCGGTGAACTAAGTTTGTCCAACCGTGCGGTAACAATTTTTGTATCCCGAGGAGTAAAATCCCTGCTGACTACTTAGAGGAAAATTTAAGCCTTTCCATAAAGTCAAACAGAATGATGAATAGCAGCCAGCTTACACAATGCCTTAAACTAATGGGAATAAAGGAAACAGTTTTGAACATTCTAGCTATGGCTCTACCACGAACACGTTTAAAAGACGTTAAGCCGCACAAGGGTTTCTGTAAGCTCTGCTATCCTGTGGCATGATGGATTGCACTTTACCGAAATGAAAAATGTGAGAGAGAAAGCCCGGGCCTAGGACCTGCCTTTGTACTGCATTGTAACTAACTGATCAGCGCAGAGATAAAGATCAGCTGCCTGGCAGCCTTTAAAACACACACTTCAACTTGTTCTCCCTTCTGGGTTGTATGGCAAGTCTTGTGCCAGGCGTCATGGCCAAAAAGTGTGTCTAATGAAGTGTCTGAGATGAGTAAATAAGAAATTAATGTTAGCAAACAGCTGATTTTAATGCAGTGCTGAGAGTCCATGAAGGATTTGGTTTGCTGCCCATGCATATGTGCCTGTGGCAATGGGAGAAGCCTACAAACTCCTGCCTAGAGCAATTTATAACTCCTGCCCAACGAAAGGCAAAGAAAAGCGATGGTGTTCCCCCTCAGTGACTTGATCCTTCATTCCTTTTTCCCAGTGCCTGATCAAGACTCAAAAATGAAAACGAGTTGCTATGGCCGAAATTCCCATTTCGCCCCTTACTCTAGTGTTTATTATTCAGCCCCCCTCCCACAGCTATCCCATGGTTTTCCTATTGTAATAGGGATGGGACACCCTTTGTGCCTTTGCTGTATGGAAGGAAGCAAAAGCGCAAAATAAAAGCATTTCCCAAACATACAGCAAGCCCTGCTCCCACTTTTATTATTCAAGGTTTAGACCAGAGTTACCGTGTTTCCCAAACTTAAGAGTATATGCTTCCTTACTGCAGTTAAAAGGTTTTCTCAATTCTAAAGCGAACCTGACAGATTAGACGTGAAAAAATAAGCGCACAATACCATAAGCTCTTGAGATGCATCATAAGACCAACAATGTCAACAAAATGAACATTAGGGAGTTAAAAAAAACCCATACTAATTCATTAACTCATGCAAGGTGGGCCAACAGATAGAATGTCCAATCAAACACAAACCAAAAAATAGACTTGTGTTTAGCTATAAAGAAAGATCCAATGACTTGACTAATGACTTGTGCACCAACAGCCTGTGTTGAGCATGAAGATCAATGCATGATGTAGACTACTGATTTCTCAAATAAATTCTGATATTACAGTAAATATGTATTTCGCTTAAAAAGACAAAAAAAATGACAGCAAGTTCAACATCTAAAGTTTTGGTAAATGGGAAAACAAAATAAATAACAACAGCAGCAAATTATACTGTAGGGGGGGCTTTGCTACCCATGAAGGCACTCAGAACATAGCTCTGAACCAAAAACATTAATTGATATTGTTAAAATAATAGTTTAGCTTGACATTCACTCTAAAACACGTTTCTAGATTTTTTAAATCACAAATTGATGCTGTCGCTTTCAACTTCAATGGTTACATATATAAATAATGCCCCACTGTCCTATGGAAAACTCTAGGAATACAACATTTTCGGCCAGTTCTGTGTACAGGCCTTTTATTTAACTTAGTGTGGAAGCTTACTTGAACTTTTACATGGTTGTTTCAGGGTAACGTTTAGGAATTTGGTGAGGTGTATTAAGAGGTTTGGAAATTAGGTTACATTTTAGGTTTTACTGCTTTTGTGGTTAATATGTTACATTTATGTTTTTTTATACTACCTAAGTTGGGATAATGTTGAGGAAGTTAGGGGTTAAGTTATAGGGCTAGATACAAGCTTTGGACCTAGGCATATGTTTGCAGTATTAGACGGGACCAGCAGTCATTTTTGCAAAAATTTCAAATGTTGGAGCCAGTTTTTTGGTTACGTTAATTGTTACAGTTAGTAGAAGAGTACATTTAGGGGTTAATTTTGATTGTGCGCTTTTAAATGTAAAACATTGGTTGTTACCACAATGAAAGCTCTATAGCCTAACGTGAAACGTCACACAACACTCATGACAACGTAATACAATCTGGAGACCTTCCACAATTTTCAACCTCATTGTAAGGATTGCAATTAAAGGTTTGAGAAAAGATCCAACTAAGCCTACGCAAAACAAACAAACAATTGAGGGTCTCACCACTTTTTAATGAATTACCCAACTAGGGGTCTTGGAAAAGTTGATTTGGAGAATGTTTCAATCAGAAAACCCAAAAAGTGGAGCTGATTTAAAAGAAAAATATTATTTGAACTATATTTTGTAGGGGGTTTGAGTGACACTCATAGCCTTTCATTTTTTTTATGAATTGACCCCCCCTTTAGTGTTACAAAATACCTACCCAAAGACACTTCTGAAATGTTACAATAAAAAGAAATACAAAACTAATAGCATAGCTGATGCTTATCTGGGAAATATTTTTTCTTACCTTGTTCTTCTCTCTTCATCTTTCAATACTTCGTAAATTGCTACTAACTGTCAAAGAAAGAGGAAATAACTTAAAAATAAAAAAAAATATATTTCTAAGGAATACAGTAATTAATTGATACACAGAAAAATACTAAAATAGTTTCATTAAGATTTTAAAAAATAAGTAAAATATAAGACAATTGGAAAAGGAGGCGTAACTTAACCAAATAACATTAGAGTAAAAAAGAAATAAAACAAAAAAGTTAAGTATTCTTGAGACGCATTGACAACTTACTTGTCTGAACTGAGTTTCTGCGTTTTCCTCCTTGTTCTTGTCGGGATGGAGAATTAAGGAGAGCTTGCGATAGGCTTTTCTAATGTCAGCAGATGAAGCATCCTGAAAAACAAGAAGCAGTGGGAGGGGGGTGAGGGAAACACAAAGCAAACTTTTGTAAAGAGCCTAAAATTCCCAGAGCCTCGTTAAGATGTAGAGATAGCCAACCAAGCAGAGGACCTCAGGCAATGTAATCTGAGACGTGAGCGAACAAGCTAGAGTGACCCACATGAATGAACAATTATTCAGCCTAATTTCACTTTCTTTCCAACTTCTTCACTAATATTGGACTTGAACCTGGGGAAGGCAGAGCTTGTTTTCTTTGCGCTCAGAAGTATTAGCTAGTAAATCTTTACAAGATCTAGAAACATCCCAGGACTTTATGGTCGTTAGCCCAGAAATCATGGCAACAAGGTAAGTAAGCGAAGGAAACATTGTCAGATCTTATTCCAACAACGCTGGCTTCAGGAGAGAACAAAGGCAATTCTTATTTCTCATAGTCAACACGCAAAAAGCACTATATGTTAAAAAAAAAAAGCTTTTTGAGCTTTCCATTGCAGGCATGGCGATTACGTCTTTGCATAATGTGTTTTAACATTTTTATAAAGTAAAAACAAAAAAAAACATATACGAATTACATACCCATAGATCATATTAAAAAAATATATAACTCACATATAGAAAGACATATGGAGCTACTATACAACTGTTACGTACATCAGATTTTTGCATTCTCGTTTGTGTGAGAAAATGGAGTTACCAATAGTACATTAAGAACATATGTTAATACTTATTTCAAGAGCAGTAAATATAAATTGAATCAAAGTTAATTTTTCCCTTATGAGCAAAACCTTCTAGGGTAATATTATTGACAGTGTTTAATATATAGCAGACTATTGTCTATCACAAAGCTTTGCACAAGTACAATAATACAACAGGGGTAAGATAAATGTGAGAACAAAAAAAAAATGAAGTTTACAGTGCAAACTAATTTCCTGTACATATGTAATGTTTGTAGGTGGCGAAATAAAGCTGAATAGTAAGCTTATCTATTCCTAGTCTATACTGGCTACAGAGGAAAGAATAACCTTCCTTCTATGGGCTTACAATCTAGAAAGATACAGGAAGAAAGAGTCATACCAGTGTTGAAGAAAATTAGAAATTAGGATGATACCATTTAAGGCTAACTGGATCTATATATATATAGAGATATATATATATATATATATATAGATATAGAGAGACACACTGGTATAAATAAATAAATATATATATATATATATATATATATATATATAGATAGATAGATAGAGATATAGAGATATAGAGATATAGAGATATAGAGATATATATATATATATATATATATATATATATATATATATATATATATATAGAGAGAGAGAGAGAGAGAGAGAGAGAGAGAGAGAGAGAGAGAGAGAGAGAGAGAATATATATAGATAGATAGATAGATAGATAGATAGATAGATAGACACTGGTATAAATAACTCTATATATATATATATATATATATATATATATATATATATATATATTTATTTTTTATTTAAATATATATTACGGTATGTATAATTAATGTATATTTAAGGTAATCTTTTGAGAACACATTAAGAATATATTAGCAGTAGTTTTCTTTGTCAGACAAGGTATTCTCAAAAGAATACCTTAAATACACTTTGTCATTAAGTATCAGCCTGGGGTATTCTTTTTTTCTACCGATTATCAGTACTGAGTAAAATGTAGTAAGCCAGAGTGCAGAAATTTGTGACCCTTATGAAGTTGGTAAAAAAAAGAATGACTTGGAAAAGGATGCAAGAGAAGAAAGGAAGCACACTTAAAGCAGCACTATTGCGAAAAATGGCCCAATAATAAAAATCCATATAAATATGCTGGATGGCGGGAGGAGGGGTCACTTATACACCCCGCATCAAGAAATATCCAGCCAGGCTTGTTTTTTTTATTTTAATGATAGAAAGAGGAAATCACGGGGGACAGGCTCTGTCACCCCTCATAGACAACACCTGTCACCCCATAATTTAAAAAAACACAAGCTTGGTGGGAGTTTTATTCAGTTCAGGTGTATAAGTGATCCCTCCTCTTATTAGTCAAGGTGTTTATATGGATTTTTAATATTACACAATTTCGCAATAGTGCTCCTTTAAAGGAAAAATGGCCCAATGATAAAAATCCATAGAAATATACTGGATGGCGGGAGGAGGGGTCACTTATACACTCGGCATCAAGAAATATCCAGCCAGGTGTGTTTTTCTTTCTTTTAATGGAAGGAGAAGGACATTAGGGGTGACAGGCTCTGTCACCCCTGATACACTAAACCTGTCACCCCTGGATTTTATTCCTGCCATGAGAGAATAAACCACAAAGCTTGGTGGGAGTTTTATTCAGTTTGGCCAACGTATTTATATGGATCTTTAATATTACACAATTTAGCAATAGTGCTCCTTTAATATCCCAAAGAGGAAAGGAGAAGGATTGAGCTAAAGTTCTGGATATAATTATGGCCTAGACCTAAAAAAGCACTTAATTTTCTCAATAATAAAATATTAACATTACAATAACTTTTATTTAACTTAGAAAGAATAAGGATAAAAACGTTTAATAAAAAGGTGGTGTATGCAAAAATGTTTAATTCATTCTTTTTATCTAATTAAACCATGAAAAAGGTCAAATAAACACAAATGAAATGTATTGATGGACCTTGATTATTCATTTTGCCAAACCGATCGCTTGGTCATTCAGGTCTCTACTAGCCTTTACCACGTTCTTGTATAATTCACTGGCAGTCATGCTAATAATTTAGTTAAGAAAGTTTAACTTTGGGTGTTCTTTGAGTGAGTTTTTTTTACTTGCACACACAAAAAGGTGCAATAAAACATGTCTTCCTCTAATTCTTCCCAAAAAATCTGTACCTATGACAGGCATTTTTACAGGTGAGGGACATAATTTTGTAATATTAGGTAAGGATCATTTTTGGAAACGTTTGAAAATCACAGCACTCTACGGGCTACGCAGAAATATTTAGCATACCCCATAGGATGCTGTGGTTTCCAAACTTTTCAAAAACTATCCTTACCTTTATATATATATATATATATATATATATATATATATATATATATATATATATGATGCAACTCGCCTGTAAAAATCCCCCTGGGAAAAATTAGGACAGAAAGATATGTTACGTAAAAAACTCACCCAGATGTGAGTGTAAACTCACACTCCAAACACACCCAAAGGTAAACTTGCCTCACCCAAAAATTAGCATGAACCCCATTGTGAGATTCTCTTTATCTAACTAAAAAAGTGAAAACCTAATAAAATGCATTTTAAAGACTTGACTATTAATTATTATTACTGATAACTCTTATTTGATTACTATTGATTAGATTACTACTATAATAAACAATAATAATATTTATTCACCAGTTGAGTCTGTACCAAGCGACACTACTTTCTTTTCTAGTTCTATAGTTTCTAGTTGCTTTATCTACAGCACTGAAAAACAAATCGCCTTGAGGGTCAATGAAACTGTTATGGTATTACACTCATTTTAAAAGAATAAAACACCACACTATCAAAAATATATACTATACTTTCCATTATAAATAATATTGCATCATTATATACAACAATTAAATACAGTAATATTACAACATTATAATTAATAGGATTAATGTGTTGGTGAAAGATTTCCCTGCCAATCTTCCTTTAATTTTTCGACTTTTTCAGTTGGCACTTTCATGGGTTATCCCACTTTGTTACAGTTCTAGACATATTATTAACAGTTCCCTTGTACATCATATCATACCAAATTGGAAATTAAAATAAAGTGGAAGAAATGTATTTAAAAAAGCACACAAAAACTCAACAGCACATCAATACCATATGGTATACAAAATTTGAATGTGCATCATTTCTTTTTAGATGGTACCCAATTGGTGGTATCAGAACCACTAGTGGTACCCAAGATCCTATCAGGTGGCAACCAGTGATGCTGCAGACTGATCTGTACTCCAACCTGATTTGCTTCCATTTATACGTCATACCAAACCTGCTTTGCCTCATGATTAAAAAATAGTACTGTATATGTTTGTTATGTGCACTTTGAGCACTTTAATTGGTTGTTTTCTTATGTTTGGTTGTGTATGACTGACAACTCACATGGTGTTTATTCACTGGTGTGTACACGGAGTTGTGTTGTTCACAGTGCACCGATGGGTAAAATGCGGAGAAGGAATTCCATGTGCGCGTTGGCACACAATGACCACTATTGCATTATTATCCCTATTATAATTATTATTATCAGTATTACCTAGGTGGTACTTGAGATTATTATAAAAAGGAAAGTAGTAAAATGTTGGGACCCCCTATTTTAGATCCTAATGGTTACCTAAGAAGTCATACAGTGGCCACACTCAAATATACACTAAGATTAACATGCAGTCACTAATAATTGACACTTTTAACTAATGATTTATCACATCATTCAAAGTACGTTTATATATCCAATTTGGATTGCCATAAATGGAACCATACAAGACCCGACTTCCTTTCCTCCGTCCGACCAAAATAAAAAATATATATTCTTATCCACATGCATTGGTGCCCCCAAGTTTAAATGCCCGTACAGCCATCACTTCCAGCCTTGTATTGATGAGGGCAGTTAGCCTGAGACATGCCCACAAGTAACGGCTATGTAGATTTCAGAAGAGATACTCCGCTATTGCACACCCAGTAGGCGTTATGAGAGCACGAGATATCAGAAAGGTAAAAAAGGGGATTTGCAAGCTCTGCCTACTGCTAACAATCGTGGGTAAATCCTGCTATTTCTGGTCATGTGCCATGTAAATACTTTCTATTTTAACCTTTGCAATTACAACGTTTTTTTTCACTGCAATTTTTAATTTGTTACCATTTATAGATGCTTTTGAAAGTATAGCAATATAAAAAATGACTAATTCCATACATTACTAAAATGCAATGGTATTAATAATGTAAATCTCCAACAACACATAAGGGTCGATTCATGGCAAAAACGCTCAGGCACAGAGCAAACGATTCCGCATGCGCCTAGGATCATGACTGCGTGCACACGTGCGAATTGCAGCAAATGGCAAGCGCATGGGAGGAGCACAAATTGCCTCTTCTTGCGCCAATTTGTGCCTTTCGTGAGGAAAATTTGCAGTTTTAAAGCACAAATGGCCCTGCCCCCAGCACATTTGCCCAGCTAAGTGCTTAACTGCTCCTGATGGTCCCCCATGTCTCTCCCCTTTCCTTTATGGTTTATCCATAGTGATCGGTTCTCTCCAGCTTCTGTGTTTTCTGTGAAGCTCTATTCGCCATCTTGAAGTGTATGCTCTGGAGAACCTGTGTTCTCCATTTTTTGAGAGGGTATTTTTTTTTGGGGGGGGGATATTCTGATTCCAGTTAAAGTTTTTGGTCCCTGTTTGGTTTTCATATAAATGCTTAATAATTTAGATATAATTTTTTAATTGTTTTGGTTAAACTTTGGGGCCTAATATCCACATTTCTGTAGTTTGGACCTTAATTTTTGTGATTTTTGACAACTTTTTATAAGTTTTTTTCAAACAAAACCCCCCAAAAAGGGTTCAATCCCTAAAATGAACTTGCAGCTGACACTTATTGCTCAAAAACATGCTGGACACCGCCGCCATGTTTTTTTTGAATGAAATAAGCCTGTTACTCATTAGGTAACGTCAGTTTCCTCCAGAGTGAAGGAAATTCACTCTTCAAATTGCCACATTTGCGAAAGCTTTCCTACCGTCTAAACCTACCATGAATCAGACGCCTGAGACAGTTTGGCGTGCCAAAATAGCGCCAGCGGAAAATTTCAGATGCAAACTGGGGAATTGGGGAACACCAGTGCGCAAATTGGAGCAAAAACAAATGCACATCCTATTTTGGCACAAAAACAAATGTGCATCTGCATAATAATCAGCATAATGGGTAAGATTCTTAGAACTTGCATAAGGCACCCTGTCTGTGCTTCTCCTCTCTACCCCTGTTGACATTGGAGCCTAGATCAGCACTGCCAGAAACACAAGGCCGCAATCCCAAAGCACATGCACGCACTCCCAAACATGCAAAGCACATGCGCGCACTCCCAAAGTGCAAGGGAGTGCGCTTTGGGGGTGTGCTCATGTGCTGTGCTCATGCGTGAATGCGCTCTGGGAAGGCGTTTGTGTACTGTAGTGTTCGGTGCAGCATCATGGAGCATGGTTTTGGCGGAGCATCTGAACCCCTCCACACAATAATAGAGCATACAGGGTTTAAGAGGGGAACAATCCTCCCCCCCCCCCCCCCCCCCCCCCGCAGCATGAGTAGGTGAGGGAGGGGGAGCGTGTGACAGGCTGTGTGTTCTCTGCAACTATCTGCAATCTGTAGCTATTGGCAATGTACACCAAGCATGAACTCAAGATGAGAGCTTCAAGGGACACAGTAGCCATAGGACCATATTTTTTCATGGTCCTGGAGAATTGAAAAAATTAAAACTGAAAAAACCTCGATGCTCTGTTACGGGTTCTACCCTAGGCCCATGGGACAGGCATCAGTTAAGCTCTTGCTGGCTAATTATTGCTGTTGGGTTTAGAGTCCCTAACTAAGGGCCTTATTTATCAAGGGCTAGCGCCAGGTAGTGTCTCACTAGCGCCAGGTATCGCCAGCTACCGACTCCAGAACGCCAGGCGGCGGACACAATCACGCATTTATCACGCTAAATGAGGCTAGCGCCGGCGAGAGCGTCAGCTAGCGCGAGATTCATCATGTAGCGGACTGCAACGAACAGCGCCACTGCTAATCCCATCACAGCGCCAGGTATGACCTCGCTACCTGGTGCTCTCCAATGCATTTCAATGGAGCAATCTTTAAATCTTCATATTTAATTGATATTAATGTTTTTGTTTTTTTTTTAAATGTCAAAAATTCTGTGACCACTTCGGCAATGTTAGATATTTTTTTTAACTGTAAAAAAATAAAAATTTGTGCAGAATTGATATTACAGGTCTTATAT
Organism: Gastrophryne carolinensis; assembly: GCA_027917425.1. Classification (NCBI taxonomy): domain Eukaryota; kingdom Metazoa; phylum Chordata; class Amphibia; order Anura; family Microhylidae; genus Gastrophryne; species Gastrophryne carolinensis. The sequence continues at coordinate 41,696,189 of CM051239.1, read as the reverse complement.
TAATGTATTCATATTCCAAAATGTTTAGAAAAACTTGTTTAATTTTTTAATCAAAAAATATGGTTGTTTGGGGGTTAAAAAACTACTTTTAAGCCATCGCCGCCAGCGCTCTGGGGTTTAAACAAGCATTTCACAGCGCGAGAGTTTTTTGAGCGTGATTTGTTAATGAATATGCTGGGAGCCGTTCGCTCTGGCCATTCGCTGTCAGGCGCACCCATACAGCGCGGAACCTGTGAAACAGCGACTCCTAACCCCGTATTCAACATTACCGCACACCGAAGGAGTTGCTGTCAACAAGCGAACAACGGCCAAGCACAGCGAATACTAGTGGGCACTGTGAAAATCACGCTACTGGCGCTCATCTGTCGCTACCTGGCGCTATTAATGAATCGGCCTCTTAGTCCATTAAAGGAGCACTACCGCGAAAAAATGGCCCAATAATAAAAATCCATATAAATATGCTGGATGGCGGGAGGAGGGGTCACTTATACACCCGGTATCGAGAAATATCCAGCCAGACTTGTTTTTTTATTTTAATGGAAGGAAGAGGTCATCTTGGGTGACAGACTCTGTCACCCCTATAGACTAAACCTGCAACCCCAGGATTTTATTCCTACCAGGGGAAAAAAACACAAGCTTGGCAGGAGTTTTATTCAGTTTGTGTGTATAAGTGACCCCTCCCCTTATTACCTAAAGTGTTTATATGGATTTTTAATATTAAACAATTTCGCGATAGTGCTCCTTTAATAAAGTGCTCCAATGGGGTTTCAAGACTACACAGTTTTTTACGGGCGAGAAGCAGAATGTTTTTGTGCAAAGGTGTAAATAATGGCACCATATGGTGTATTCAGTCAAAAGAAATGTTTTCCCCATAGGGTGACTGAATTGGCTAATTAAAACCAAAAAAAACAAGGCTCATGGGTGGACATTTGCTTTAAAATAAATCATCTCTCGAAACTATTTAAAACAGGACCAACACCCCTTGTTTCTTTAACGGGTTTTGCTCCCGCAGACAGCTAATAAAAACAAGTTCGGAGGGCAGGGATCCAAAATGCTGGACCCCCACCGCACATAACCACCCCAGAACACCCAATAGCTTTACCTTTACTAGGAGCCAGCGCTGGGAAAGGACTCCCGCGATTGGCCACCGGTGTGCACGTGGAGCATGTTTGCATCCTCCGTACCGGCCTCCAGAGTACCCTGCCCGACAGCCAAGCGCGGGACTCCTTTCTTGGTGCTGGCTCATAGTGAAGGTAAGGGTATCAGGCATTCTGGGAGGTTATATGTGTGGGGGGGCTCCAGCATTCTGGATGCCCCCAACCTTGTTTTTATTAGCTGTCTGCGGGACCAACACCTGTTATAGAAAAAAAACGGTTTAATTAAAGGGAAAGTCCACTGTAGATTTTCCTGACAGATCTCAAATTAGGATAAAATAAGGAAGCTGCACATCTACAGCTAAACAGATGCAGCTGCCATTCCTGTTCCAGTTGCAGCTCAGGTGCAATATCCAGCCAGATGTGAAGGTCGTAAAATGGAACAGAAAGAGCATCTGTCACCACATCTGCACCTGCACAGGTGTGACTGGGGGGTTAGGCTGGAGCTGGGTGTGTCCCGTGCATGAGGTTAACCGTAGACAAGGAACTTGTACATCACTTTACACCTCTGGCCAGCCAAGCAAAGAAAGTATGGCCCTTAGCTGCAGATATAAGAATACGAGAGAAAGATCTGTACCACAAAAGCGGATGAAGGTAAACTTTGTGCCCCCGAAGGAACCCCTGATCTAAGGTCTGTTGGGAAAGTCCATGCAAGGTTGGAGAGACTCTCAACCAGATGGAGCATGGTGAACCTGCAGACCGATATGTATGCCAACCTGATCTGCTTCCATACTTCACCCAGGCCAGATCTGCTAAAAAAAAAAAAAAAAAAAAATGGAACACTCCTATTTTTGGGCAACTGTTGTTTTTTTTTCTACTGCTTTGTACTTGGATCTTTGAAAAGAGGAACATCGGGGGCCATGGAGTCTAAAAGACTTCAGGGCCATCCAATCCTTCGGGATGCCCTAATGGGTAAAACCCCCCAGAACACTCACTTTCTCACAGAGCCCTCACCGCGCCTCTGTGCTGCGGCTGCATCCCCGCCCACTTCTAGCCGTGCAGCGCTCACCCTTTCTGAATGAGGGTGCGGACATGCCACGGTTAGAAGATGAGCGGGGGGTGTGGCTGGCGGCAAACTCGGCCCCCTTTGCTGCCGCTCGGCTGCTTAGCCATCAGCTGAGCCGAAGGGAGCCGAGTGCAAGCAAGCACACTGATTGGCTGAGTGTGCTGCTCAGCCAATCAGTGCTCTCACCCAAGTCTATGCCATTGAAGTGAAAGGAAGGTTAGTGTATGGGGTAATATGGGGGAATACACACAACGGGGCATCCCTTCGGGGGTTACCCCCCCAAGACGAACAACACATGGGAAAGTGAAATTCCTGTTGTCCCTCTTTAAAAAAAAGCATTTAAAAAATAGTTGGTGACCCCCTACCTTAAAGATCCCTGGTCAGGCACTTAGGAAAAAAAAAACGCTATACGCAACTTTAATCCCCCCCAGATGATTGCTACTAGACATTAACTCTATCCAGTCAAAACTCGGCATCCCCCCCTGCAGTGCAGTGAATGGACTGGCATGCCAGAGTCACGGTCATGGATTGCATGGGGGGGGCTGAGGGACTTGCCAACATGAGGGAGGATATGATGGGCAATCGGGTCCAGGCATTGCAGGACTCACTCTGCTGAGCAGGTAAGACCTAGAGAGATCACCTACTGGGGATGAAAGGCGACTATAGTCTTTTCAAAAGCCTGGACAATTCAATTAAGCAAGATTCTAGGTTTGAATTGGTAATTAAGCAGTAAATCAGTACGGTTAGAAAATATTGGGGCAAAATTAGCTGCTGTAATAATTTCCAGGGCTGGTGTTAGCAGTGGGCATACCGGGAAACTGCCTGGCATCTTCAGGGATCCACTCAAGCTCAAACATGGCAGCAAAATGATTCTCCATTAGGTCCCACACAACGGACCAGTGAACTAGGTGCCCCATGTACAGGCCTGCAATGGAGAAGGTGGTGAGGAATGGAGGGTAATTGGTGGCAGCTCAGTAGGTTTCAAGGATCAGAGGATAATCAGCAGCAGCAGTGGGCCCTTCAGTGGAGAAAGCGTCAGGGACCACCAGTTTGGCAGCAATGGTGGAATCTGCTGTGGGAGCGGGTGAGGTAAGAAGGATTGAGGCTGTTCATCAGCAGCGGATAAAGCAGTAAAGACTAAACGACAATTGGCGGCAGTGGAGAAGGTTACAAGGACCAGCGGATGTATGAGCGTCAGCAAAGAAGGTGGTAAAAGGACAGTAGTGGCAGTGGAGAAGACAATGACAACAGAAGGGCAGAAGAGGACCCATCGGCGGCAGCAGAGGTAATAGGTGTCATGATGTGACAAGACTGCAAAGAGGCCCAACGAGACTCTTAACCAAGGGTCTTCCTAAACCTTGGAGCTGACCCTGATCATCTCTTGCACAATTAACAAAAAAGCTACTGAAAGTCATAACACAATGGACTACAATGGTCTAGAATAGCCAGAACCTCCATGTGGATGAGCACGGGCACCTTCCCTTTCTTGTTGTTCCATAGCTCTACACTAAGCATATTCCATATATATAGAAGAGGTAGCAGCTTTCCTTTTTAAAATTACCACCACTAGGCTCCAGCAACAGGTAAAAAATCAGTAGTCGGTAGGCTGATAAAGGCAAGAGTTTTACTTGAAGTTGTTTAAAGGTAGACACAAAATTCAGTTAACAACCCGTCTTTGGAAGCTGTAGCTTGAGCAAGTTGGCACAATGCCTTCTATAAATTACAATGAGTATATGGATGAGTGAACTCAAAATGTAATATATGCATACAAACAATGTATGGATCTCTATGGCTTCATTATCAGCTCCAACATCAGCAGATGTTACTACACACGGGGGAGACGTTTCTTTCACACATGATACGTTCTCTTTTCAGCTCAGCTAAAGTATTTAAAAAATAATAAATAATCTAAAGAAACCGAGATAAAGAGGGCAAGGCTAATACAATCCAAGAGCAGGTGTGTTTGATTAGAGGTGTGAACTTATTTCTAAGGATGGTTTAATTTTTTTATGTTAATTCTTTTGCAGGTCCACATCAGAGGACATAGGTTGAGATCTGAGTTGGATTGGGGTCAAAAATCAGCCTGGGATTATACTGGCTGGGCCAGGCCATGAGCTGCCTCAGCCAATATGCTTCCAAACAGTCAAGGAGTACATACTTGGGAGGTGGAGGGGCGGGAGACTTGGGTGGCAGAGGGGCGGGAGGCTATGGGTGGCAGAGGGGCGGGAGGCTATGGGTGGCAGAGGGGCGGGAGGCTATGGGTGGCAGAGGGGAGGGAGGCTATGGGTGGCAGAGGGGAGGGAGGCTATGGGTGGCAGAGGGGCAGGAGGCTATGGGTGGCAGAGGGGCGGGAGGCTATGGGTGGCAGAGGGGCGGGAGGCTATGGGTGGCAGAGGGGCGGGAGGCTATGGGTGGCAGAGGGGCGAGAGGCTATGGGTGGCAGAGGGGGCGGGAGGCTATAGGTGGCAGAGGGGAGGGAGGCTATGGGTGGCAGAGGGGAGGGAGGCTATGGGTGGCAGAGGGGAGGGAGGCTATGGGTGGCAGAGGGGAGGGAGGCTATGGGTGGCAGAGGGGCGGGAGGCTATGGGTGGCAGAGGGGCGGGAGGCTATGGGTGGCAGAGGGGCGGGAGACTTGGGTGGCAGAGGGGCGGGAGACTTGGGTGGCAGAGGGGCGGGAGGCTATGGGTGGCAGAGGGGCGGGAGGCTATGGGTGGCAGAGGGGCGGGAGGCTATGGGTGGCAGAGGGGAGGGAGGCTATGGGTGGCAGAGGGGAGGGAGGCTATGGGTGGCAGAGGGGCAGGAGGCTATGGGTGGCAGAGGGGCAGGAGGCTATGGGTGGCAGAGGGGCAGGAGGCTATGGGTGGCAGAGGGGCAGGAGGCTATGGGTGGCAGAGGGGCGGGAGGCTATGGGTGGCAGAGGGGCGGGAGGCTATGGGTGGCAGAGGGGCGGGAGGCAGTGGACGATTAAGGAAATTCAAGCACACGCTCTAGGTGAGGTGGGCTTACTGTGGAGGCTATGGCAGGCCCAAACCAGTGCCGGCTCCCTATAGAAAATCCACCACTAGTTGTGATCAACCTTCATTTGACAAAGGGGTATGTTTAGTTCAGGTCATGACTAAGGCATCACTGAAGAATACTATTCAATGTCAGTGAATATGAGGAATCCATTGATCGCTGCAGGAGTATTGGCAGGTAAAAAGCTTAGCATCATGCTCCTATGGCACCCCTGATCTAAAGCCTGTGGTGTCCATATAAGTTGACTTTTCTTCTAAAGAGGACAAAAAAAGACTCTAGATCTGGGTGAAACCCTTCCCCAGGTGCATGCCTATTTGCCCTGCAGTGTAAAACTTGTCAGGCAGTTTCTGGGCCCCCTTAGTCCAGCTTTTCATTGCCATAATATCCGTGCTCCCTCCACTCTATGCGCACCCACCAGCAGCCCAGGGATGGGGTGACAATGAAAAGCTGCACCACAGGATCCTAGAATTAGGTTAGAATACAAAACTGGCCAGCAACATTTTATACTCGAAGGGTTTCACGCAACCTGAGAATCTAGGATGGAATTTTGGTTACATTTAGGTCTGCTTAACACCCTCGCCCTGGAGCATCCGTGGCTCCTTAATTGGCCCTGAGGCCGATTTACCCACCTGGCACAATGTGCTCTCACATCCAAACCGGCCGTCTATGGGCAATGGGGGTTCTCCACCTGCAAACAAATCAGGTGGAGAAGGCGAAACAAGGGATGAGTGGGCAGCGGTTTCTGCACTGGAGTATTCCAGAAGGGAATTAGGTGATAGTCAGGGTCAGGGCCGGCGTCAGCACCCGGCAAGGCGGGGCAGCTGCAGGGGGCCCACTGACAGCTGGTACTGGTTAAAGAAACAAACAAATACTTTTTTTTTAGGTTAGAATATCTTAAAGGCTGCTTAGCCTCCTATCTAGCACTGCTATTTAAAGCAGACTAAAATCCAGGATTTCCAGCCCCATATTTTGGTCCGCTTTACAGGGGCCAAATCTCAATTTGGGATGCCCCTGTTTGTGAAAGTCCCCCCCCCCCCCCTCTGGTTCGGCGATCCCACAGTGCATTCGCCAGTTTAAGGAAAATAATGAGCGAACAGGGGGCGGGGGTCACAGACAGGGGCATCCAAAATCAGGATGCCCCTGGGGATCCTTTTCACCTGGCCCTTAGATTTGTTTAGACTGTAAGGTCAGGTTGTTTTCAGGGGTTTTCGTGCCCTTCAAAGTGGACCAAAACTTATGGGCCATCCAGATTTGGGACGCCCCTCAATGATGTGATGCAACTCTTGACCATAAAGGGGCCCACTGAGACCATGCTGCCCAAGGGCCCACATAAACCTGCAGCCAGCCCGGGTCAGGGGTGACCGCCAACATGAAGACTCTCTGGTTGGAAAGCAGGGCAACAGTTGGGCCGAAGGTTGGGCATTGCTGATACAGGTTATAATCTGTAATTCATCTCTGTAAAATACCTTGAGAATAACAAACATATTAACACAACCATCGAAGGTGGAAGACATTATGCTGTGTCTGCCAGCAAGCTGGAAGCCCTGAAGACTGATTCCAGGCCCCAATGTCAGGGCAGAGTCACAGGTTATAATGCAGACTGCTCTATTAGAAGCTTCCAGATCTCGGGCACATGACAGCAGAAACAAATATGCTTTGGCAAGATAGATAGTCCTATCTAATGCTCCTAATGCTAATGCTATCTTAAGTCGGAGAATCATTTTGCAGGAGGATCCTTCGCCGTTCCAGATCTTATACTCGTGCAGCTTCGAAAGTCTGCTCTTCCCAGGCTTTCACACACTTTGAACTGCGCCGAGTTTAGCTTTTACTGTTTTCAAGGAACCCTCAGTTAAAAGTTCACAACCAGGAAGTTCTTTTATTGCTCTCCTAGTTTATGGATGCTCATTTGTGCTTTTATTGTTTGCACATTTCCAGGCGCACTGCAGCACGCATGTTTGAAAGTCTGACCTTAGCCACATTTTATTTTGTTTTGTGAAGGAGTAAAGAAGGGACATGACCTGTTTGGATGGGCCTTGGAATGTATTGACAACTGGCCAGCTTGCATTTATAGTCTAAGGTAAAATGAAGGCTCTATTTATACAAGCCCATCTCTTCTGCACCAACTGCAACCCATAGCTGCAAAGCGACTGACTTATGCCAAAGGCAAAGCAATGCTGGTGCAGCACGAAGCCTGTTTGGACAGACAAAAAAAACGGATAAAAGTCGCATCGTATTGGGCAAATGTAAACAAAAAAAAAAAAAAAGTGAAAAAAGTATACTTATATGAGTCTCGCGCCCACTGTCCCCGCTCCGGCTTCAGGTGCCGCCACTGCCTCTCGCGTGTCAGCATGTGCCAGCCAAGGATGGGGGTTGGGGGGAATGCCACACTGAATAAGGGGATTTGGGGGAATGCCACACCCTATATGGGAAATAGGATGTGGGGGATGCCACACTGCCTATATGGGAAATAGGATGTGGAGGAGGGGAAGATGTCTTCGGGGGGAAGATCAGGAGCAATGTTAGAAAATATTATTTTACAGAAAGAGTAGTAGATGCTTGGAACAAACTTCCAGCAGAGGTAGTTGAAAAAACAACAGTCACTGAATTTAAACATGCCTGGGATAAGCACACATCTATCCTAAGATAAAGAGTACATACAGTTACAAAAGGGCAGACTAGATGGAGTGTATGGTCTCCTTCTGCCGTCAACCTTCTATGTTTTCTATGTTTCTATGCCACACTGCCTATGGGGAATGGGAGGGGAGAAATGCCACACTCAATAAGGGGATGGAGCTGAATGCCACACTGCCTATGAGATGGGGGGAATGTCACACTACCTATGGGGAATGGGAGAGGGGAATGCCACACTGCCTATGAGATGGGAGGATATGCCACACTGCCTATGGGGAATAGAATGGGGGAATGCCACACTGCCCATGGGGAATAGAATGGGGGAATGCCACACTGCCCATGGGGAATGGGAGGGGGAATGGGAGGGGGAATGCCACACTGCCCATGGGAATAGAATGGGGGAATGCCACACTGCCCATGGGGAATGGGAGGGGGAATGCCACACTGCCCATGGGAATAGGATGGGGGTAATGCCACACTGCCTGTAATGGGGTGTTTTAGCACATTTGGTTTTGAATATTTTATTTCTTATTTTCCTCCTCCAAATCCAAGGTGCGTCTTACAGGGCGAAAAATACAGTACTTACTTTGTCCCACACAGCTGATCGGTGCTAGTCCAGCAATCTGTAACTCACCTAATCACTGGATCAGAGCCCGTGCTGCAGCCCTCACTTTCCACGTTGCCCTCGGCCTCAACTCCATTCACTACAATGGAGGGGGCATGTCAGGCCTTGGCACACCTCCTCCATTGCAATGAATGGAGAGGGCGTGGCAGAATTCCTGGAACTGATGGTGGGTGGCGTGCCCAATCCCGACCTCATGTATAGGCCAGGGACCAGCGTATCTGAGGCACGGTCTGGGATCCATTGATCAGGGGAGTTGCTGATCACCGGAATAGCAACGACCACTTTAAAGAGGAACACTGACCTCCATGGACTCTAAAATATTAAAAGTAGGTCGATTCCCCGGGGCATCCAAATCAGGAATTTCTATCCCCAGAGATCAGCAAGTTCACTTACCTTGCTGTGATACCGCAACACATGCGGAGCATCTCTGGCTTCCCTCGGCTGAAGTGTGTACCCATACCAGGCATTTCTGTATGGCTAGCACAGGTTAGTGAGGGAGTGGCCAGCACCTTACCATCCATTCATCTTTGCAATGCTGCTGTAGGGTGCTGTTTTAGTCATCACTGCTTTTATAATAGTTAATTATATTAGTGTAAGTTTAGGATGGGGACCTTTAAGACACAAGATGTTACTCTTGCTGTAGGAGGAACAAGCTTAGACACAGACTAAGGAAGTACCTACTCGCTGCTGCTGATTGGTTCCTGACTCAACAAATTAGATTCAGGCAGCCTGGTTCAGTTGAGTTGTTGTTAAAGTGGACCAACACCCAGGATTTTGACTATCCTGGGTTTTGGTCCACCCCCGATCGGGGGTGCCCCGCTATGTGAAACCCCCCAGATTTCCGAAAAAAACTCACCTCCCCCCACTCATACGGCGCATGCGCGGCAGCTCGTCCAATCAGCACGCTTGGAGTCATTGTGGTATGTGCGTCAAAGCGCAGTGAAACCCCAGCGGTTCTGAGCACACTGGCAGCCGCATCTCGCGCTTCTCTCTAACAGGGAGCGCGCCCGCGCTGGCCATTCACAGATGGGCGTTGCGGGCACGCGCCCTGCTAGAGAGAAGCGCGAGATGCGGCCCATGCATGTGCCGTTGGACTGGGAGTAAGGTAAGGTTAGCGGGCGTCCTGGGGGGTTTCACATGGCGGGGCATCCAAAATCAGGGAGGGATCGGATCAGCCTGGGAATCTTATAGATTCCCGGGCCGATCCAGGAGGGTGTTGGCCCACTTTAATATTAGAGTCAGAGGAAGTAGGAGGCCAGTGCTGGGCTACCCCTGATCGAGGCTTTCCTGGGTTCTTGGTTTGTTGCATCTGAGACTGTTCACCATGTTTTGTTGTGGCTGGGGCTCTGCTTTAATAGTGGACACTTCTATGGAAATGAATAGTACTCATTACCATGTTTTCTCGAAAATAAGACATGTCTTATAGTAATTTTTGCTCAAAAAATAGGTGCTAGGGCTTATTTTCAGCTGGCAAGATGGTGGCGGCAGTACAGCAGATCTAGTACAGTACATGCACATAGCCGGCTGACAGCGGGGGAATGGGGGGAATTTGGCCAGGTGCCTGACATGGCGGCAGGCTGGGGTAGAGCCAGCAAGATCACACTCCCGACAGACAAGCTTACCTACGTGACTTGATGTGTCCTCACCCTCCTTTACAGCCATCCCTTTGCTGAAGCCCAGCAGCTGGATTATGAATTGTAACTAGTTATTTTTGGGGTAGGGCTTATATTTCACGCATTAGCAAAAAATGCTTTTTTGGGCAAACCGGGTAGTACTCAGCATGGGTCGAGATGTTCTAGTTTGCCAGACAATCAATCTCGCACACAAGAATTCTCACTATCTTGCACAATTCAGGGGCAACTTTTTTCTTAACCAAAAAATAAAAATAAGATACTGGCATTTGTGGCATGGCTTTTTTTCCAATTAAAAGAGCAAGTCAGTGAGAGAAATGCTGCAACACAAAAACCTGATCTCGTCAAAATGTCCCAGTAAAAAACCCCTAAACTCCCTAAATCACACGTGTTTAAACTTTTTATGTGATTTTGTGCAGTAAAATTAACATTCTCTCAAAAATAAATCTTGCACCAGAAAAAATATCTGCTGATTCAGAGAAAGAGGGGAAGACGGACGAGAGCAAGTTTTTCTTCCCTGCGAATGCGAGAAAGCATTCTGCTAAATCAACCCTTTAGCGCCTGATCTTGATAGGGACACAAAGGTAGATAGGGAATTCAAATTATATTTCTTTCTCAGGGTTTCATATATTTCCTATTCTCTCTCCTTCCCTTACCTACCCACCATTTTTTATGCATGTTGTGATATCTTTTCCTTTTTTAGTTCAATATCTTTTTATTAGATTTTCACAACAAGGATAAAATGGTACAAACAACAGAACAGAGGAAATAGAGGAGGAACATATTCATGTTTGGGTCCCAATCCAAGAGCATACAAAATCAACCGCATACCTCTGGTAACGACCCCCCCCCCCCGGTCCCGCCCCTCCCGATGGACCAGATTATGTCATTCATAGGAAGCCGTCACTCATATTAGCTGTGGCAGGCCCAGCATCCCGCCCCCCGGGGCCAGACCCCCAAACGACCAGGCCGAGGGTCCAAGGCCGCGGGAGGCGAGACCACCCGGCCCGCCCACCACATGACCAGAGAGGGGACAACCCAAAGGGCGGAGGGGAAACAAAAAACCCAGGACTAAGGACAACAAGGACATGAATAAGAAGTAAAGAACCTATAGAAAAGAGAGGGGGAGGGACAACAAGGGGAAAAAAAAAAAAAGGGGGGGGCAGGGGAAAGCAGAAGGCGGTTAGGGGGAAGAGCAAGAGCAAAGCACGGAAGCTGGAAGAACACCAAATCTACACCTGCAGGCGGTTGTCTCTATAGTCCATCCAGCCCGCCCATGTCATATAGTATCTCTCATGTGTGTCTTCTAATTCCGAGATCCCTTCTTCCATTCGGCGAATGGTCTCGATCTCTTGCACCCATTCAGCGAAAGATGGTGGCACAGTAGAATTCCATCGTCTAGGGATGACAGTTCTTAATGCCGTCAGAAAATGTCTCAGGACCCCTTTCTTGCCCTGGGAGAGGGAGCCTGGGAGAAGTGACAACAGAGCCAGCTGCGGGGAGTTCTGTATTGCCTCTCCTGTGATGTTGTTGTAAATTGACAGGACTCTTCCCCACAGTGCCTTAATTGGTGGACAGCCCCACCAAATGTGGGTCATATTCCCAGTTCCCTCCAGGCACCTCCAACATCTAACTGAACGGGAGGCATCAAACTTACTCAGATCAACCGGACATCTGTACCATCGCGACAAGACCTTGAAATTCCTTTCCTGGGCTACACACGGGACTGCTGCCTTGTGGGTGTACAGATAGATCTTGATAAGGTCTTCCCCAGACACAGTTATCCCTAGCTCCTCTTCCCATCTCCTAATGAATCCCGGCGGGGAGTCATGTGATGCCTCTAATAGAGTCCTATAGAGGACAGAGACCACATGCGAGCTGGGGGGAGCCTGAGTAAGGATGTGCTCCAGTTGCGTCAATGGCAGCCTACCCCGTTCCACCAGATCCTGATGCGTTATAAATGCTTTCAATTGCCTGTAGAGGAACCACGAGATATGCTGTCCCGGGGCCCCCTCCCTTATTTCGTCTAAAGTTGGGAGCCTGCCTGAGCTCAAGATACTGCCTATTGTAGTGTTGGATGGGGCTTCCCAAACCAGAAATTTTTTGGCCCGCACTCCTGGTTCAAAGGCATAATTATCGAAGAGGGGTGTCAAAGGACCTGGTCTGTTGACCACAGCCCTCTTCTTGGTTAACATGTCCCAGGCCATCAAAAACTGTCCAACTAGATAGGGGAACGACTCCCTCACCTGTCTGGGGAGCAGCCCCCCCCAAGGCAGAGACGCAAGACTAATTGGGGAAATCGCCTTTTCCAGTCTGACCCACTGCTTCCCTTCCTCCCTCTGAGTCCAGTCCACTATACGGAGCGTGATAACCGCGTTATGGTAAGTTTTCAAATCAGGAAGGCCGACCCCCCCATCCGATTTTAGTCTAGTTAGGGTGCTGAATCTTATCCGGGGTTTCCCTGTACCCCACACAAACCTTAAAAAGGCCGTCCTCATCTTCTTAAAGAAACTGTTAGGTAGGTGAATAGGCACTGTTTGAAAAATATATAGAAATTTAGGGAGGATATCCATTTTTATCACATTAATCCTTCCGAACCATGTAAAATGCCGTTTATCATATGTAGTCAGCTCAGATATAGTCTTTAGGAGCAAAGGGGAGTAGTTTAGCTCATATAGACGTGAGAGGTCAGAGGGGATCTGCACCCCAAGGTATTTAATCGAGTGGGGTTGCCACTTAAACGCAAAATTTGCCTTAAGCTGTTCTACCATCTGGCTGGTGAGGGAGATATTAAGCGCTTCTGACTTATTGTAGTTGATCTTAAAATTGCTCACTTGACCGAATCTCTCAAACTCTTTGAGGGCCGCTGGGAAAGACGTCAGCGGGGCAGTCAAGTGTAATAATAAATCATCCGCATATAAGGAGGCCTTATATTCCTGTCCCCCTGCCACCACACCCCTTATATCCGGGTTCTGTCTTATGGCTACAGCAAGATGCTCCATTGTAATAACGTAGAGTAGTGGGGACAGTGGGCAGCCTTGTCGCGTGCCATTGCCAATCCCAAAGGAAGAGGAGAGGAAGCCATTGACCCTCACTTTGGCAGTAGGCTCCGAATACAGCGCCAGAATCCTGGACAAGAGTAGCGGGCCAACACCAAGCTGCCGCAGAGACGCTTTAAGAAACATCCAGTCGACTCTATCAAACGCCTTCTCTGCATCACAGGAGAGAAGACACATCTGGACTCTTTCGTTCCTAGAGTGAGCTATTAAGTCAAAGAGCTTGTTGGTGTTGTCCCGCGCCTCCCGCCCGGGAACAAAGCCAACCTGGTCCTGATCTATCAGGCCTGGGAGAATTGGTTTAAGCCTAGAGGCCAAAATCTTAGCATAGAGCTTAATGTCTACATTTATGAGGGAGATCGGCCTATAGCTGCTACATAATGAGGGGTCTTTCCCTGGCTTTGGGAGAACTGAGATTATCGCTTCTAGGGACTGCCTAGGGAATCCACAATCTGGTCCGATAGAGTTAAAGACCTTGGTCAGGAAGGGTACTAACTGTGTTCCAAATTGCTTGTAGAATTTAGGGGTGAAGCCATCCGCCCCCGGGCTCTTACCCTGTGGTGTTTCCCTGATTGCCCCGGCGACCTCCCGCTCAGAGAAAGGTTCCTCCAGAGCCTCCGCCTCCTCGACAGGTATCGCAGGGAGTGGCGTGTTGTGTATGTAGGCTGCAACTGACTCTGGCGGCTCTGCCCCCAACAAGGTGCCGCCATCTTGTCGCAGGTTGTATAAGGATTGATAGTAATCCCTAAAGCTATTTACGATTTGGGAGGGGATAACGGCTAGCTCACCTTGGGACCCTCTGACATGGGGAATATATGTTGCTGCAAGCCTGGGGTGCAACGCCCTGGCCAGCAGCCGCCCACATTTATCTGCAGACTTATAGAAAAGGACCTTCTGTCTCTCCCTGAATCTAGAGTACGCCTGATTGTATAACCCCTGCAATTTGTCTCTGGCCTTCAACAAATCCACAAATATAGTGCTAGATGGGCTTTTTTTATGGTCACGCTCCAAGATCTGGATCTGCTGCACTGTCTGAGCTATCAGGGAAGCTCGTTCCCTCTTTAATCTGGTTCCATGTTTGATGAATTCACCCCTGATCACACATTTCAACGCTTCCCATTGGTACGGGAGGGGAGTAGTGTCCTGCTCATGATTCCTGAGGAATTCCGTCAAAACTTCCCTTACTCCTGACAGGCATGCAGCATCCCCCAACAAATTATTGTTAAGCCTCCAACTCCAACTTTTAGAATAGAGGCCGGGCAACGCCACAGACAAAAAGATTGGAGCGTGGTCTGACCACAATATCTGGCCAATCCACGCGCGCGGTGTCCACTCCATAACATGATGGTTAAGGAAAAGATAATCAATCCTACTGTATGAGTTTCTAGCGGCTGAAAAAAACGTGAAGTCCTTATCACGCCCATGTAACACCCGCCAAGGATCTACCAACTGCATATCCGCCAGCAGTTTCTTCAACTTATTTCTTTTACTCAGAGACACCGCCGACCCACCCGAAGAGGTGTCCAACTCAGGTTGCATGGGGATGTTAAAATCGCCCCCCACAAACAGCGTACCTTCGGAAAATTCAGCTAGCATCTTAAGCGTCTTTATACAAAAGCTAACTTGGTCGGTATTTGGGGCGTAAATATTAGCTATCGTATACGTTCTGGTAAACAATTCAATTTTCAGGAAGATAAACCGCCCACTTGGGTCCACTTTAGAATCTAATACTTTATGGGGGAGAGATTTGTGTATGGCAATCGAGACCCCTGTTGCCCTACTAGTAGGATTTGGGGCGTGATGCCAGGAGGAGTAGTAGCGATTCTTAATAACAGGGACATGGCCCGCTTTAAAATGCGTCTCCTGTAGAAGTAAAATAGCCACTCTCTGTTTATGCATGTCATACAATATCTGCGATCTTTTTTCGGGGGTATTTAGCCCCTTAACATTAAAAGAGCCTAATATTAGTTCCGCCATTGCTCGCGCGCCCCCGTCCCCGCCTCCAAAAGAGAAAGGGTGAAGATGGGTAAAGAACGAGGGGAAATATTAGGCAGGAAGGGGGAAGGAATGACAAGGGACAGTTAAGGGGTCAAAAGGTAGGGGATTAGAAGAGAAAAGCAAGAAGGAAGCAACGTATATGGAAGGTGAACAGGAAAACAGACAAAAAGGGAAGGTGCGAATGCTAATGCTCGCTAATTTCTCCAAAAGGGAGAAAGCGAGCTGGCCTACTGTGGGGAAAGTGGAAGGCTACGGCCGGAGACCTGGAGATGCACTCTCTTGCACATATGTTATAGGCGACCAACCGCACCTCCAACCCACAACCATTATCAAACATATTCTTAACAGGGAAACACAATAGCATTAACCATCCCGCGTAAGCCCATATGCCCCCTGCCGGCCGCTCCCACCTGTGGAACGGTCGGCAGCGAGAAAACCCCACCCAATCCAGTCTACACCGCCGCTAGACCGTCACGAAGTAGTCACACAAGCCCGCCTGTACGGTACCATCTCCCCCCCCCCAGGCGCCCACCAACCCGAGCGAGCGGCGGCCCCACGCCCACCAAACGAGGCCAGCGATAGGGCCCCCGCCCGCCCCGGACAATTCCCCAGCACCAGCCCCCCCCCGGCCAGCCGCGGAGTGCAGCGCCCCCCCATCCCACCGACAGCCAGGACCCATCACACAGAGCACCCCCCCCCCCGGCCGGAGCGATCACACCCAGGGGACCGAACCCCGGTCGGGGCGGGCGCGGGCGGCACCCCAGCACCCCCACCCCCCCACCAAGACCGCAGAGCCAACTTCATGCCCTATACCGTTTCCTGACCCTCAAGTCGACAGGCCCAGAGCCGAGGACACCCGCCGCGAGGGTGGGCCGACCAAACAAGTCACGCCAGCCCAACCCCCCAGCGCCGCCCGAGCAGCAACCTGAGCCGTCCAACCCTATGCAACCGCTGGGTAGTTGTGCAGTCCTTGGAAAACTCCATAGTAGTCCATAGAATCTCGGTCTGCATGTCCAGGAAGAGTGGCGGGTCCGCTCCACAAGGCTCAGATCCAGTCTCTGGAGAAACATCAGCCCCCCGCAGCTGTCAGGAGCGCCGCAACGCGCGACATCAAAGGGCCATCCGTCCCGGCAGCCCGAGGGCCAAACGACCCCGCGCCGGGGCACCCCGAGGGGCAGGGGCATCCAGAAAAAAAATGGAGGTGGGAGACAAAGGAGAGGGGCGGGTGAGAAAAGATAATGGGCAAAACCGGGCTTCTCATATCTCCGCGATCCGCATCACGTCGCAGAGAGAAAGCTGGAACTGAACGGCAAACAACAAACAGGGGATTCCGCCAATCTTCTCAAGGCCATATATGGCGGGAAATCGCAGACCGGTCGTCTAGGATGTTGCAGACATTGCTATACTACTTCGCGTCTCCCGCCGCCTCTAGCCCTGACCCTCTGAGGCCGAGGTTCTCCAAGGCAAGGACGCAGGCCCGGCTCCCCAAAGTTCCCCAGCGCAGGAGACAGCCAGTCCTCCAATTGAATCTCTGGGATTTCCAGGAAGCGGAAGAGGTCCGGGAGCTGCGCATGAGATCTCAGAACAAACGGCCGCCCCCTCTTCGTGACCACCAGGTGAAAGGGATGTCCCCATCTGTACGTGGCACCGCTGGACTTGATGGCCTCCAACAGTGGCTTCATGACACGTCGCATCTGCAGGGTGCGTCTTGCCAGATCAGGTAGCAAGGTTATGTGCGAACCTTTGTAGAGAGTGGGCCCTTTTTCCCAGGCTCTTCGCATGATCTCCTCCTTAACTCGATAGAAATGCACACGACACACTACGTCCCTTGGTCTTGCGGGATCAGTGGAACGCGGGCCGGGCGCCCTGTGGACCCTGTCGATCTCAATGTGTTCTTCTGGCGGTTTACCTAATACATCGTTGAATATTGCAGTGACGATGTCGCTCAGGTTATTATTCTCAGGAGTTTCGGGAAGTCCGCGGATCCGGATGTTGTTCCGGCGGCTTCGATTTTCCAGATCGTCTAAGTGCATCAAGGTTCTTACAGTTTGCTGGTTAGCGTCCGATAGAGCATGCTGCAGGGCTGCCTGCGTTCTCTCGAGCGCCCCCAAACGCTGGTCAGTGGAAACCTGCTGCTGTTCCAGGGCGCCCACTCTGTTAGATACTTCGGAGACCGACCTCGTCACCTCTTCAAGTTCTCTTCTCAGGAGGGACTCCATCCGGTTGATGTAGTTCTCAAAGTCCCTTCGTGATGGCAAAAACTTTAGTAGTGTGTCGAGATTGTATTGCTCTTTAAGTTGAGATCTACAGCCGGGGGGATCCGGGAAGTCCGCCGCCGCCTGGGACCAGGTGGGAGACCGCAGGGGCCTCCCGCTGATGGGGCCGTCGGAAAATGCCGGACTCATGGCGTCAGTCGGTCGGGCTTCACCAGCATCAAATCCGTCCGCATCGGAGAATCGCGGGCTCTCTCCATATGATGATTCTGGGCCAGTATCAGAGGTCCGCTGGAGGTCCCAGGGTGCGGGTGTCCCGCCAGTGCTCCCACCAGCACAGTCGTCAGAGGGTCGCTCCAGCAAGCTCTCTCCTCTGTCTTCTGCCATAGCTCTTTCATTGCTGTGGGGTGGGGGATGCATCTCCGCCAACACTATTCTCATATTCTTGGTAGGGGCCTCCTCGCTCTGATCGGCGCCCCCCCTTTGCTGACACACTATGTCCTTCATGTTGGAGACTCTCGTCTCTTTATTGAAGCCCTGGGCGGTGCGCACTGTCCCCTCCATGGCAAGGGATCGAGCCACTGTGTCCTGCTGGGACCCCCCTGCCTCCACCTCTCTCTGTTGCTCCTGGGGCCTGTGTTCCCTGCAGATCCCTTCTCTGCCATCCTCAGGCTGCATTTCCGACCGCGTCCCCACCGGGTCTTCTCCCGGTCTCGGTTCGCCCAGTCCGGCCCCTGCAGCTCCTCGCCGGCTGCCGCTCTCAGATGGGGTAGCGCCGGGCTCATCTCCCCGCTCAGTAGGTGACAGGGGACGCACACAGGGCGGCCATGCCCGGCTCATCTCCCCCCCGCCGCTGGGTACCTCGTTTCCGCCGCCGCCGGCGGCTGTCACTTCACACGCCGCCGGTCTCCTCCGCTCCCCGCCGCCGCTCAAGTCATCTGCCGGGGCCGCCGCCTCCCGCTGTGCAGCGCCCGACCTCAGCCGCTCCCGGCTGACAGACACTTCATGCCCCGGATCTCCTGGGCTGCGCAGGGGGTCACGATCCCCCGCCGCCTGCCGACCACATGCCTTCCCGTCCGCCATCTTGGGGCCCAATTTCTCGGCGCCGACCTGCTTCTTGCCGGTGAAATAAACGTTGATTTTGCCTGGATGGCTGCTCCCCGTCGCCGACCGACTCTTCCTGCGCCGGGACATCCCAGGGAACTCCGGATCTGGGGTGCGGATCACCCTAATTCAGCTGATGGTAGGTGCAGAGCTCCAACACATAGGTGTTCACGCCGCCATAACCAAGCCACGCCCCAGTCATCTTTTCCTTTTTTATAATATTTCCATTATTTGTGTTATTATTTATTATTTTTTGTCTCCAAGTCATTTCTGGTTACTTTGTTGCTTAAACCTCACCCGGGATGGAGTTGTTCAGTATAATTCTTAGCACCCAAAAAGCACTGACCATATTAGGTTCAGCCAGCAGCCTATACTTACTGGTAATAATAATAATAATGTTTATCTGTGTGTTGATTGGGGTCCTGTGTATCCTATAGTGTACTATTCTACACATATTGGCCTTGATTCACAAAGGGTAGAAAATAACTCTCATGGTAGTTAAAAATTCAATTCATGAGAAAAAAGCCTGAGAATGTCACCGTTAGTGAATCACTAGATAAGAAGACAATGAAAGTCAATGGCACTTTTTACTACAGGTAAAAAGGGGTAAAAAGTTCAATATTCTTTCCAGGAGTAAAAAAGTGCCATTGACTTTCATTGTCTTCCTATCTGGTGATTCAGTAACAGTGACATTCTCAGGCTTTTTTCTCATGAATTGAATTTTTTACTACCATGAGAGTTTTTTTCAACGCTTTGTGAATCAAGGCCATTGTACTATTACATGTAATCTAATCTAAATAAAAAATAAATGAAAATAAACGATTAGCGTTTGTTTTAAAGATTCATTTGATCAGACTAATCCCTAATTAGTGCAGCTGATAATAAATCACATTTATTTACGACTGTATTAACCCAATTGTATAAGTGCTATCATTTTGGACCTAGAGAATTGTAAGCTTTTGAGATCTAAAATTAAATCGAAAGCATTTCATCATTTATGTGAGGTTTTGTTATATTCTATGTATTTTATGAAATGTTTGCTGTACATTTAGAGAAAAGAAAGGGAACAAAAATGTTAACATTGACCAAACTACGTGAAGCCTGAGGTTGGCTGCCACTGAATGGGATGCGAGCAGAAGACACAAGGGAGCCGACAAGCTTTGGAAGTGCTGAAGCTCCATCTAGAGGCGCTTGTTATAAAAGAGCATCGCGGAGAAAAGCCGAGAGGAGGATCATATAGAAAATGTGTCCAGGAACAGCTAGATGGCACGCTGCTCCAGCGCTGCTCCTCAGGATTTCTATGGCCTGCCGTGCAGAGGACTTCATCACAGCCAGAGATATTCCATTTTATCCAATCAGAAAAATCCAAGAAAGGAGATCATCTAGCAAACTATTCTTAAAGTGGACCAAAACCCAGGATTTTGACTATTCTGGGTTCTGGTCGGGGATGCCCCTCTGTATTGCCGCTCGTCTAATCAGCGCGCTCTGAGCCACTGATGTCACGTCGTCTAAGGTCAGTGGCTCCGAGCGTGCTGGCGGCCGCATCCCCCGCTTCCTTCTAACAGGAAGCGAGCCCCCGCCGGCCATTAACAAATGCCTGGCACGGGCAAACGCCCTGCTAGAGGGATAGCGGGGATGCGGCCGCGGCTCGCACATGCGCCGTTAGACCAGGAAACAAGGTAAGTGTATGGGGTGACCTGGGGGGGGTTTCACACAGCAGGGCATCCCGATTTTGGATGCCCCTGGGGGAGGGAATCGATCGGCCCGGGAATCTTATACATTCCTGGGCCGATCGCGCTGGGTTTTGGTCCACTTAAAGATGCCTCAAATGTGAAACCTCCGTAAAACACCTTTTCCGGCAATTCCAAATCGCATGCACAGGTGGAAGCAGCATCCCTCTGGCTGCTGTGCGCTCCAGCACCAGGGCTATCTGAATGACTGCCATTGATACACACAGGAAAAGAAACAATAATATTATCCTGTGGCATAATAGAGACCTCCATGTCCCATCCCCATCAAAAACATTTTTAAAGCGGACCAAAACCCACATTTTTATTTTTTAACTAGCATCCCCTGAATTGTTCCCCCCCATGAATAGTCCTTTCTGCCTATTTTTACTGCTTGTGACACTCTAATCCCAGTTAGTGGCGCCTGTTTTAGCTGTAAGCCTCCTCCATTCATTGCCACTGCTGTGTGTGGCAATGATGACATGCAATCACTGATCCCCAGGGGACAGCAAAAATAAAAGTGTTCCAAGATGATTCGAAAAGCAAAAATATCCATTTCTAGTTCTACACCCTAAAAAGGGAATATTGGCAGGGGTTTTGGCCAAATTTATTTCACAAATTTAGTGGTTTTTGGTCCGCTTTAAGGATTCGGAACACCAATTTAAAAGCAGAATGAAACCCAATGTGGCCAGCCATGGAATCTAAAATATTCCAGGGCCAGTCGCTGGCCCTCCGCTGGCGAATCCCAGATCACGTTCCCCCACTGTGTAAAACCCCCTCCCCCGGGGCGCCACAGAACTCACCTGCTTCCTGGCGCCCTTGGTGACGTAAACATCCTACACCCCCGGCTCTCTCGATTGCCAAAGCATGTGAGCCGAGCATTACATATGACGGCAAACGTCTGATTGGACGAGAGCCCCACGCATGCGCCGTAGGACCATGCAAAGGTTCGTTTGTATGAGCGTTCTGGGGGGTTTCATATAGCAGGGCATCCCAATTCAGGATGCACCCAGGGCAACGGAAAAAACATGACATTTTTAATGTTTCCATTATTGTGTGGCAAAATGATGTAATCAATGTGTTAGGCTTTTCTGTTATGTGTTTTTTCTTTTCTAATTTTTTGAAAATCTATAAAAGAAAACAGTCTACCTTAGCAAGGTACAACTGGTGTGTTTAAAGTACAGGTCACAAAGCTTCCTCAATCTGCCTTTTTTATCATCTGATTGGCTAAGACACAGGCAACTGACTTACCCCCTTCTGCTGCAATTCAGCTAATTCAGATAGGGAGGATCACAATCTTGTCTTCCAGTAGCTGAACAGTTAATGGCAGTGTTCTCAGCTGGAAGCGTCATTACTGCTGTGTGATTAAAAAGACCTGTTACACTGCAAGCATTCTGGTATATGTAATAAGTAGTTTTTACTCAAGGCCAAAAAAAACCAGGGCTGGATTATGAGGAGAGCGCAAGGGATGTGTGTCCCAGGGCCTCCAACACTTGCCCTGCAAAGAGGGCCTCCACCAACCTTTGGGTTATGGTCTGGTCCAGGAGGCTTTTCAGTCTTTGGTCCGACGGGCTGCGGGGCCGGCAACAAAGCTATCGGTGGCAGTGGGGGTCCTCCGCGCCTGGCCAAGCCTTATTTTGTTTCTGTAAACCTACAGCCAAATCCACCACAGGGCAGGATGGAGAGTCTAGAGCAGCAAAGCCGCCATCAGCGATGCTACAGTGATGGGTGCAGAGCTGTCACTGCACATAAGCCACCAAGCACAGCCGCTGGCAGCTCAATGCAGGGAACTGTTTCCTGCTGGACCAGCCGGGCGACTACACCCCCCCCCCCCACCCAGAATGGCAAAGCAGGAGTTCCCGAGCAGCACGCACCCGCACAAGGGGGGCACAAGGGACTCAATCTGACGTTCCAGTAAGTAGGCGGGTGCCAGACAACCACCAATCAGTTACTTGGCTGGACTATTATTTTAAAGGAAAAAAAAATACTGTATCACTAGATTTTGTGCCCACGGGCCTCCACCACACTTAATCCAGCCCTGGAAAAACCACTCCCCTCTTAGGATCGCAGACACACAGGAAGTAACATGCTGATAAGCAGGGCCGGCGCCAGCACAGGGCAAACCTGGGCAATTGCCAGGGCCCCTGCCATCTTCAGGGGCCCACTCAGGCTCACACTTGTCCATGGTATTATTAACAGAGGTCCTGAACCACCGACTGACAGGTGTTGTGTGCAGACCAACTCATGGCTCAGCAACAATGGAAAAGGTGGCATGGAATGGAGGTGGTGAGAACCAGGTGACAACTGACAGCAATGATGAAGTCTTTAGCGGCAGCGGAGCAAGCAGTAAGGGCTAATGGGTGCTTGGTGGCAGTAAAGAATGCAACAAGGACTAGAGGATGATTGGTGGCTTTAGAGGAGGCCATTAGGACTGGAGATTGATCAGCAGAAGAAGATGACCCATTTGTGACAGCGTAAATGAAAGATGACATCATGTGACTCATTACTTTGGAGCCCACTAAGACTCTCTTGCCCAAGGGCCCCCACAAACCTGGAGCCTGGTATGGGAGCACTATCCTAACACACGTTTATTTACCATCCCGGAAGAGGAAACCATAAGGTACACCAAAAACTTGACAAAAGGGAGTTTTTCTTTAAGCTGAACTAACATGATGGTCTTATGTCTAAATAAAAGCAAAGCCCAACATACAGGATATGCAATCTAAAGAAAAGCTTCCTGAAATAGTGGCGGCTGGTTACAGAGTGCAACTCTCATCATGTGTATGGCTGGAAAAGCAATGAAGATTCTGAACGGCCTTTCTGCCCTTCTACCTTCAATTTGACTAGAAGCCCCCTGACATTGGGCCACTTAAGAAGCCCATCTGAAAAAATATTATTTAGAAGATGACAGGAGTGAAGCTTGACAAAGGTAGGTCCATAAAGCAATTACAGGAGCCCATGGCGTAAAAGTGTTGGAGATGGAGGCAGCATTAGCTTTGATGGATGCTGCTTGCAGTCATTTATCAGAAATGGCTCTCAAGTGTTTCCTCGGTGGAGAATGAGGTGCTCATTTGAGGACACGCCGCAGAATGGCCATCTAACTATTCAGAAGGAAATGCACGCGCTAATTCAAAAGGCAGCGCACATTGCTTGGCCATCACCTTAATGTATCAGGCCACGTAGAGGAAGCCATCATTTACACAACTACCTAAATACAGCAGCGCCGCTGTTTACATTTAATGGAGACACGGCTACAAGGAGTCTTGAGGTTGGTATTTTTATGACTTGACCTTTTTTTCAGTTCAATAAATTACAGATTAACCTGTCAATTAAAAAAGGGAGAGAAACGATAAACAATGCAAGATGTACGTGAATAGAGACAACGATGAGTTACAAAGGATTAGTCTATTGGTGTTTACAGTGTTCAGTAGCCGCGCGATGAAGAGAGACAGAGCCAGAGAGCAGCTCATACATCAGCAGCCCCAACATAAACATATCAGGACTTATTAATGAGCAAATCTGCTTATAAATGGGGAGGAAGGATTAAGAGACTAAACAGGACTTCCGCTAGCCACCGACAAAGCACAGAAAAACTACCATTAAAAAAAGCATTAGAATAAAGGGTGGTTCCCCAACTTACCCAAAATAACCATCTTAGGGTACCCTGAGGTTCAAGTGGACAAAATTCATCAAGACCCACAAATATCCACATGTTGGTTTTGGGTTAAGGGTAAACCCATTGTTAGAATTTAGGTCAGGTTACTGAGAGTGTGGGGATCCGGAGTTCGGATAAAAGGGACAATGGGTCTTCGGAAGCGACATACGCCAAGGTGAGCTAAGCTGGGGTGCCCAGCAGCACTTCTGATCTGTCTGATAGGAAAGTCCATCAAATTGTACTTTCCTTACGAAGTTGATCCAAAATGATTGTAAGCCACAGAATTCGCCACCACCCAATTTAAGATGCCCATCTACATACACACAAAAGTCATGATAATCAGGCCCAAATAATTCTGCACTTGCCCTGGGCAAAAGAATTCTGCACTTGCCCTGGGCAAAAGAATTCTGCACTTGCCCTGGGCAAAAGAATTCTGCACTTGTCCTGGGCAAAAGAATTCTGCACTTGCCCTGGGCAAAAGAATTCTGCACTTGCCCTGGGCAAAAGAATTCTGCACTTGCCCTGGGCAAAAGAATTCTGCACTTGCCCTGGGCAAAAGAATTCTGCACTTGTCCTGGGCAAAAGAATTCTGCACTTGTCCTGGGCAAAAGAATTCTGCACTTGTCCTGGGCAAAAGAATTCTGCACTTGTCCTGGGCAAAAGAATTCTGCACTTGTCCTGGGCAAAAGAATTCTGCATTTGTCCTGGGCAAAATAATTCTGCACCTGTCTTGCGAAAATAATTCTGCATCTGTCCTGGGAAAAATAATTCAGCATCCGTCCTGGGCTAAATAATTCAGCGTCTGCATCCGTCCTGGGCAAAATAATTCAGCGTCTGCATCTGTCCTGGGCAAAATAATGCAGTGTCTGCATCTGTCCTGGGAAAAATAATTCTGCATCTCTCCTGGGCAAAATCATTTTGTTTCTGCAACTGCCCTGGGCAAAAAAATTCTACATCTGTCTTGGGCAAAATAATTTTGTGTCTGTAACTACACATTTGAATGGCATTGGTTGCATTTTGTTTTTTTGTCTTTTATTAACCGATCCTTTAAAGGCAACCAGAATGCTGATGAGGCCCTCAGTGAAAATTAGTTTGACACCCCTTGCTGTTGTGATTAATTGGGTTGCAAATCAAATTCTGTTTGGGACACCAACATGCAGATCAAAGAGACACTGGGACTTTGGGAGCGCAACTTACGCCAAGAGAGGGGTTGCAGGTAAGCTGGGGTGTACTTCCCTTGGCCTGCATTTTCTATGGGACCACCGGCAGCCAATAGTGTTCCCCAGGCAGGTGTGATGGAAGCATGTTTGCATAGTTGCCCACGAGCTAGGAGCACCTAAGGGGGGGATTCGGTATGGTATACAAACTCTCTATGTGGCTTCATGCAGTCAGTAATGCGGAGGTGAGAGTAGCGCCGCTAAAGTAATGCAGGGAGTACCACCTGCAGCTCACCACTCCTTCCCACCCAGTGGGAAAGTCACTTCCTTCTGCAGAGCCACTGCTCATCATTCGGGGGGCACCTCCTCCGCTGCTGGGTCCACCGCTTTTCCCTCAGTGGCACTGCATCCTCTGAAGATGGCAGAGAAAACAGATACTGCAGTCTTGCTCAAAGGGCTGTCACTGCAGCGCTTTCGCTAACAGAGGTCATAAACCCTATTTTCAGCGGGATTCCCGGGCTAACCCACTGCACCGTCCACACAAGTGGCCGCACAACATTAAATAGGATTAATTCAATTTATTGAAAAATTTACATACTACACAAATCAACATATACACAACAAGATATACATAAAACACAATTTAAAAGACATATATAAAACCTAAGTGGGGAGGAACTCCAGGGCTAACCAAATTTGATATAATTAATCATGTTTGCACCGTAAATCATAATTCTATGATCATATATGTATATGGGCAGACGCTTGAGGAATAACGTTCGCTAACAGAGGGACACAAAAACATCCTGGCTGCACAGCAAATGTGCGCGTCTAATGCAACGAGTGTGAAAGGGGTCCCCCTACCCTCTTCTGCTAAGATTTGCATTGCTCCGCCCACTACAAGGAGTGATGGGTAATTCTATTATTCCTTGTGTTGGGCGCTGTACAAATACTTTCCATTCTAGGAAAGCACCTCTTTACCGTTGAGTATTAAGCCTAACATGGGTCTTGTCACATGGTGGCTAGCAACTCTGAATTCATCATTTGGAAGCTGGGGGAGGATTTCAAATGCAGTCTGAATATTAATTTTTGCATGCTGGAGGGAAATCAGCTTGTACTCTATTAATTATTTGAGGGCTAAGAAGGGTCCACACACTCTAAACTTTTACATCTGATGCTTTCAAGTACTTTGCTGCTCTGCTATGCAAAGCATTTTCGAGTTCTGTCATTGGTAAATGTGGCTCCCAACCATCAAAATCATTCCTATGAGCATTAGAATAGTATGAGAAAATGTATAGCACCATTTCCAAAAGGGGGAGAAACCACATTTAAAGTGGACTAAAAGCCTTAGCAACCCAGCTCTTGAGTGTAAGTGTGTTCATGTTCAGGGAGTCCAGCTCCTTTATGTACAGAGATTCTATTGTATCTTGAACTTTATGTTCTTTATGGAAACAAATGTAATCATTCTAATATCCTGTTAACTATTAGCTTCCCACTGGGTTATTTACTCTTTCCTAAAGCTTCCATTTCCAGAGTAAGGTGAAAACACCATGGCCCATCAACAGGTGCCAAGAAGGAACCTTTGCAAACCCATTTGGAGTAAGTTGTCAGGTGAACAGCTGCCATTAAGGGATCACAGAGGAAGCAAGTATTTCCTAGTTCCTCATTCTGCAGAAGAGAATCCTATGCTGCAAAAAATGAGGGAAAGTCTTGTTTTATTTGGTAGTTCCGTTCAATTAAACACCTATGTTTCATGATCAAGCAAGAAGTCCAGATGTTGCCAGTGCTACAGACATCAATAAATACCCACAATTGGTTCCCATCAGCAGCATATCAACCAAGTTGGGAGCAGCCATATTGTTCACCACTGGTATCAGCTGAAATTTCAGCAAACATGGCCAATCATATCTGTTGGACCTTCTGAGCAGACCATCCACACATAGCAGCAACCCAATGCCAACCAAAAACAGAAAGGCACTGCCCGAAAATAACTTTCACCATAGGATAATAAAATATAAAATTACAAAGTTATTTGAATCTCATGAATGCTTAATGAAGGTAATATCATACTGATAAAAACAAAGTAGGCTGGGTCACCAACCCATATGACCGCTGCATGGATTGCAAGTAGATACAGCGCAACCAAAATTATGTTTACGTAAGTGGAAGAATGACCTTACATTGCATTACATATGTACAATTCAAAAGATAGAAAAAGTGCAATAGTGCTCACAGAACGACCCTCCTTAGGCTAAAAAGCGATGAAAGAAAGTGCAAGTGCATGAATATAAATTACATCACAGTGAAGGGGTACAATGGGGTGCCCCAGGATACAGATCCTGAGGCAGCTCGTATGCGTATCATGGTCCCACCACCACTTCTTCAGAGAAGCTGTTTTTGGTTGGTACTGATTTTACCAGCTTGGGTCTTCTCAAAAAAATTATTTGTTCTAGAGATGAGATCTGCCAGCCTACCGGTCAGTGCACTCTACTTATGAGAGCCAAAAGCTCGAAACACGTGTCCACTAGTGGATGTGTTTGGGTGTGTAAATTTAAAGAAACTCCTTGGTATTGCACACTCAGCGGCTTCTGAGTGCCTGGGATGGCTCAGAGACGTAAAGAGATGATTTGCATTGCTCCGCCCACTACAAGGAGTGATGGGTAATTCTATTATTCCTTGTGTTGGGCGCTGTGCAAATACTTTCCATTCTAGGAAAGCACCTCTTTACCGTTGAGTAGAGGGTCTTTTGGTCTCTTTAGCCCCCCTATATTAAGCCTAACATGGGTCTTGCCACATGATGGCTAGCAAATCTGAATTAATCATTTGAAAGCTGGGGGAGGATTTCAAATGCAGTCTGAATATTAATTTTTGCATGCTGGAGGGAAATTAGCTTGTACTCTATTAATAATTTGAGGGCTAAGAAGGGTCCACACACTCTAAACTGTTACATCTGATGCTTTCAAGTACTTTGCTGCTCTGCTATGCAAAGCATTTTCCAGTTCTGTTAGTATTATAAGACTTTTATTCACATCGAACGGCCGAATATAGCGCCCAAACATCTCTCCTTGCTAAGTGTAGCTTCCAACTATCTCTCATTACCAAATGTGGCTCCAAAACATCTGTCATTGGTAAATGTGGCTCCAAACCATCTCTCATTACCAAATGTGGCTCCAAACCATCTCTCATTGCCAAATGTGGCTCCAAATCATCTCTCATTGCCAAATGTGGCTCCAAATCATCTCTCATTGCCAAATGTGGCTCCAAATCATCTCTTATTGCCAAATGTGGCTCCAAATCATCTGCCATTGACACATGTGGCTCCAAACCATCTCTCATTGCCAAATGTGGCTCCAAACCATCTCTCATTGCCAAATGTGGCTCCAAACCATCTGTCATTACCAAATGTGGCTCCAAACCATCTCTCATTACCAAATGTGGCTCCAAACCATCTCTCATTACCAAATGTGGCTCCAAACCATCTCTCATTACCAAATGTGGCTCCAAACCATCTCTCATTGCCAAATGTGGCTCCAAACCATCTCTCATTGCCAAATGTGGCTCCAAACCATCTCTCATTGCCAAATGTGGCTTCAAACCATCTCTCATTGCCAAATGTGGCTCCAAATCATCTGCCATTGCCACATGTGGCTCCAAACCATCTCTCATTGCCAAATGTGGCTCCAAACCATCTCTCATTGCCAAATGTGGCTCCAAACCATCTCTCATTGCCAAATGTGGTTCCAAACCTTCTCATTGCCAAATGTGGCTCCCAACCATCTCTCCTTGCCAAATGTGGCTCCCAACCATCTCTCCTTGCCAAATGTGGCTCCCAACCATCTCTCCTTGCCAAATGTGGCTCCCAACCATCTCTCCTTGCCAAATGTGGCTCCCAACCATCTCTCCTTGCCAAATGTGGCTCCCAACCATCTCTCCTTGCCAAATGTGGCTCCCAACCATCTCTCCTTGCCAAATGTGGCTCCCAACCATCTCTCCTTGCCAAATGTGGCTCCCAACCATCTCTCCTTGCCAAATGTGGCTCCCAACCATCTCTCCTTGCCAAATGTGGCTCCCAACCATCTCTCCTTGCCAAATGTGGCTCCCAACCATCTCTCCTTGCCAAATGTGGCTCCCAACCATCTCTCCTTGCCAAATGTGGCTCCCAACCATCTCTCCTTGCCAAATGTGGCTCCCAACCATCTCTCCTTGCCAAATGTGGCTCCCAACCATCTCTCCTTGCCAAATGTGGCTCCCAACCATCTCTCCTTGCCAAATGTGGCTTCCAACCATCTCTCCTTGCCAAATGTGGCTCCCAACCATCTCTCCTTGCCAAATGTGGCTCCCAACCATTTCTCCTTGCCAAATGTGGCTCCCAACCATCTCCCATTGCCAAATGTGGCTCCAAACCATCTCTCATTGCCAAATGTGGTTCCAAACCATCTCTCATTGCCAATTGTGACTCCCAATCATCTTTAATTGCCCAATGTGGCTCCAAACCATCTCTCATTGCCAATTATGACTCCCAACCATCTGTCATTGCCCAACGTGTCTTCAAACCTTCTCATTGCCCAATGTGGCTCCCAACCATCTATTGGTGCTTATTGTGGCTCCAAACCATCTCTCATTGCCAAACGTGGCTCCAAACAATCTCTCATTGCCAATTGTGACTTCCAATCATCTTTCATTGCCCAATGTGACTCCCAACCATCTTTCATTGCCCAATGTGACTCCCAACCATCTTTCATTGCCCAATGCGACTCCCAACCATCTTTCATTGCCCAATGTGACTCCCAACCATCTTTCATTGCCCAATGTGACTCCCAACCATCTTTCATTGCCCAATGTGACTCCCAACCATCTTTTATTGCCCAATGTGACTCCCAACCATCTTTCATTGCCCAATGTGACTCCCAACCATCTTTCATTGCCCAATGTGACTCCCAACCATCTTTCATTGCCCAATGTGACTCCCAACCATCTTTCATTGCCCAATGTGACTCCCAACCATCTTTCATTGCCCAATGTGACTCCCAACCATCTTTCATTGCCCAATGTGACTCCCAACCATCTTTCATTGCCCAATGTGACTCCCAACCATCTTTCATTGCCCAATGTGACTCCCAACCATCTTTCATTGCCCAATGTGACTCCCAACCATCTTTCATTGCCCAATGTGACTCCCAACCATCTCTCATTGCCCAATGTGACTCCCAACCATCTCTCATTGCCAAATGTGGCTCCAAACCATCTTTCATTGCCCAGTGTGGCTCCCAACCATCTCTCGGTGCTGAATGTGGCTCCCAACCATCTCTCATTGGTAAATGTGGCTTCCAACCATGTCTCATTGCAGAACATGGCTCTCAAACATCTTTCAGTGCTGAATGTGGCTTATATTTTATAAAAGGTTGGGGGACCCTGGTGTAAGACATGCACTGCACTGTTCATAAACTGCCAATACAAAATAAATATGGCATTCCTACTGCAATCTACAAACATAATTTACAAAGTCCGTAGCCAGGAGCCATGCCTCCCCCTCCCAGAAGTGCATTAACACTAAATCTCAAGAGCCATTAACCCTGGAATGTGCCTGAAGTAAGTAAGTAGTGTGCTAAAGAAAACAGCACAAAGGCTTGTCATCATTAATTCGTACAAAGCATCGGATGCATTATGCAAACTAAACCCGACATGCAAATGTAAACGCTTTAATTCCGAAAACGTCCAACACATGCCAATCAGGCCCCATCCATCTTCTGCTGTTACACCATTATGCCACTTGTTAACATCGCTTAAGTAAACAGAAAGGTCGCCACTTACCGCTACATGCATATTACCGAGCTTAATAGCTATTAAATGTAGAGCTTTTCATAAACGGAGGGTGCCAGAACGAGTGATGAAAACACCTTTCTGCACTGCGTTTTATATTAATTCACGGGCAAAGATCAATAATAATATATTGCACATGGTCAGAGGAATACCGGAGCAAGGAAGGATTCTAACCTCTAAATTGTAAGCTCATCAGGGCAGGACCCGCACTCTTAATGTCTCCTGTTATTTATGTATATTTCTTGCACGTCTGACTCGTTATACATAGTGTATTATAAGTATATTATTTGTTTTACCCCTTTTGCAATTGTTCCGTTGTACAGCCCCCCGGAACAGGAGAGCACTTTGTAAATAAATTAGAAGAATGGAAGACCACCTACCTAACCAGGTACTTTTACAGAGGTCAGTGATATATACTAAATATTACATATGCATATTTACTTTATTCATTTTTAAAACCAACCAAAACCCAGAATTCTTTCCCAGGTTTTAGTTCACATTTTGGATGTGATTGTTTAACCAAAAATCCCATGGTGCACCTCCTCCAATCAGGGGATGGAGAGGTGCAGGGGATGCTAGAGGAGGTCCTTGCATGCACCGCTGCATTGGGGTAAGTATCAATGAAATGAGTATTTTTATAGTTAAGGTGGAGTTTAAGGGGCAACCATGGAATTAACGTGTGACCGGATGGTTGCTGGTTCGATTCCCTGCTGAGACTGAAGTGTCCTTGAGCAAGGCACCTAACCCCCCAACTGCTCCCTGTGCGCTGTGGTTAGTGCAGCCCATCATTCTGGGCACATGTGCACTCACTGCCCCCTAGTGTGTTCACTGGTGCATTTCACTTAGGAGTAGGCCGAGGTAGAGGGGCAGCAGCTAGGGGGTCTCTTGAGAAATGGGAACGGATCAGGGTGTTAGAAGAGGAAAGAATTCATTCAGGAACAAGCTGTGGGTGAGGTGGGCTGCATGCTGGGGGTTACCAGCCTAGCCAGGCCCAACAGGAATTCTTCCAGTGTTTGCTATATCTATATATATATGCACCTAAGCACTCACTTGCTCTGATGTTGAAGTGTGAATATTCAGTAAAGTAAAGGATGGTCCGTCCTTGTGTTTCAAAGAGATTATGGATTGAGTGGGAAGCAGCGCAGCCAAAAAGTAGCTTAAAAAAAATATAGAGTAACATATAGACTGCCCGCGGGTATTGCAACCCTGGCACTGTCCAGCAAGGATGCAAATGGAATTTGCTGCCATTAGGGAACATAAGTCCTCTAGTGGTTAGAAGGATGAATAGCAAGGGAAAGAGGATGAGCGCTTTCCATGTTTTCATTTTTTAGCTTACTCAAATCCCAACTGTGTCTCTGTGGCCAATTACAGCAGGAGATCAGAAAGATGCCCTGTCTCCTGAGATCAAATCCTGCATTAGACACTATCTGTATAGAGCTTCTTTTTTCACATAAAGCTTTATTTTCCTTCCACAAGCCAAAAATATAGGTCTCCATTGAGACTTGGGTACACCATGCTAAAACTCTCATATCTTGATGTGGGATACCTGACTGCTCAATGGAACTTAGGAGTCCAAACCATGTCTAAAAGACTCCAGAGTCGCCTGAATAAAGTGGACCAACACCCAGGATTTTGACTATCCTGGGTATTGGTCCACTTCCCCGGGGCACCCCGATCGGGGGTGCCCCGCTGTGTGAAACCCCCCAGAAAGCCCCCAAAACTCACCTCTCCCCGCTCCCATGTGGCCGCGCCGTCCAATCGGCGCCGACGGACAAGCTGATTGACAGCGGCGTACAAGCAGCTTGCCCGTCGGCGCCTCCCACGCGTCACTCTTGACGTGTGCGCGCCCGCGTCGGCCATTCAGAGACGGCCGGCGTGGGCGCGCGCACGTCTAGAGGAGCGCGAGTGAGGCGGCGGAAGCAGCGGCTGGAGAGGTAAGGTTTTTCGGGGTGTTTGGGGGGTTTACACCCCGCGGGACATCCCGATCTCGGATGTCCCGCGGTGTGTGAGGTGATCGGCCCGGGAATCTTATAGATTCCCGGGCCGATCACCTCAGGGTGTTGGTCCACTTTAAAGGAGCACAATCACGATACTGTGTAATATTAAAAATCCATATAAACATGTTGGCTAATGAGAGGAGGGGTCACTTATACACCCCAACTGAAAAAAAAAACTCCTGCCAAGCTTGTGGTTTGTTCTCCTGTAAGGAATAAAATCCAGGGGTAAAGTAAATCGTTGGTGGCACACTCTCATTAAATCATTAAATATCCAGCTTTAATTGATGAATATTATGGGTGCTGCCTAATGGGATACTTTTTCACATCCCATAGACCAAATATTTAGATTCAGGCGCAAAACAGTTATGCTAAAAAACTTTTTTACTTTTTTGTTGCAATTGTGACCCATATTAAATTCATACAGGCAGGGGTAAAGTAGTACATTATCACAAAAACATATATTTACAAAGGTGCATATACATTTAATGTAGGCAGTCTCTTTTTGTTTGCAAACTCTATCTGTGGTCTCAAGCACAGCAGCTGTCTCATATTGTCTAGCATAAGCTAATTATATATATATATATATATATATATATATATATATATATATATATATATTTATATTTATATATATATAGGCAGTAGAAACAATTGTATTCACAGTATCCACAGTGAGTTCACTCACATTTAGAGAGATTCAAGATTCAGATACACAGTATCTTCAACATGTGAAATACAGTATTACATCAGCTCATAACAGCGCTCTGCGCAGTAAATATTCACTTGGTCAGCATGACATAAGTGCTGCAGCTTACATACAATGATTCAAACGCTAATATAAGCCTTGTTGTTCATTTGTCCATACATAAATGCATAATAAGTGCAAAATAATTGTGCAAAGCAGATAGAAAGCATATTACCCAGAGTCGTATCATATAGCATAGGTGGGGGCAATCCTCCCACGTTCCGGGGATCACGTCCCCTTTCTCAAGGAATGGTGCCCACGGGGGCACCATTCTACTGCCTATATATTAGCTTCTACTGCCTATATATTATCTTATGCTAGACAATATGGGACAGCTGCTGTGCTTGAGACCACAGATAGAGTTTGCAAACAAAAAGACTGCCTACATTAAATGTATATGTACCTTTGTAAATATATGTTTTTGTGATAATGTACTACTTTACCCCTGCCTGTATGAATTTAATATGGGTCATAATTGCAGAACAAAAAAGTAAAAAGGTTTTTTAGCATAACTGGTGTGCGCCTAAATCTTTAATAATAAAATCCAGGGGCGACAGGTTTATTATATCAGGGATGGCAGAACCTGTTACCCCTGATTTTGTCTCCCTTCCATTAAAAGAATAAAAAAAAAAAACAACTCTGGCTGTATGTTTCTTGATGGCAGGTGTATAAGTGACCCCTCCTCCCGCCATCCAGTATATTTATATGGATTTTGATCATAGTGCTCCTTTAAAGTGGACCAACACCCAGGATTTTCACTATCCTGGGTGTTGGTCCACTTCAGCGGGGCATCCGAGATCAGGATGCCCCGCTGTGTGAAACCCCCCCAAAAGCCCCCCAAAAAACGTACCTTTTCGGCGACGGACAAGCGACGGATAAGCCGCCGCTTCCCGCGCGCCCTGTAAGAGGGAGCCATTCACAAACGGCCGGCGCGGGCACTGCTAGAGGGGCGCGCAGGCTGAAGCCTCCTGATTTGGGATGACTTGCTGTCTAATCTCCCCACGATCATCAGATATCGCTCACCTTTCTGACACCCCCATGCCGGGATAGCAGGCCGCGGCTGTACCTCTGGCCTTCCTGCAGTGGAGGCACACTCCCGCGGCCAGTCCACTCTCTATATGCCCATGCTCTGTCCTAAACAAAGCAAACATCACTGTTCGGATAAGAGCCTGCACATAGGCCATGGGCCCAGCTAAAATTTAGGGTGATCGGGGGGGGGGTCACACAGCCTGGCATCCTAAATCTAGATGCCCCAAGGACAATGCCCTGCTGTGTGAAACCCCCCAGGTCGCCCATAAACTCACCTTTACTGGTCTAATGGTGCATGCGTGAGCCACATTCCTGAAATCCCTCTAGGGGGGCATGTGCCCGCAGCAGGCATTTGTCAATGGCCGGTGCGGGCACGCTCCCTGTTAGAGAGAAACGGGGGATGTGGCCGCCAGCGAGCTGATTGGATGAGCGGCAGCGCATGCATCGTAGGACCGGAAAGAGGCGAGTTTGTTTGGGGACCTCTAGGGTCTCAAACAGTGGGCCCCCCCCCCCGGAATACCCCGGGGGCAAGCACCGAAACCCAGGATAGTAAAAACTTTAACGAAGAACAACACTTCACTTATCTTCACTTTCCTAGGTATTGTTCCACTCCAGCGGGGCGTCCTGATTTGGGATGCCACACTGTTTGGGGGGCTGGGGGCAGGAGTGCGCACGCTGCATTCAATCTCACTTCCTCTGCCAACAAGATCCATTTGTTGAACATTTAATATGTGCGGCAAACAGCTCTGATTGGACGAGACTCCCCGCATGCGTTGTAGAATCGGGAAGAGGCGAGTTGTTTTGGACAATCTGGGGGATTGACACATTTAGGAAGAGCAGAGAACAAAACCTGGGATAGTCAAAATCTCAGGTTTAGTTCCGCTCTAAAGTGGGCCAAAACCCAGGATTTTGACTATCCCAGATTTTAGTCCTTTTCTCCAGGGCATCCCGATTTGGTATGCCCCGCTAGTTGAAACCCCCTGGGGTCGCCCAATAAACGTAGCTTTCCAGTGGTCCCACGGCACATGAGCAGGTCCTCGTCCAATCAGCACTTTATGCCATGCATATGTTTTAGAGCACACATCTAGGTAACAAGGTAACAAGGTAAAGAGAACATACAGTATACACATCAGTGTAGACTAGATGGACCCTATGGTCTTCTTCTGCCATCAATGTTTCTATGTAGAGAGCCCGGCATAGGGAAAAGAGAGGGGCAGCATTCCCGGTCTCACTACAGTCTGCAGCACGCTCCTGCCCCCAGCCTATCTGAATGGCTGGAAACAGGTAATTGCCTAAGCTACAGGGAAGTAGGGGGGTGAAACATGGTATGGGAACACAAGGGAATTAAACAGTGGGGCATCCCGAACTTAGTTGCCCCAGGGTTACTAAATCAGCCAGCCATAGAGTCTTTTAGACCCTAGGGCCGACCTGTCAGATGGTTGGTCCTCTGCTATGGATATAGTTAAGAAGTAATCAAGGAGCTTCACAGCCACCAAATTATTTGTATCGGACACCGACCAGTTACATGAAAAAATCTACCAGACTCGGGATTTTGACTATCCTGGAATTATGGTCTTTAGTCCCGCAGCATCCAGATCTAGGATGCCCTGCTGTGTTTAACTACCTGCATCCACAGTAACATTTACCCGATGGCTGGCCCAACAGTGCATACATGGGGATGCAACCAATCAGCCCACTCGGCTTCATTTGGCTTTTCTTTTAGCCAATTAGAGGTCTCAACAGCCAAGGGCCGAATGGAGCAGAATAGAGCCACCAATTGCCACATCCCCATTAGCCTCCAGCTGGGGACGTGCCTGCACTGGCCATTCACAAATGGCTGGTGTGGGTACGTGTCTGGCTGTGGCAGCGGCCCGTTGGATCAGCAAATACTGGGGATCTAGGGGGCTGGTTTTGATCCACTTTAAGCTTCTCTTCCCACCATGATCTGATAAAGAGGAACAAATGGGAGGCCAATTTTCTCATCCTTGGGACATCCGAAATCTATGAACCCCCCACGACTGTCTAGTGTAATCATGTAGCCAGTGATCCTATGCACCATGTGCGGCTTGCAGCCTGTTTTCTCTAACTCATGGTGCATGCACAGAAACCTTAAAGTGGACCAAAACCCACGTCGATCTTATAGATTCCTGGGCCGATCGACACTTGGAGCTGCTGGCCTTAGACAAAGGTTTAGTCGATGTGACGTCAGCGTCTCCGAGCGCGCTGATTGGACCGGGAATCAAGGTAAGTGTATGGGGCAACCTGGGGGGGTTTCACACAGCGGGGCATCCTGATTTTGGATGCCCCAGGGGGAGGGAATCAATCGGCCTGGGAATCTTTTAGATTCCTGGGCCAATCGTGGGGGGTTTTGGTCTATTTTAAAGCAGCCCTAAAGCCTCCCTGGTCACCCTTTCCCAGGTAGAGTCCATGTCACCCACTCCTGAAGCCTGTGAACCCCTGATATAAAGAGGAGCAACCACCTCCCTAGAACCTATAAGACTCTAGGGACAGTGTTTTTTCTCCCAAATTGGGATGCCCCGTGTGTATTCCCGGGGATCGCCTAGTACTCTCATCTAGTGGCTCCACGACACATCCCTGGGCCGAGGCTGCATCACCGCTATACCTTTAGCCTAGGCATGTAGGGATGCCCCTACAATTAAAGATCCACAGGAAGCAAAAGTCAGACATGGAACTCTCAGTTTGATGTGGGACAGGAAGTAGCCTTCCTCTGCTTCAAATTGCTGGACCATCAGAAAGATAGAAAGTAAAGGCGAAGGCGAGTATATTGTGTTTTTGCATATGTCCGGGCTGTCCATTTTAAAGCAGGCCTCTTATGTTGCACCCCCAACCCCCCCCCCCCCCGCACAGCTTGATTTGAGATGCCCATTTGTATAAAGCTTCATAGGAAGCCTGGTGCATTATACTCACTAATTCAACACTACAGCTCTGCAGCTGTCATACACATAGAAACACAGAGCAATATATATAACAGATTTTCGAATTTAGGTCAGCTTAAGTTTCCTATATATGTCCACAAATCTATAGTATCCTCCAATGGTAAGTAATGCTTTTTATCCTGCTATCCCGATATCCCGAGGTGCATGTGCTTCTTAACTTGATTTGACAATAGAATTATTCCAAAACATCCACCGTGTGCCAGTAATACCGTTTAGGAATTTTCACCTTGTGCCCACCACCTTCTCTAGTTACTCTTACCAGATAACGGTGTGCGTTTGTGCCTTAATAAAATTCCTTTACATTTTTCCGTTATGCTCCAATCGATCCATGCTTTAAAGTGGACCAACACCCAGGATTTTGACTATCCTGGGTTTTGGTCCACTTCGGCGGGGCACCCCGATCGGGGGTGCCCCGCTGTGTGAAACCCCCCAGAAAGCCCCAAAATCTTACCTGTCCCCGCTCCCACGTGACTGGACGGTCCAATCCCCGCCAACGTCCAGGCGGGGATCAGGAACGTCCAAGCGGCTGCCGCCGCCGCCGCCGCCTCCCTCGCGTCACTTTCGGCGCGCGCGCACGTCTACAGGGGCGCGAGGGAGGCGGCGGCGGCCAGCCGCCGCCGAAGATCAGGTAAGCGATTTGGGGTGTCTGGGGGGGTTTCACCCCGCGGGACATCCCGATCTCGGATGTCCCGCGGGGTGGGAGGTGATCGGCCCGGGAATCTTATAGATTTCCGGGCCGATCACCTCTCGGTGTTGGTCCACTTTAAGAGGGGGGAGGGTGTAGAGTGCCAGGAAAGATTCCTCTCGGTGTGTTGCCGAAGGTCCACCCGCTGCCGTCAACACATTTCGTTGAGAGGGAGTGTGGTGTTGCGTCATTAAGATGCCGGCCAATGATATCTCGTTGAATAGTGCGCGTCAAAATGGTCAGTTTCCTTCTATAGAGTTTACCGAGGCTTGCGGTGTTAATATTCGCCCTCTCAGCCTCCCGCCCCGCCTCAACCCAAACATTTAAAAGGCAGCGCACACCACCGCGCCGCTAGGCTTGATAAAGTTGTACTAAACAACGAAACTCGTTGACGGCGGCGGGCGGACCTTCAGCAACACACCGAGAGGAATCTTTCCTGGCACTCTACACCCTCCCGCCTCTTAAAGCATCGATTGGCCAAGGTGCAGAGAAGGACTGGTGAGAACCTCGCCTGGTGATTTTAAGGCTGTTACTATACTGTTTTTAATGTGAGTGCACTTTTAACTTAAATTGACCACGCTATTAAAACGATATTACGCTAGATTCTTTTACTAGTTTCATGTACATGCCCTGCTTGCAATGGGACACTTTAAAAGTGAATTCTGAAATATGATTGAAAAGCAAGTTTTCAGCGCCTGATTGGAGTGTAACATTTAAAGGAATTTTATTAAGGCACAAACCCACACCGTTATCTGGTAAGAGTAACTAGAGAAGGTGGTGGGCACAAGGTGAAAATACCTCAACGGTATTACTGGCACACGGTGGATGTTTTGTCAAATCAAGTTAAGAAGCACATGCACCTCGGGATATCGGGAAAGCAGGATAAAAAGCATTGCTTACCATTGGAGGATACTATAGATTTGTGGACATATATAGGAAACTTAAACTGACCTAAATTTGAAAATCTGTTATATATATTGCTCTGTGTTTCTATGTGTATGATTGTATGTAGGGTCCACGGGGATAATTGGATTAACACACGTTGAGCAACAATTAGTATATTGTAGTAACCTTTACTAAAAATATCTAGCGCGGTTTATTCCTCATTTGTATTAAGCGCTGCAGCTGTGTCACATGATCACTGGCAGCCAATGGTATTCAAGAGAAACAACAGGCTCCCTGGAGATAAAGTGGATTTTCACTATCCCGGTTTTTCAGCAGGGTATGTATTATGGGCGAATGGTGGGGTTCCACACAGTGTGTCTGGTTTTGGTCCATTTTAAAACCAAAAAGGACAATTACCTCATCCCTGGGGCATCCCGATTTGAAATGGCTCGCTGAGGTAAACCACCGTGACTACCGGTTATACCAGGGGTGGGCAATTATTTTTTACATGGGGCCACATGAGAAATTAAAAATTATTGTGGAGGGCCGGGCCAAAAGGCTGAACTCAATTCTGCATAATATTAATTGTATTGTATTGTATTGTATTAATTGTATTTCCCGCCCCTCCATTCAGGCAAGATGGCGCCGGAGCCTACCTCCTTCTCCTCCCCGGAGGCCGTACAATGCCCAGGTCTGGGTTATACTCATGTTGCTGACGATCTCACACCACATGCGCACTATACCTTTTGTTTAGGCGCATATCCAGGGCGATCGCAGTGGG
The DNA here is from genome assembly GCA_027917425.1 of Gastrophryne carolinensis. Taxonomy (NCBI): domain Eukaryota; kingdom Metazoa; phylum Chordata; class Amphibia; order Anura; family Microhylidae; genus Gastrophryne; species Gastrophryne carolinensis. Next base: position 41,656,318 of record CM051239.1, on the reverse strand, counting down.
TTTAGTCCACTTTAAACCCTACTAGTCACTGCCATTGATGGCAGCCCGTCAGTGTGAAAAGGTAAGTATTATGAATTTTGTGCAGACATCCCAAAACGGAATGCCCCTGGGGGTGGGGGGTGAAATGGCCCTTTGAGTAAATTTTTACCAGGGAGTGGCCTAGGATGTGAAACCCTAAGAGATACACTTCCACTGTGGGAAACCTCCCAATTAAAGTGGACCAAGAGTTTGAGCAGCAGGACCAGCGATTGCCGGATTGCATCAGCGCTGTATGCCATACATATTAATGCACAGCATACAGTTATGTTCAGAACAGAGCTCTAGCTTAGTGAAAGAGAAGTCCCCCCAGCCATTCAAGAGCGGGGGAGCGCGAGATACAGCCACGTGCTCAGAGAGACTAGCAGAGAGGTAAGCTGTACATACCATCCCATATCGGGATGCCCCAGGGGCATGTAATTGACCAGCACTGGAGTCTTTTAGACCCCAGGGACAGCTGTAGTGGTGAAAGGTAGACTTTAAAAATTGGGATGTCCCACTGTGTGAAACCCCCCAGGTCGCCCCCGTTCACTTACTTTGCTTCCAGGTCCAACGGCGCATGTGTGAGCCACGGCTGCATCCCCGCTATCCCTCTAGCAGGGCGTATGCCTTTGGCAGGCATTTGTGAATGGCCGGAGCGGGCACGCTCCATTAAAAGGAAGGGGGCCTTGGCCGCTGGCTTAGATGGCTTGGTGTCAGCGTCTCCAAGCGTGCTGATTGGACGAGCATGAGCCGTAGGAGCGGGAAGTGGTGAGTTTGTTTGCGCGATCTGGGGGGGTTCACACAGTGGGGCATCCCCGATCAGGGTGCCCCAGTGAAAAGGACCAAAACCCAGGATAGCCAAATTCCTGGATTTTGGTCCACTTTATGTCCTGGTATATAAAAGACTCCAGAGCTGGGTGATTCCCTATATCTGTGGGATTCCAATTTGGAAACTCGTGCTCTGAACCCCCCTCACCGGTATACTGATGCACGCCTATACAAATGACCGGTGCAGGCTCGCCCAGCTGAAGGGGCGCACATGGCCAAAACTAAGAAGGGCTGTTTATCCTCCAACCCCCTATTGCAGCTGTTTTTAGTTTGGCCCCACATGAGGCCAGAGATTTGAGGAAGTGGGATGGACAAAACAGGAAGGGCAAAAATGGCTGTATGGAAAGATAGCTGGGAGGAAGAGCGACGGATGGGCAAAATGAAAAGCACACGAATGGCTGGGTGGAGCTGGTGTAGGGTGGAGCTGGGGGGGGGGATGGGAAGAGCTGGAAGAAAGATTGATAGACCAGCAGATCTAGAAGGAAGCGGGTTAGATGGGCAAAGCTGGGAGGACAGGGATGGAGAGGCATAGAGTTGAGGGAATGGGGCAGAGCTCAGGGTAGAGGGATGGATGGGACAGATCTAAGGGGACAGGGATGAATGGGGCTGAGCTGGGGAGACATGGATGAATGGGGCAGAATTTCAGTGACATGAATAGATGGAGCAGAGCTGAGGGGACAGGGATGGATGGGGCAGAACTAGAGGCAGCGCAGGGGCCCGATGCAATGCTAGTAGCAAACAAAGTTTAAAGTTCTTCAACCACATTGGCCCCCCTGGAGGGTGGGGGCCCTCGGCAGTTGACCGAGCTTGCCGGGTGCTGACGCCGGCCCTGGCAGGAGGTGTCCCGTGTTCCATTCATGCAGACTAGACTGTCAGGTGATACTATCTATTGTGATTGGCTGCCCTCACCCCGCAATCTATTATGATTGGTGGAGACCCTGCACATGCACCGTGGGATCAACAAAGAGGTGGAAATATTCAGCTTTCCCAATGAATTCACACACAATGGCATCCCAAATCAGCATGCCCCCCCTAAGGCGCACCAACACCCAGGGGAGTGAAAATAATCCTCACCTAAGTATTAGTCCACTTTTTAGAGGCATCCTGAGTAGGGATACCCTTATGTGTGACACCCCTGGTTCACCTAGTCAGAATAGATTGCCAGGTGATGCCAGCCAATTAGAATGGATTGTGTCATCTATTCTGAATTTATGGCACGCCGGAGACCGGGCGCAGGTATGGCTGGCACAGGTACATGCATCAGCTAGGGATGCCGCCACGCAGGGCAGGCGTCAGCACCGGGCGTACCCGGGCAGGTGCCAGGGCCCCTGTACTTTGGGAGGGCCCACCTCATTCCTATAGTGGGTGACAGGGATTTCACAGAGCGGGGCATCCCACATCAGGATGCCCCGGAGACAGAGAATCGCCCGGCCTGCAGTTATAGAGAGGTTCTGGCTCGCTTTAAGCGTTTCAGGGTGTCAGATGCCCCCTATAAGTTAGGGTTACTCCAGGGGAATGTGATTGGTCCATCTCAGGAGCCACATGAATGAGGAGAAATGAATGAACAGAGGGCAGCCAATCAGAGCCCTCCTCTTGTGCAGCATCAGAACTTTGTACCGGATGCAGGCAGGTCAGGCACTTACAATGGAGCATCACTCACCTCCCGGCCACCTACCTGCTCCACCCCCCGGTCACCCCCAGGGCCACCTACCTGCTCCACCCCCGGTCACCCCCAGGGCCACCTACCTGCTCCACCCCCCGGTCACCCCCAGGGCCACCTACCTGCTCCACCCCCCGGTCACCCTCAGTGCCACCTACCTGCTCCACCCCCCGGTCACCCTCAGGGCCACCTACCTGCTCCACCCCGAGGAACTGGTAGAAGTTTTGCTGGATCTCCTCCACTAAGTCAAAGAGCTCCAGGTCTCCGCTGTCCCAGGCGCCGGCGAGGGGCAGCTGTGTGCAGGCCAGCAATAGCAGCAGGGCACCGGGCACACTCATGCTGGGGCACTAATTCCCTGGCCCGGCTCTCGGTAGGTCAGTCGTGGCCTGTGTGTGATACGGGCAGCCGGAGCCCAGCATGGAGGAGGGGAGACACGTCACAGCAGCTCAGCCGCTTCTATCTGCTGCGCCCCCAGCGGCCACTCCGCGCACTGCAGCCACACAATCCTCTACCAGGGAAGAGAAACTGTGCTGCACCGCTGCGGGTGTTAGAGGTGGAGGGGTGAGGACTGCAGGTGCTACAGGTGGAGGGGTGAGGACTGCAGGTGCTACAGGTGGAGGGGTGAGGACTGCAGGTGCTACAGGTGGAGGGGTGAGGACTGCAGGTGCTACAGGTGGAGGGGTGAGGACTGCAGGTGTTACAGGTGGAGGGGTGAGGACTGCAGGTGCTACAGGTGGAGGGGTGAGGACTGCAGGTGTTACAGGTGGAGGGGTGAGGACTGCAGGTGTTACAGGTGGAGGGGTGAGGACTGCGGGTGTTACAGGTGGAGGGGTGAGGACTGCGGGTGTTACAGGTGGAGAGGTGAGGACTGCAGGTGTTAGAGGTGGAGGGGTGAGGACTGCAGGTGCTACAGGTGGAGGGGTGAGGACTGCAGGTGTTACAGGTGGAGGGGTGAGGACTGCAGGTGTTAGAGGTGGAGGGGTGAGGACTGCAGGTGTTACAGGTGGAGGGGTGAGGACTGCAGGTGCTACAGGTGGAGGGGTGAGGACTGCAGGTGCTACAGGTGGAGGGGTGAGGACTGCAGGTGCTACAGGTGGAGGGGTGAGGACTGCAGGTGTTACAGGTGGAGGAGTGAGGACTGCAGGTGTTAGAGGTGGAGGGGTGAGGACTGCGGGTGCTACAGGTGGAGGGGTGAGGACTGCAGGTGTTAGAGGTGGAGGGGTGAGGACTGCAGGTGTGTACGGGTGGAGGGGTGAGGACGGCAGGTGTGTACGGGTGGAGGGGTGAGGACTGCAGGTGCTACAGGTGGAGGGGTGAGGACTGCAGGTGCTACAGGTGGAGGGGTGAGGACTGCAGGTGTTACAGGTGGAGGGGTGAGGACTGCAGGTGTTACAGGTGGAGGGGTGAGGACTGCAGGTGTTACAGGTGGAGGGGTGAGGACTGCAGGTGTTACAGGTGGAGGGGTGAGGACTGCAGGTGTTAGAGGTGGAGGGGTGAGGACTGCAGGTGCTACAGGTGGAGGGGTGAGGACTGCAGGTGCTACAGGTGGAGGGGTGAGGACTGCAGGTGCTACAGGTGGAGGGGTGAGGACTGCAGGTGTTACAGGTGGAGGGGTGAGGACTGCAGGTGTTAGAGGTGGAGGGGTGAGGACTGCAGGTGCTACAGGTGGAGGGGTGAGGACTGCAGGTGCTACAGGTGGAGGGGTGAGGACTGCAGGTGTTAGAGGTGGAGGGGTGAGGACTGCAGGTGTTACAGGTGGAGGGGTGAGGACTGCAGGTGTTACAGGTGGAGGGGTGAGGACTGCAGGTGTTACAGGTGGAGGGGTGAGGACTGCAGGTGTTACAGGTGGAGGGGTGAGGACTGCAGGTGTTACAGGTGGAGGGGTGAGGACTGCAGGTGTTACAGGTGGAGGGGTGAGGACTGCAGGTGTTACAGGTGGAGGGGTGAGGACTGCAGGTGTTACAGGTGGAGGGGTGAGGACTGCAGGTGTTACAGGTGGAGGGGTGAGGACTGCGGGTGTTACAGGTGGAGGGGTGATGGCTGCGGGTGTTACAGGTGGAGGGGTGAGGACTGAGGGTGTTACAGGTGGAGGGGTGAGGACTGAGGGTGTTACAGGCGGAGGGGTGAGGACTTGCGGGTGCTACAGGTGGAGGGGTGAGGACTGCTGGTGCTACAGGTGTAGGGGTGAGGACTGCAGGTGTTACAGGTGGAGGGGTGAGGACTGCAGGTGTTACAGGTGGAGGGGTGAGGACTGCGGGTGTTACAGGTGGAGGGGTGATGGCTGCGGGTGTTACAGGTGGAGGGGTGAGGACTGAGGGTGTTACAGGTGGAGGGGTGAGGACTGAGGGTGTTACAGGTGGAGGGGTGAGGACTGCGGGTGTTACAGGTGGAGGGGTGAGGACTGCAGGTGTTACAGGTGGAGGGGTGAGGACTGCAGGTGTTACAGGTGGAGGGGTGAGGACTGCAGGTGTTACAGGTGGAGGGGTGAGGACTACAGGTGGAGGGGTGAGGACTGCAGGTGTTACAGGTGGAGCGGTGAGGACTGCAGGTGTTACAGGTGGAGGGGTGAGGACTGCTGGTGCTACAGGTGTAGGGGTGAGGACTGCTGGTGCTACAGGTGTAGGGGTGAGGACTGCAGGTGTTACAGGTGGAGGGGTGAGGACTGCTGGTGCTACAGGTGGAGGGGTGAGGACTGCAGGTGTTACAGGTGGAGGGGTGAGGACTGCAGGTGTTACAGGTGGAGGGGTGAGGACTGCAGGTGTTACAGGTGGAGGGGTGAGGACTGCAGGTGTTACAGGTGGAGGGGTGAGGACTGCTGGTGCTACAGGTGTAGGGGTGAGGACTGCTGGTGCTACAGGTGGAGGGGTGAGGACTGCAGGTGTTACAGGTGGAGGGGTGAGGACTGCAGGTGTTACAGGTGAAGGGGTGAGGACTGCAGGTGTTACAGGTGGAGGGGTGAGGACGGCAGGTGTGTACGGGTGGAGGGGTGAGGACGGCAGGTGTGTACGGGTGGAGGGGTGAGGACTGCAGGTGCCCGTGCTGGCCCGGAGGAGCATCCTGGCTGGGGCCACAAAGAGGAGCAACTAGGAGCAGACTTGGGTCATTGGTCTCTCTTCCCTTTTTGGCATTCCCCTCTGTTTGAGGTTCACCCAGAATCGTACTTTTCTGGTGGTCCCACGGCACATGCCCAGGTTGAGACAGCATCCCCTGAATCCCACCAGCTGCTCTGTGCACCCGCGCTAGACCTATACAAACAGTTGGGGCCAAAAATCAGCCTGGGAAATTACTGTCAAGCCAGCCCCGAGCTGCTGAGTTCCACCCCAGGGTGCTTCTCAGTCATGGAGTACTTTGGTCAGCTATAGTTTTGCAGGGGCAAATCATGGTTTGGGGTGGAAATGGCTGCTACTAAAGAGGAACAACACCTAGTAATTTCACTCTCTTGGGTGTTTCTTTTAGGTGGGGCATTCCGATTTGGGATGTCCCGCTGTGTGTACCCCCATGGTTCGTCCAAAACCCACCTTTCTGACGTTCCCACGGCCCAGACATGGGACGCTCAGCCAATCAGCCTGCTCGGGTTTGGTTCTGGTCCATTCGGCTTTGCTAGCTGCACAGGAGCGTGCCAGCGGACCCTTTCCTTGTTACCTCTAGCTGCGGGTATGACCACGCCAGCCATTCAGAAATGCTGGGGATGGGAACAGGTGAGTGCCACTGGTGATCTAGAGGATTACACACAGTGGGGCATCCCAATTGGGGATGCCCCATGGAGTGGGACTTGGATGGCTCTGTATTCTTTTAGACTCCAGGGCCTCTGATGTTCTTTAAAGTGGACCAAAATCCTCTAATCCCACCCATCCCCCCACCTGAGATCCCACAGGCAATGCAACTACAGCAACGATGGCTGTTATTTATTTTTAACCTAAACTGATTTAAGGTGGGCCGTAGTCACACTCCCCTGGCAGATTTTAATTTCAATCTTCAATCAAAGGTGAGTCTTTTTTTGGCCGATCCCGGGGTCTCACACAGCCGATTTGGGATGCTCCGGGAGTATATAAGCGGCCCCAAGTGTTTTGCTCCCCTTTAAAGAGGAACAAAACCCGTGATTATCCTGGGTTGCGTTCCTTCTCCCCGGGGCATCCTTAATTGGGATGCACCATTGTGTGTATCCCCCCCCCAGTCACCTTATCTTTACTTTGTTCCTGTGGAGCATGCCTGGACCACCGGGCAATCGCTGGTCCATTCAGCTTTTACTATGCCAATTTAAATGTACTTGCCACACCCCCTACTATTTTGCTCACCCGTTCCAGCCATTCGCAACAAGCTGGGATGGGTATGCACAAGTGAACAGGAAAGCAGTCCACACATGCACCATGGGATGGTAGGAAAGATGAGTTTTACAGTGAACACTGGGGATTTCACACATTGGGGCACCCCAAATCGGGATGCATGATAAAGAGGGAGACCACTAACCCTAGAGTGTTATAGCCAGTATTTCCTACTGCAGGAGGAGTAACTGCCGCACTTGTGTACAGATGTATCCTGTCCCCTGTTGGATGGAGCTCCGCTAGGAAAAGTGATAGTGCCTCCAATGCAGCGCTCAGTGTGTGAGGATGTAGGTTTGGTACTTTTAGGCCCTTATTTAACAAGGGATAGCGACAGCGCCTGGTGAGCGACCGGTAATGACGGGCACCGCCACAAGAACGCCGGCTCCCCACCACAATCACACATTTATCAAGCCAATCCTGCTTAGCGACTGAGATAGCGCCATATAGCGACTCATTCATCATTATTCCAGCCTCAGCCTACAGCGCCAGCGTCCGACCTTGAACAGCGACAGATATGACCTCTCGCTACCTGGCGCTCTCCAATGCATTTCAATGGAACAATCTTTAAATATTCATAATGAATTCATATTAATGTTTTTTTTTTTTTTTTTTTAAATGTGAAAAATTCTGTGACCACTTCTGCCATGTTATATTTTTTTTTTTTAAGCTAAAAAAAAAAAAAAAAAAAAAAAAAAACCTTGTGCAGAATTGATATTACAGGTCTGATATTAATGTATTAATATTACAAAATTATTTGTAAAACTTGTTTTTTTTTGGTTTCCAAAAATATGGTTGTTTGGGGGTTAAAAAACGACTTTTAACCCATCGCCGCCAGCGCTCTGGGGTTTAAACATGCATTTCACAGCGCGAGAATTTTTTGAGCGTGATTTGTTAATGAATATGGTGGGAGCCGGTCGCTATGGCCAGTCATTATCATGCGCTCCCATGCAGCGTGGAACCTGTCAAATAGCGACTCCTCACCCAATATTCAACATTACTGCACATGCGCATAGCTGCACACTGCAGTGCAACATGCCTTTGAGGAGGAAGGTGGCACCAAAAGGCTGCCTTAAATTGGACCAAAAGCGGCCCTGGAGTCAAATGCCAAGGTTCTCTGATTTCCTGCCCCCGGGGCATCTAGATTCAGGATTCCCCACTGTGTGAACCCCCCAGTCCTCTGTAAAACACGTCTTCTCCCAGATCCAACGGCCCATGCGCAAGCCATGGCAAACATCTGCTATACCCTAGCAGGGTGCATCCCCTGTGCCACACACCCTGTTACAAAGTAGTGGTGATACGGACGCCGGTGCCCTTGGCTCCGCTGTTTCCTGCTAGACTCGGCCCTTGGCTGAGTCTTAGAGGCCGATTCATTAATAGCGCCAGGTAGCGACAGATGAGCGACTGTAGCGTGATTTTTTCAGCGCCAGCCAGTATTCGCTGTGCTTGGCCGGCATTAGCTTGATGACAGCGACTCAGTCGGTGTGCGGTAATGTTGAATACGGGCTGGGGGGTCGCTGTTTCACAGGTCCAGCGTTGTATGTGAGCGCCTGACAACGAATGGCCAGAGCGAACGGCTAGCTTCATATTCATCAACAAATCACGCTCCGAATGTGCTGTCGCTGTCCATTCCTTGTTTAAACCCCAGAGCGCTGGCGGCGATGTGTATTAACTAGTTTTTAACCCCTAAACAACCATATTTTTTGAATGTAACATTATACATGTTTTTAGAATCATTTTGTTATATGAATACATTAATCTCAGACCTGTTAGATCAATTCTGCACATATTTTTTTTATTTTTTTTTTTTACTTAAAAATAAATCCTAACATTGCAGAAGTGTTCTCCGATTTTTTGACATAAAAAAAAAAAAAAAAAAATTAATACCAATTAATTATGATTAATTATAGATTGCTCCATTGAAATGCATTGGACATCGCCAGGGAGCGACAGCTCATACCTGGCGCTGTGAGGAAATTTGCAGCGGCGCTCTTCGGTCCAGGCGGCTTCATGATGAATCCCGCGCTAGCCGTCGCTCTCGCCGGCGCTAGCCTCATTTTGCTTGATAAATGCGTCATTGTGACCGCCGCCGGGCGAACTTGAGTCGGTAGTCGCCGTTAGCTGCCGCTACCTGGCGCTCGTCAGACACTACCTGGCGCTATCGCTTGATGAATAAGGGCCTTAGCGCGTTATTCATGAAGGGATAGCAGCAGGTATCGGCATGAGAACGCCGGACACTGCACGCAATTAGACATTTATGAAACCGATTCTGTTAAGCGACTGGGATAACGCCATGTAGCGTACGATTCATCATTATCCCAGCCTCAGCGTACAGCGCCGGCGTTCAGCCTTGCAGAGCGCCACATTTTACCTGTCGCTACCTGGCGCTGTCTCATACATTTCCATGGATGTTCTTTCACTTCTCTTTAAACAGGGTTTTTTTTTTAAATTTTTTTATTTTCAAATAATGTTGTGACCTCTCCTGGCCTAGAAAAAGCCATTTTTGAAAACTTTTTTAATTTTATATTTATTTATGCAGAATTGACATTACAGGTCTGATATTAAAGTGTTCATGTCACAATGTTATAACAATGTCATTCCATATGTTTTCGTTTTGTTACTGGTGGATACATGTTCAAAAACAGCCTTTAATCGCACAGCCTCCGGCGGTGTGTGAGGCTGTTTTTTTGATGAATATGGTGTGAGTCGGTCGCACTGACCAGTCGCTACCATTCGCTCCCATACGGAGCTGTGCTGCTCATATAGCAACTCCCCACAGCGTATTCATCAATGCTGCACAGAGACTGAGGCGATCTGAACTAGCGAACCACGGGCGAACACAGCGACTACTAGCGGGCACTCTGAAATGCCTGCTACAGACGCTCATCTGACTCTACCTGGCGTTAGTCATGAATCAGCCTGCCCGTTGATTAGAGCACGCTGATTGGAGGAGAGCCCATGCATGCACAGTTTGAGTGAGTTTACCGGAAAACCTGGGGGGTTTCACCCAGCAGGGCATCCCGAATAGTGGTTCCCCGGGGGGGAAGGACCAAAACACAGGATAGTCAAAATAATTGGGGGGGGGGGGGGTAAGTGTATACCAGTTTTAATAGCTTGACTTCACAGACTTTTACAGCTTGATTTTCACAATCTCCTTTCCCGACTTGGGATGCACCTTATGTGTGTTTATATCCTGGGATCGCCGCCGGTTGCATCCCTGCTTGCCTCCAGCTGTGGGCATGCCCACACCAGCCATTCAGAGATGCCTGCAACTGGTACTCGCCCGAGCACTGAGAAGCGTTGTAGGCTCAGGAAAAGAAGAATGTATGGGGCAACCCCTTGGGCATCACAGAGCATGGCATCCCGAGTATTATAGACTCTAGAAGGGTGGTAGTTACTCATTGAAGCTCCTAAATGGAATATTTAGACTGCTATTTGTAGAGCTGACAGCAGTGTAAATACAGATCTGTTTACAGTCATTTACAATTCCCCAGAAGGCAGGGAGATAAAACATGAGGCCGGGGTGTCTTATCACAATTAAAGGTACACTGAGAGCTGAAAAAAAATAGAATTGGCAAGGACTGGTTTCTGACCACAGCTCTACTCTTACTGACCATGCCTGGACTCCAGCAGCCAGCAGCTAGGGCTGTTCATGGATGCAGATAAGTACTAAGGGCAGCCCGCCGCTCTATATATGCAGGGCTGGATTATGAGGGGGGCACAAGGGGCGCAAGCCCCGGGGCCTCCACCACTTCCCCTGCAAAGGGGGCCTCCAACCTTTGGGTTATGGTCTGGTCTAGGAGGCTTTTCAGTCTTTGGTCTGACAGGCCAGCTCAATGCAGGGAACTGTTTTCTGCTGGGCAACTACACCACCCCCCACCCAGAATGGAAAGGCAGGAGTTCCCGAGCAGCACACACCCACACAAGGTAGGCACAAGGGACTCGATCTGACATTCCAGTAACTAGGCTGCCACCAGGCAACCAATCAGTTACTTGGCCAGACTATAATTTTAAGGGAAAAAAAAATACTGTATCTGGGTCCTCCACCAGATTTTATGCCCAGGGGCCTCCACCACATTTAATCCGGCCCTGTATACATGTGTACATGCACTGCATGGATGGGTTAGTGTTGAGGAAGAATTCCTATGTGTGCACAAACATACAATGGCCATCTATCTCCAAAATAAAAAAAGATCTGGGCCAGAAGGGACCCCCTGCAAGGAGATTTAAAGTATCTCTTGTTTTTTGCTTTGCACAAAATGGACTTCTAAACCCAGCTGGATCGGCCCAGGAATCTTATAGATTCCCGGGCCGATCCATTCCCTCCCCGCGGGGCATCAAAATCGGGTTGAACCCCCCAGGACGCTGAGCTAAGACATGCATAGCTCAGCGGCTCCGAGCTCGCTGATTGGACGAGCGGCCGCGCATGCGCCGTAGCACTGAGGTGAGTTGATCCGGGCAATCTGGGGGGTTTCACATAGCGGGGTGCCCCGGGGGAGTGGACCAAAACCCAGGATAGTCAAAATCCTGGGTTTTGGTCCACATTAAAGTGGACCAAAACCCTTGACTGCCAGCAGTTCAATTCAAAGGACCCCCATTTGTGATGCCGCATTGTGCGAAAAGAGATCCGCAATCTTGGGCGTTTCACTCTCAAGGCAACCCAAATCTGAACACCTCTATTAAGTAGACCAAAACCCAGGGGGTGAAAGAAATGGGTTTTGGTTTACTTTAAAGCAGACCTTTTCACTGTGTCCCTGCTCTTGTGCTCATTTCATTATCAAACTCACCTCTTCCTGGTTCCCATGTGGACCATTCAGCCAATCAGCTTTGCTCATGCGATTCAGATTTCCTTTAATGGTCTGAGCTCAGAGCAGCACAGAAATCTGAATGGAGTGAGCATCGCTCTAGTGATGGGCATGCCCGTGCCAGCCATTCATTAGTAAGCACAGCCTTAAAGTGGACCAAAAGCCATTTTTTTTTTACTTACCGGAGTCTTGGTTAACTTCACAGGGGCATCCCGATTTGGATGACAAAGCGTACCTAGCCACCGATCCACTGGCGCATGCACGGCCAATCAGCGTGCTTGGCTTCATTCGGCTTCTCTTCGCCAGCGTGATTACATGTTGGCTAATGACAGAATGGCAGCATCCCAGCTAGCTTCTAGGTGCAGGTGTGCCCACATCGGCCATTCACAAATGCCTAATACAGGCATGTGCCTAGCTATAGGTATAGAGGAGCCCAACCATTGCCTGTGCATGCGCCAAAGGATTGGCAGATAGATACACTTAGGGCCTTATTCATGAAGGGAGGTAGCGGCAGGTGAACACCGGAGACGGCAGCAATTACACATTTATGAAGCCAAATCTGGTGAGCGACTAGAACAACGCCATGTAGTGTACGATGAATCATTTTCCCAGGCTCAGCGTACAGCTCCGGCGTTCAGCCTTGCAGAGCGCCACGTCTTACCTCTCGCTACCTGGCGCTCTCCCATACATTTCTATGGACGATCCTTAAATCCCTTTCCTGATCCAGATTTTTTTTTTTAATAAAATCTTTCTGACATGTATTCTGGCCTAGAAAATGACATTTTTAAAAACTTTTTTGATTACTTTATTTTTATGCAGAATTGTCCTTACATGTCTGGTATTAAAGTGTTCATGTTACAATGTGATAACAATGTAATTCCATATGTTTTCGCTTTGTTACTAGTGGATACATGTTCAGAAACAGACTTCAGTCACACTGCCTCTGGCGCTATGGGCTACAAAAAAACAATTTTGAGCGCCGGCGCTGTTTGAGGCTGTTTTTTTGATGAATGTGGTGTGAGTCAGTCGCATTGAGCTGGTGCTACCGTTCGCTCCCATACAGCGTAGTACTGCGACTCACACAACATATTCATCAATGCCGACCAGCGACTGAGGCGCTCTGAAACAACTAACTATGGACGAGCACAGCGACAACTAGTGGTCGCTCTGAAATCCTCACTACGGACGCTCGTCTGTCGCTACCTGGCGTTAGTAATGGATCGGCCTGCCCCGTGCCAATTGGGTGGGGTTCATACAAATCAGGATGCTCCAGGGAAAGGGAATCAGCTGGCCCTAGAGTCCCCAGAATCGGTTTTGGTGCACTTTAAATAGATACTTACCATTTCCAAAGCAAATTCCTCCAACATCAGACATGTGCCATTGCTATATGCAGCTATTTCCTGCCTTCCATCATACAGTTCCAAGTTCTATGTCCGATTTTGGCTACTAAAGATCTTTAAAGTGGACCAAGACCCAGGGGGGATCTATAAGATTCCCGGACCGATCAGATCCCTCCCCGTGGGGCATCCAAAATCGGGATGTCCCGCGGGGAGGAACCCCCCAGGAGGCCCACAATCCTTACCTTACCGGCGATCCAACGGCGCATGCGCGAGACGCGGCCGCGTCTCTCGCTTCCCTCTAGCAGGGCGCGCTCCCGCGCCGGCCGTTTTGTGAATGGCCGGCGCAGGCGCGCTCCCTGTTAGAGGGAAGCGAGAGACGCAGCCAATGACAGCGCTCTGGTATGCGCGTCCAAGCGGCTTTGGACGCGCATACCAGAGCGGCTCTGAGCGCTGTCATTGGCCGGACGAGGTCACGTGGGAGCGGGGAGAGGTGAGTTTTTGCGGCGATCGGGGGGGTTTCACACAGCGGGGCACCCCCGATCACACAGCGGGGCCCCACCTAAGTGGACCAACACCCAGGATAGTCAAAATCCTGGGTGTTGGTCCACTTTAAGTTGGCTGATCTCAGGAGTACATAACAAAAGAAGAGAGTGGTAAAGGAAAAAGCCAGGAGGAATCCCCCCTACCCCTTCCGACACCTGCCTTACTCTTTTCCCTAATTCAACACATTGACATACATCCCTTTAGTTCAGCTTCAAGTTAAAACATTTGTTTTATTTCAATATTTAAAAACACTTTGGCCTTGATTCAATAAAGGTAGAAAAAAATTCTCATGGTAGTAAAAGATTAAATTCACAAGAAAAAAAGCCTGAGAATGTCACTGTTACTGAATCACCAGATAAGAAAACAATGAAAGTCAATGGCACTTTTTTACTCCTAAGAAAAGTAGAGAACTGTTTACTCCTTTCTACACTGTAGTAAAAGCTGCCATTGACTTTCATTGTCTTTTTATCTAGTGATTCAGTAACAGTGATATTCTCAGGCTTTTTTCTCATGAATTGAATTTTTTACTACCATGAAAATTTTTTCTACCTTTATTGTATAAAAAGAATAATCCAATATAGATGGTTCACTCCATTCCATAGGGAAATTTTGTAAAATAACTTATAAATTCATGATAGGAATGCACATACGCGTTTCACGGGTTGCATCCCTCTTTTTCAATGTGATGTTATAATTGCTTTCATTACATTCAATATCATTGTATATCCATGATGGGTCTCTTTAATTGCTTGGGAGAATGTCAGACATGCCCAGATGGTTTGTCTTCCAGCATTGTTGTTCTTTACATATACAAGGTCCAAATACAGTCCTGGCTGGGAGCTCCTGTTCATCTGGAACATCTTATGTGATGTGCAGCTGTTTCCTGGTCCCTCATCATACAGAGCTCAATGAAAAAGGTATTTCCTAAATTTGTTTAGTGGGAATAGATTGGTTAGGGTCCTTGCTGACTTGGACCCTACCTGGTTCTAGGGAGGGTGACTTTTGCCAGCCAGTGGAAACAGCTGTGCAGTAACTGCAGCCACTCCAGAAGGAGCAGCGCATTATTGCAATGTGCAGCAGCTTTTTGGCCCCTCATCATTTGGAGTTACAAATAGTAAATATCTGCTAAATTCTGGGCTCACTGGCAGCTGGTGTAGGTGGGTTAGGGTCCTTGTAGACCTACTCTTACATGGCACAGAATTGACAGAATGGCTTTTTATACTCCTGGGTTTTGGTTCACTTAACAAAGGTATCCCGAATTGTGTGTGAATCCTCCGGCAATCTTACTTACCTTGCTCTAAACTCCCCTGGCACATGTGCAGACTCTACCCCAATCGGAATAACTTGCTTTGTGTAATAGATTTGCCCAGCAATCTATTATTAAAGTGGACCAACACCCAGGATTTTGACTATCCTGGGTTTTGGTCCACTTCGGGGGGGGCACCCTGATTGGGGGTGCCCCGCTGTGTAAAACCCCCCAGAACGCCCCAAAAACTCACCTCACCACGCTCCCACGTGACCGCGGCGTCCAATCCCCGCTGACGGACAAGCGGGTGACAGCGACGGACAAGACAGCGCGTCCGCCGCCGCCTCCCGCACGTCACTCTTACAGGGCCCGCGCCGGCCATTCACAAACGGCCAGTGCGCGCACGTCTAGAGGGGTGCGCAGGAGGCGCGCCGCCGATAAGGTAAGGTTTTTTGGGGGGGTTTCACCCCGCGGGAAATCCCGATCTCGGATGTCCCGCGGTGAGGGAGGTGATCGGCCCGGGAATCTGGGTGTTGGTCCACTTTAATCAAAGGATTGTTTGAGCGCCAACTGGGGGGCTGGCTGCTATCTCTGGCTGTGCCCTCCCCAAAGTCAGCCATTCAGATATTTGTAGTGGGGGAGGGGAATTCATCAGAAGAAGGGGTGCTATTTCAGAATAAACTACATTTATAAAATGTAAAAAAAAAAATGAAGGGGTGCTGGGGATGGTGCTAGAGGCCCGTGCATGTGCCAGGGTGGGATTTGCAGTGATCCCCATTTTACACAGAGGGGCATTTTGATTCGGGATGCCCTGCTGTATGAAAACCGGTGAAAATGTTATATACTCATCTCAGGCCTTGGTCCCACAGTGCATGCACGACTTGTCCGTGGCATCCTCGTGAGCTTATCTTAGGAGGGCAGTATCATCTCATCCTGGTTGTGTACATGTTCCTCCTTCCAGTGGCTCCCAAGACTAAAAATCTCACCCAGCCTAGTCTCTAGAAATCCCCTCGGCTTCACCTCCTCCCCATCTCCTAACTTCACCAGCTCCACCTATGCTTTTCTGGTGTTCTCCCCCTAAGTCGAAACTACCCCAGCGATCTCTGCAATTTCCCAGAGCATCTCTGCCACCCTCCTCCTGAAAGGGGTCCCTACAATAATCTGCAGATAAACAGAAAATACCCATTAGATGAGAGAGATCCTTGGCATACCTCTGGCTCAGGGATTCACTGCCCGCTTCCCATGACACACAAGAAGCCCTATCATCTGAATCTAGCCACACTTTCCAAATCCCATTATTCACTAGTGAATGATATTTGAAAATTGCCATTAGAAGCTGCCCTTCAGGGTCACAGTTTATATGGCGAGTTTAATAACGTGCCTTTGCAAATAAATGGAGAAAATTGGATTTGCAAATAAGAGTGAAGGGCCCTGGTAGAGAAAGATTTATGGAGTGCATGCAAATGTATGTATACACTTCCTGATCCTCTGCAGGTGCTAATTGTAATATAAAAGATGTCAAAAATGACACCTTGTATGTGTGAGAGAGAGATAAGGTTCCTTTGAGAGGTTGCCAGCCTCTTATGTATGGGGAGCCCTTTACACCACCAACTCAAAAAATGATTACTCATATCTATGGTTCTCTGTCTTATATGAAAAAAATCAATATACAAATGTGGACAAAATAACAATCACCTTTGGTTATATAGCACCAACATCAGCTTTCTGATCATCTTGTCATGGGCAAATAGGATAATAAAAGAAATGAAACAAAAGGAATGAGGGCCCTGCTTGCAAGCTTTCAATCTAAAAGAAGAAATTGGGGTGACAAAAAGGATGATAATTGCTTAGTACCATAGCCATACCTATCAACTTTTCAGGGTGGGAAAGAGGGACATTTGTTAAATTAGGCCACGCCCCCTCATTGAGGGATGGATAAGAGATAGGTCGCAACAGTTAAAACAATACAAACCCTTTAAATAGGCAAATGAATCATTTATTGTTGCAGATCTGCATGCTACACCTCAAAGATGGACCAATGAGAACAGGGGGATATGGACTCAAAAGAGGGACAGTCTCTCCAAATCAGGGACACTTGAGAGGTATGCCATGGGCCAGCCAACTTAGCTAAAATAAAAGTATATATACAACTCAAAAGAGGGACAGTCCCTCCAAATCAGGGACACTTGAGAGGTATGCCATGGGCCAGCCAAGTTAGCTAAAATAAAAGTATATATACAACTCAAAAGAGGGACAGTCCCTCCAAATCAGGGACACTTCAGAGGTATGCCATGGGCCAGCCAAGTTAGCTAAAATAAAAGTATATATACAACTCAAAAGAGGGACAGTCCCTCCAAATCAGGGACACTTGAGAGGTATGCCATGGGGCAGAAAACTTAGCTAAAATAAAAGTATATATACAACTCAAAAGAGGGACAGTCCCTCCAAATCAGGGACACTTCAGAGGTATGCCATGGGCCAGCCAACTTAGCTAAAATAAAAGTATATATACAACTCAAAAGAGGGACAGTCCCTCCAAATCAGGGACACTTGAGAGGTATGCCATGGGGCAGAAAACTTAGCTAAAATAAAAGTATATATACAACTCAAAAGAGGGACAGTCCCTCCAAATCAGGGACACTTGAGAGGTATGCCATGGGCCAGCCAACTTAGCTAAAATAAAAGTATATATACAACTCAAAAGAGGGACAGTCCCTCCAAATCAGGGACACTTGAGAGGTATGCCATGGGCCAGCCAAGTTAGCTAAAATAAAAGTATATATACAATTCAAAAGAGGGACAGTCCCTCCAAATCAGGGACACTTGAGAGGTATGCCATGGGCCAGCCAACTTAGCTAAAATAAAAGTATATATACAACTCAAAAGAGGGACAGTCCCTCCAAATCAGGGACACTTGAGAGGTATGCCATGGGCCAGCCAACTTAGCTAAAATAAAAGTATATATACAAGCTGTATGGGTCAACCACAAGCTCATTTAGTGCATTTTGGATGCAATGGGTATGTTGCCTGGTGCTTTATAATGAATGTGGTTCGTAAAAATAACGTAGAAGATGGCTTGGAAAAGAAATGTTGTGGATCATTTGCAGAGCATAGGGCAAATGTAGGGTGGCAGACAGGGATTAGGGAAGACATCTAGGCAGGGGTGCTCCTTTAATGAGGCCATGTGAGACAGCTGGATTTGTTTTTGTTAGTGGTTCAGCAGAAATTTGGGGGCGCCGTTGTAT
Source organism: Gastrophryne carolinensis (assembly GCA_027917425.1). Lineage (NCBI taxonomy): Eukaryota > Metazoa > Chordata > Amphibia > Anura > Microhylidae > Gastrophryne > Gastrophryne carolinensis. The sequence goes on along the minus strand of CM051239.1, from coordinate 41,638,314 downwards.
GTTGTGGTGTTTTTACAGTCGATTATTTGTGGCTCAGTGGCTGTGGCCCTGTGGCATGCCCTGGGGGGTGCCATTCTCTTGCTCCCCTCAGGTAGCAGACAGGCTAGGTTCATCTCTGCATCTAGGGGGGTGCAGTACTGTTACCATAGTATTCTTCTGTTAGGAAAGGATCCCCCCGCCCCAGCTCAGCCCCATCTATCCCTGTTCCACAATCTGGTCCCCCCAGCTCTGCCCCATCCATTCCTGTCCTTCTAGTTCTGCCCATCCATCCCTTCCCCCAGCTCTCTCACCATCCCTCCCTGCCCTTCCTGTTCTCTCTATCCATCCCACTTCCTTACAGCTCATCTCCTATTCTTCCCTCTCTCCCAAGCCCTATCTATCCATCCTTGCTACCTGACCTTATTGCCAGTAACATTTTGGGCCCTAGTTCACCCCTATACATGGCCTGCACAGAATAGATTAGGGAAGACATCTAGGCAGGGGTGCTCCTTTAATGAGGCCATGTGAGACAGCTGGATTTGTATTTGTTAGTGGTTCAGCAGAAATGTTGGGGGCACCATTGTATGTTGTGGTGTTTCTACAGTCGATTTTTTGGAGCTCAGTGGCTTAGTAGTTAAAGCAGTGTGCCGCGGGCCAGAGCTTTAGGTTTTGTGGGGCCCAAAAAAGTGCCCAATAGGATATTTGGGATGGGGGGGGGGCAAGCAGTCTTTTTTTTATTTTTAGTTTTGCCTGGGGAATCTATAGCCCTTCCCCCCATTGTGCTGATTTCTAAGTATCCACCCCCTGCAACAGCCCTCTGCCTGGACCTTCACCTCTCACTGGATGCCTTTAAATGGACCTTTACAAAAAGTATTTGAGTACCCCTACTCTAGGAGGCGGCTGATCCTGTTTAAAGTGGACCAACACCCAGGGGGGATCGGCCCGGAAATCTATAAGATTCCCGGACCGATCAGATCCCTCCCCGCGGGGCATCCGAAATCGGGATGTCCCGCAGGGAGGAACCCCCCAGGAGGCCAACAAACCTTACCTCAGCCCCGTTCCATCGGCGCATGCCGCGGCCGCGTCTCGCGCTTCCCTCTAGCAGGGCGCGCACCCGCCATTTGTGAATGACCGGTGCAGGCGCGCTCCATGTTAGAGGGAAGCGCGAGACGCGGCCTCCAGCGCTCAGAGCCGATGAGCCTTGGACGCGCATACCACAGCAGCTCTGAGCGCTGTGATTGGCTGGCGCGGTCACGTGGGAGCGGGGAGAGGTGAGTTTTTTGGGGCTTTCTGGGGGGTTTCAGACAGCGGGGCACCCCCGATCGGGGTGCCCCACCGAAGTGGACCAAAACCCAGGATAGTCAAAATCCTGGGTGTTGGTCCACTTTAATAGATATTTATTTTTTTATGACTGAGTTCCATCTGATTGGGGACATGGCTACGGCTGAACTCGTGCAGCATTATCTTTACCAATACGCAGCATGTGGTGCTGCAGTGTACATGCATTTCCAGGTCCCTTGTCAGATGGTAAAGGGTAAGCATGCCTCCCAACAGTCCCGATTTTCCCGGGATTGTCCCGATTTTCGCAAAGAATCCCGCGGTCCCGGAACATTAACAAATGTCCCGGGACGCCCTGCGCCGTGGCAGTGTGCCCAGGGCCGCAACGACGCTGGCGCGAAGATACTACCTGGCGTGTGGGGTGAGAGAGTGGGGCGGGCGCACGGGGGTGGGTGGGCGCTATGCTGGGTTGGGGATAAAAAAACTTATGCATGCAGGGGTGAAGGCAGCCGACATTGCTGGAGCTGGAGAGCATGACAGGGGTGTGGCCAGGGCGTGACGGGGGTGTGGCCGGGGTGTGATGGGTGTGGCCGGGTGTGATGGGGGTGGGGCCGGGGCGTGGCAGGGTGTGGTCGGGGCGTGTGGGGGTGTGGCCGAGGCGTGACAGGGGTGTGGTCGGGGCATTGCTTGTCCCGCTTTCACATTTTCAGAAGTTGGGAGGTATGGGGTAAGTATCTCTTAATTGCAGGGTTTGCCAGCAGCAGGTGAGTTACGATCTCTTTGATTCCGAGGCCGGCCAATTGGATGAGAGCCTGTGCATGTGCCATTGTTCTGGGAGATCTGGGCGGTTTCACACATTAGGGAATTCCAATTCGGGCTGTCCCCAGGGAACAAAACACAGAACAGTCAAAATCCCAGGTATTGTTCCGCTTTAAACAGAGACAGGGGGGCATCATAGAAGTAGATGCACATACATAGGATCCTGAATTACTGCCACACTTGTCATGATAGGGACCCACTGAGACTGTCGTCCAATGGCCCACGTATACCTATAGCCGACCCTGGGTTCAATATTTTTAAATGTATTTCAGTCTAGCAGCTAAAAAAAATGTATGTATCACAATGGCCTTGATTCACTAAGAGTTGAAAAAAATTCTCATGGTAGTATAAAGTTCAAAAAAAGCCTGAGAATGTCACTGTTAGTGAATCACCAGACAGGAAAACAATGAAAGTCAATGGCACTTTTTACTACAGGTAAAAAGTTCAATACTCCGTTTGTGAATGGCTGGCGCGGGCGCGCGCACTGTCAGAGGGGCGCGCGGGAGGCGGCGGCGGACGCGCTGCCTTGTCCGCCACTTGTCCGTGGGAGCGTGGTGAGGTGAGTTTGGGGGTTTCTGGGGGGGTTTTACACAGGGTGCCCCCCTGAAGTGGACCAAAACCCAGGATAGTCAAAATCCTGGGTGTTGGTCCACTTTAAAATGGCAGAAGTGGTCACAGAATTTTTCACATTTAAAGAAAAAAATAAAAAATTTATAACAATTAATTATGAATATTTAAAGATTGTTCCATTGAAATGCATTAGAGAGCGCCAGGTAGCGAGAGGTCATACCTGTCGCTGTTCAAGGTCGGACGCTGGCGCTGTGGGCTGAGGCTGAAATAATGATGAATCAGTCGCTATATGGCGTTATCTCGCTAACCAGGATTGGCCTGATAAATGTGTGATTGTGGTGGGGAGCCGGCGTTCTCGTGGCGGTGCCCGTCATTACCGGCCTCTCACCAGTCGCTACCTGTCGCTATCCCTTGTTAAATAAGGGCCTAAGTCTGCTGGGCTTAGGCACAGAACACCTGACCTATGAATATAAGTTACATGCTAAGGTAGGTCACCCTTTTCTGCATTACTCCCTATAGTTTTAAGTGTAGTGTTGCAAAGAAGGAGATGGACCACTCCCTACCCCATTAATGCAAGGCTGAGGGCAAATGAAGTGTGGTTTTGACTGATGTGTTGAATACACAAACATTTTGCAAAAGTGCACTTTACCCCACTCTCCTCTCCTCAGTGTGTGATGCTTCTGAGGCAAGATGGCGGCGCCCGTAGCCTAGAGTCCTGAACAGAGTTACAACCCAGTGGAGGAAAGAATAAAAAGTAAGCAACTAGAAACTTAAAATATATTCATTTTAGATGCTTGGGAATAGTTTTTTAAGGGTTTGAACTTTTTAACAAATGATGCTGAAGGTCCGGTTTAAGCAGTTGGATGCATGATCATGGCAAAAATGCTGCTTTCCGGACTTTTGCAAGGTGATTGGGACCAAACAAACAGTAGAGAGGTAATACCGCGCTGCTCAAAAGATGAAATTATAGCTCAACGTGTAATACAAAGGGTTCCTCGCCCTAAACAAATAATTCACATAACCAAAAATAAAAAACACAGAGCTAATAAATGTCCACAGTGATGAAGAAAATCCACAAAGACACGTGTGGGGATCTAGCAAAAGCCCCAGGGGAGGGGCGAAACGCGTTGGACGAGTCAGTCACTTTATATATTCGTTTTGGACCTCTTGATATATACATGCTGATCCTGGGTGCCTGCGTGGTGAGAACTGCTGTGGGTCTCCACTTTGGATTTTTGCTGAGTCTTGGTTGTGATCTGTGAAGTGAATGGAATCCCTTTTATGAATACAGTCCTGGAGATTGATGTAGAATCTTCTTCATATACTCAAATGCCTGGTTTCTGATCTGTTACTGATGGCTTTCAATTCATTCAAATTAATCTATTTGAGATCAAGATACTATCAAGAATCCATCTTTTGCCACTTTTACATTGGCCATCTGGTAAGAAGCTTGTACTACTGGTGGCGGATTGTTTCACTTTGTGGAAGACACGTGTGGATTTTCTTCATCACTGTGGACATTTATTAGCTCTGTGTTTTTTTTTTTTTTGATTGGGACCAAACGCTAATGTGAATGAGCCCTGTGGCCAGTGTACTGACGGACATTGCAGGGCCATCAGTATTGCCCTTCTATCACATTTCATCTATTAGGTGTGAACCTGCCTAAATGTCTAGTGCTGCCGTCCCTCAGGGTCATTGTGTCTGACACCCCCTGGCATCTCTATTTGGGTTGTCCAAAAAATCTGCACAGCAGAGTGCCCATATGCCATATTATTTCCGGTGGCCAATAGGGTTCCCCAGACAGCTGAACATTGTGCTCTTTATTAAATTAAAATGAAATATATTTTTATTTACCCATTGTGCACGTCTTCTGCATTTAACCCATCGATGCATGGAGAACAAACCACCACTAAACGCACTAGGGGGCAGTGAGTGCACACACATACCTGGAGTGGTGGGCTGCCCAAATGAGGATGCCTGGAGAGCAGTTGGGGTGTTAGGTGCCTTTCTCAATGGTAATTCAGTCATGTCCCAGCAGGAGACCTGCAGCCCTTCCGTCACACAATCTGTTCCTTGACCACTAGGCAATGGCTACCCTTGCATGGTGCCCTGAATGCCCCCCATTGGCCACCAGCTGTCATTTGGACCACTGGAGTGGGTCTGGAGCATGGAGGAGAAAGTTTCATTGTCTGCTTTGGGATATTGTAAGATGGTAGGGGATGCAGTGGTCTAAAGGGGGGTACAAATTTCCTTTCATCCATTAAAGGCTGTTTGCAGTAGCATCTAGTTCCCCAACAAAGAGGAGCTTCTGCAACTTGTAGGTGATCCTAGAAATTAGTTATAATTAGAAAGATGAGGGCTTATAAAAATAGTTTCTTAATTTTTTTCAAGATGCTTTTCATATTAGTGGACCAAAACCCATGGAGATCGGCCCAGGAATCTATAAGATTCCCGAGCCGATTGATCCCCCTCCCCGGGGCATCCAAAATCAGGATGCCCCACTGTGTGAAACCCCCCAGGTCGCCTATAAACTCACCTTCTTTCCTGGTCCAACGGTGCATGCGTGAGCAGTGGCCGCATCCTCGCTATCCCTCTAGCAGGGTGCATGTCTGCAGCAGGCATTTGTGAATGGCCGGTGTGGGCACGCTCCCTGTTAGAGGGCAGCGGGGGATGCGGCCGCCAGTGCGCTCTGATCCACTCGTATTAGACGAGCTTCTGGACAGAGGGGCTCGAATGGATCCGAGCACTGATTGGACGAGCAGTCGCCCATGCGTCGTAGGACCAGTGATGTTGTTCAGGACCAGGGGCCCCACTGCCACCAATAGCTTTGTTGCCGGCCCCGCAACCCATCAGACCAAAGAGTGAAAAGGTTGGTGGAGGCCTCGGGGCGTGAGCACCTTGTGCCCCCCTCATAATCTGGCCCTGCTCCTCATGGTGTCCAAGCCTGACGTCCTCCTATGTGTAGAGAAAATACTCACATTCATGGAAGCCACAGTGAGTGTGGTTACATGGCTATGGCAAAGAATCTACTAATGGTTCCAGGCAAGTCTGGTGTGGCCCCCGAGTGATGGAGACCCTGGGACTAGGGCCCTATGCCCCCCCTTTTTTATCTGGCCCTGAACACATGCTAGTGTGCACATAGGCATATAACATGTAAAGTCTATGCATAACAAGAGGCAATCAAGCTGTGCCAACCATTTGCACTATACTGAACCACTTAGGGGTTTATTCATCAAGGTCTAGTGCCAGCTAGTGACTCGTAGCGTCTGGTGTACGCTGGGCGCTGTACGCTATACCACATTTATCAAAGCGAATCTGGTGAGCGACTGGAACAGCGCCATATAGCGTACAATTCATCATTTCAGGCGGCTCAGTGTATAGTGCCGGCGCTCTAGCATCCAGAGCTCCAGGTAAGACCTGAAGCTACCGTTCGCTCTCCCATACATTTCAATGGACGTTCCTTCAAATCCCTTTCCTGATTCCATTTTGTTTGTTTTTTTTTTTTAATTCTCAAATAATTGTGTTACATCTCATGGCCTCAAAAAAGTCATTTTTGAAAAGTTTTTTTTTTTTTTAATTTTTATGCAGAATTGTCATTACAGGTCTGGCACTAAAGTGTTAATGTCACAATATTAAAATAATGTCATTCCATGTGTTTTCGCTTTGTTACTGGTGGATATGTGTTCAAAAAATCACTTTAATCACACAGCATCTGGGGCTCTAGCCTATAGCGAACCAATTTTGAGCGCCAACGCTCTGTGAGGGTGATTTTTTGATGAATATGGTGTGAATCGCTGAGAGTCAGTTGCTCTGAGCAGTCGCTACCTTTTGCTCCTTATAGCGTAATACTGGTGTTACAGCGACCAACCTACTCTCATTCATGCATGCCGGCCAGCGTACTACAGTGACTGAGACGCTCAGTTACAACGACCGATAGCCACTTACAGCGATTACTAGCAGTCGCTCTAAGCGCCGCACTACAGGCGCTCATCTGGCAATACCTGGCGTTAGTAATGAGTCAGCCTGCCTGTCCACTTCTTGCCTTGGTGGGGCCATTAACATCTGTTATTCCACATCTGCCCCCAGCTCTATACCCCTGCCAGATGAAAGTCAATATAGAGAGACAACCAAATGGCTGGTGACATGTTCCCCAGCACGAACATAGAATCATCTCGTTTTCTGCAGGCTTGTGTTGATGTTCTTGTGACACATCACAACAATATGGAGAATAGGAAAGTCAGGTCTGGAGATTCCAGGGAGTTGTGTTGGGGTAGTTAGCTGAGGCCTAATAATTATTCCTCTTGAATGTACACTGGATGTGCTGTACGTAATGAAATTCCATGTCTGATAATTAATTGGGGATTTGAAAGTCATAATTAATTGGATGTGCTAGATTTTTTTAAATGAAATAGGGAGGGGGGAGGGGGCTGCATAGTATAATTAAAGGGGTTGTCATATAACCAGGCAGTGAGCGTTGTTATTTAAAAGCGGCAAGATCAAGTTGCTAGGGTTAGGCGCTTGTCATGTGACAGGGACATATGTTACATGTTTTCTGTGGAATTATGAGAAAAAAATAGGAAATGTTAACCCGTTGTTGCCCACAGTCTGTAAATGGACAGAGACATATAATATATATATATATATATATATATATATATATATATATATATATATATATATATATTATAATATTATGTAATAAAAGACATTCAATTCTCACATTGCTGTTGACTTTAAAGGAGCTTTGTCAAGAAAATAGCCCAGTTTTAAAAATCCATATGAACATGTCAGATAGCAAGAGGAGGGATTACGTGTAAATTCCATGCGAAAAGATAGTCCGCAAAGCTTGTTGCATCTTTACTATATATATATATATATATATATATATATATATATATATATATATAAATTCCACTATTACATTAAAGAACTGCTATAGGTTTAAAGTGGACCAAAATCCAGGAATTTGACTATCCTGGGTTTTGGCTCTTTCCCCCCGTGGCACCCAGATCGGGGTGCCCTGCTGTGTTAAACCCCCCAGATCGCCGAGCGCTACTCACCTCTTCCTGGTCCTACAGTGCATGTGCTCTTCCAATCAGTGCAGTTGAAGCTGCTGACGTCACATCGTCTAAGGGCAGAGGCTCTGAGCACACTGGCGGCCGCATCCCCTGCTTCCCTCTAACAGGGAGCGTGCCCGCCCTGGCCATTCACAAATGCCTGGCACGGGCACGCACCCTGCTAGAGGAATAGCGAGATTGCGGCCGCAGCTTGCGCATGCGCTGTTGGAGTTTCCCACAGCTCCCGATTTTGGATGCCTCGGGGAGAGAATCGATTGACCTGGGAATCTTATAGATTACCAGACTGATCATGCTGGGTTTTGGTCCACCTTAAAGGAGCTTTATCAACAAAATAGCCCAGTTATAAAAATCCATATGACCATGCCAGATAGCAAGAGGAGGGATTACATATACATTCCATGTGAAACGATAGCCCGCAAAGCTTGTTGCATTTTTACTATATATTTATATATATAACTCCACTATTAAAGTGGACCAACACCCAGGATTTTGACTATCCTGGGTCTTGGTCCACTTCGGTGGGGCACCCCCGATCGGGGTGCCCCGCTGTGTGAAACCCCCCCTAACCCCCCGAATAACTCACCTCTCCCCGCTCCCAGCGCCAACGTACAAGGAACGTCTAAGCGGCGGCCGCCGCCGCCGCCTCCCTCGCGTCACTTTTGACGCGCGCGCGCCCGCGCCGGCCATTCGCAGACGGCCGGCGCGGGTGCGCGCACGCCTACAGGGGCGCGAGGGAGGCGGCGGCGGCCGGCCGCCGCCGAAGATAAGGTAGGTGAGTTGGGGTGTTTGGGGGGGGTTTCACCCCGCGGGACATCCCGATCTCGGATGTCCCGCGGGGTGGGGGGTGATCGGCCCGGGAATCTTATAGATTCCCGGGCCGATCACCCGTGGGTGTTGGTCCACTTTAAATTGAAGAACTGCTCACCTCGAACTGACTGTCCCAGGGACAGACATAGGTTTAACAGGGTCACATAGCACAAGTCATAGTGGGGCTCTCCATCTTTGGTCATCACTGCTCTCCTAGCTGACTTTCCTGGGTTTAGTTCTGTACTACATTCCAAATTGTGATGCCCTACTGTGTAAACCCCCCAGAATATTATTCCCTCACCTTTCCTAGGTCCAATAGTGCATGTGCAGGTTCTAGTCCAATGGGAGCTGTTTGCTGTGACTATGTCATTCGGCATACGGCTCTCATTGACTTCAATGGGGAGTGCAAGCTGGCATAACCCCCACATCTCTGGCAGGCGTGCAGTCTCCAGCCCCAGACTGATCAGAATGGCTGGGGCAGGAGCACATGCACGGCCTACGGATGCTTGCTCTCCCTATTAAAAACAGTGAGAGCTGTTTGTTGAATGACATTTGCAGGGCTTATTTTCAGGGGATGCCTTATAGGCAGCTGGCAGTACAGTTGCACAGAGCCGGCTGGCAGCAGGAGGATATGGCCAGGTGCCTGGCATGGCGGCAGGCTGGGGTAGAGCCGGCAAGATCAGACATTTCACTCCTGACAGACAAGCTTACCTGTGTAACTTGATGTGTCCTCATCCTCCTTTACAGCCGTTCCTGTCCCTCTGCTGAAGGCCGGCAGCTGGATTATGAATTGTAGCAAAGGTGGTAGGGCTTATATTTCACGTATTAGCAAAAAATGCTGAAAAAAATCATACTAGAGCAGTGGTACTCAACTGGAGTACTGGGGTCCGAATGCAGACCTCAGCACAGATTTCCGGACCCCCTGTCCTGACAGTCCTGCACTCAGTTGCTTCTGTGTTGCCGTGCCCAGTGTTGCCCCCTTTACTTGTTGCTAGTAATTTCCAAGAACATTTTCAGCCCTAGTCCACCCTTGTACACGGCCTGCACAGAATGCACAGGGGTTAAAAGCAAAAGTGTGCCGTGGGCCAGAGCTGTAGGTTCTGTGGGGTAAAAAAAAAAGCTTCTGTTTTTTCCTAGTGCCCAATAAGGTTCTTGGAGTAGGGACGAGCTGCCTTTTTTAGCTTTGCCAGTGGAATCTATAGCCCCCCCCCCCCCCCCCACCCGGTGTGCTGACAACCCTCGGTCCGGACCTTCACCTTTCACCGGATTCCTGTAATTGGACCTTTACAAGAAGTTGTTGAGTACCCCTTGTGGTAAAGTGTATGGAAAAGTGCTGGATGGGGTCTATGTTTCCCATGAGTTTTTCAGGCAGACACGATCCATGCCAGGATATCAGAAATCCAATCCACATCCCGGGTCTCTACGGGTTTTTCCCCGACGGTCTTCCCAGGTGATGAGACTAATTGAAGGAAGGAAGCCCTATAAAAGGAGTTGCTGAGGCTGGAGATGGAGAGGCTGGGATGAGGAGCCCGTGCCTTGCTGCTCCCAATACTGACAGTGCTGAATTGCATCCAAAGGACTTTATGTGTTATCTGTTCTTGGAACCTGTGGATTAACAGCCTGGACTTGTATGCCCCAAAAGAGGACCTGTGATATCAAGGACTTGCAATACGCTGTAATTATCCTACACTGGACATTGCTAAAGTTGGTGAGGTAACCGCTTGCTGTACTGCATTGTATCCTGCATCATACTCTGAAGTTAAGAGATTTTGCCTGTTGGACTTTGTTTTCAGTAAATCGCTTATTATTTGACTAAGATCTGTCTTCAGAGTCATTGCCTCGGATCCTGACACCCTGTATTAGAGATTATTTTTTGGGTAGGTCTTATTTTCGGGGAAACAGGGTAGTAGCTCCATGGAGTAACAGTCATTAGTAATAAGTGTACAAGATAAACAAGAGAGGTGACAGGACAAAATCTTGAGGGGTCGCTATGCTTGTGGTTCTGATGCTAAATAGGAATAGTTCTGCCAGTCAGTGAGCACCAGCTGGGAAGCACAAATGACCAGTTTGTGAGTTGGTCAAGACCAATCAAGTCCAGTCTCTGATTCCTGTCCAAAGCACAGGATGATGGGTAAAAGCATCTACATGCATCAGGCAGCGACATCCAAAAGGTAAGCAGGGGACGATGTGGGAGGGATTGGCCATATTCATCTTTAGGTCTGAGGTTTCTCTTTAACACTAATGCTGGGTTTACAGGGAGCAATTATCCAGCGAGATCACTAAAGAGACCGCAATTTAGCGATAATTGCTCCATGTGTAACCAGCCGTTGCGAACGAAAATTAGTTAATCGGTTGGCCGTCGTATGGCTTCGGCTGACCAAAAATTTCTCGTTCATCACTTGATGGTTGAAATGTGTAGACAAAAGTTGCCCTAACAAATAAAATGTGTTTTGCTATGAGAACAAGGGATCATATTAGTGATCATTCTAACGAACGATTGATCAACAAATCTTCAGTGTCTGAACCAGTCGCTCAATCGCAGACGATTTGTATGGTGGTCTTAAAGGAGCCACAGCACTCAACCCTGTTAGCTTGCAGGCCGGCCTATAATCTGTCTCTAAACTTAGTTAAAAACAGAGGACTCGGTCACACACATCTGCAGAAGTATGCTTAAGCTGCACCACTCCTTTAAGACTTGTGTATACTAATTGCCCTGCTGACGTGCACCTCCCAGGTTAGTTATAAAATGGTCTGAGCGGCTGCCACCCCCCCTTTGTTTCTTTTGAATTTGTGCAAGCACATGGTGTGTGGGGTCTAGGCTGTATTGCAAGGTCTTTGACCCTTCCACCCCATGGGCTGCACTTGAGAGGTTTAGGGCAACCTCAGGTAAGCCTGCTCCCAATTTATCTATTGCACTGTATGTCCCAGATGGGCTCTCAGAGATTAGAGTTAGGACTGCACCCCACAGAGGCACTTTGGCGTAGTGGTGCAGCTTAAGCATACTTCTGCAGATGTGTGTGACCGAGTCCTCTGTTTTTAACCAAGTTTATAGATAGATTATAGGCTGGCCTGGAAGCTGACAGGGTTGAGTGCTGTGGCTCCTTTAAGACTTGTGTGTACTAATTGCCCTGCTAACGTGCACCTCCCAGGTTAGTTATAAAATGGTCTGAGCGGCTGCCACCCCCCCTTTGATTTGTATGGTGGGTCGCTTGCTAAGCGCCATACAATTTCCCCTATACAATTCGAAACTCTTCAACCTTTAAACCGGACCTTCAGCGTAATTTAATAAAAAGCCCAAACCCTTAAAAAACTATTCCCCAGCCTCTAAAATTAATATATTTGATGTTTTTAGTCACTTAGACTCCATGGGTCGCCATCTTGGATGTTTAAAGTTGACCAACACCCAGGATTTTCACTATCCTGGATTTTGGTCCACTTCCGCGGGGCACCCCCAACTCACCTCACCCCGCTCCTACGCGAGCGCTCATCCAATCAGAGCGCTCAGAGCCGCTGTGGTATGTACGGACAAACGACGGACAACCACAGCGGCTCTGAGCACGCTGGAGGCCATATCTCGCACTTCCCTCTAACAGGGAGCGCGCCCGCGCCGGCCATTCACAAACGGCCGTCCTGCTAGAGAGAAGCGTGAGATGCGGCCGCGGCTCACGCATGCGCCGTTGGAACGGGGATAAGGTAAGGTTTACCGGCGTCCTGCGGGGTTTCACACAGCGGGGCATCCTGATTTCGGATGCCCCGCGGGGAGGGATCTGATCGGCCCGGGAATCTTATAGACTCTCGGGCTGATCACCCCTGGGTGTTGGTCCACTTTAAAGGCTCAGAAATTGCAGCAAATGCAGGTAAGATGATTTTTAATGTGGACAATCTGTGTGTATAGGGTGCGTAAATTATATAAGATATGCTCTTATTTAGGGTGAAGGTACGGTTTAAAACCTTCAAAAGCACCCTCAAAACCCATCTATTTAGACAAGCTTACCATCTGGCCTAACCAAAACCCCTTCACAGTCTTGTCACCCTACAGAGCACTTGCACCACGCTTAGTAAATACTCTTTACCACCCAACCTCTTGTCTCCACCTTTACCTTTAGATTGTAAGGGCAGGGCCCACTCTCCCCACATACTCCATATACTTCTGTTACATCTGGCTCCTAATACTGTATGTATTATATGCATGTGTAGTTACACCTCTGTTATATACAACTCGTAATGTCCGGTGTATTTTAAGTATGTTACTAATCAATTAGGAATAGTAGCTTTGGTTCTTTCTTGCCCGGGAGCGGGGTCCTGTAATGGATTTGTATGTGTGTGTAAGTGTGTGTTTTTTATGATTATGAAATGAATTGAAGTGTTTTTATGTAAATGAATAACTATTTTTGGATGATTCTTTCTTGATTGTTGATTATTTGAAGGGCTTTGGTGCAGGGGGTTTTGTTTGCCCCTTTTTTGCGGTAGCCGGAGCCGCAACTTGCTACAGGTGTTTGTATCAGATTTGGAGGCCGCCCTCAGCACACAGCTCTTTGTGTTGATTGTTTTGGATTGGTGGAGCACTTACTTGTTTGGTGCTTAATCCGGACCTTCACCATGATTTATTGAAAAGCCCAAACCCTTAAAAAACAATTCCCCAGCATCTAAAATTAATATATTTTAAGTTTTTAGTCACTCACTTATTATTCTTTCCCCCACTGGGCTACAACTCTGTTAAGGACTATAGGATACGGGCGCCGCCATCTTGACCATCTTGACTCGACTTGACTTGAAGCATCACACTTACTGAGGAGAGGAGAGCGGGATAAAGTACAGGGGGGCGGGTTATAGCTGTGCTTTGCTCAGACAGAGCAGAGCTGGGGTCAGGAAAAGGTCAGCAATCCCAGAATGCAGAGCAGCACAGTCAGAAGGCACTTCCTGTTTGCCAGCTGCCTGATGTTCCATAAGCCGCCATCTTGGATGTTTAAAGTGGACCAACATCCAGGATTTTTACTATCCTGGGTTTTGGTCCACTTCAGTGGGGCAACATGATCGGGGGTGCCCCGCTGTGTGAAACCCCCCCAGAAAGCCCGGAAACACTCACCTCCCCACGCTCCTACGCGGGCGCTCGTCCAATCAGAGCGCTCAGAGCCGCTGTGGTATGCACGTACAAGCGGCGTCCAACCACAGCGGCTCTGAGCGCTGGAGGCCGTGTCTCGCGCTTCCTTCTAACAGGGAGCGCGCCCGCGCCGGCCGTTTGTGAATGGTGCGCGCCCTGCTACAGGGAAGCGCGAGACGCGGCCCGTGCATGCGCCGTTGGAACGGGGTTAAGGACGCGGCCCGGGAATCTTATAGATTCCTGGGCTGATCCCCCCTGGGTGTTGGTCCACTTTAAAGGCTCATAACATGCAGTAGATGCAGGTATGATGATTTTTAATGTGAGCAATGTGTATGTACAGGGTGTGGGAAACATATAGGATAGGCTCTTATTCAGAGTGAATGACCGCTTTAAGTATGTTACTTGTCTCGCCCTCCTGTAACTTTGTACAGTGCCACGGAATATGATGGCGCTTTATAATTAAACAATAATAATAATCCAGGGGCGTAGCTAGGGGGAAGCAGCGGGAGTGTTTGCCCCCAGGTGCAGCAGGTCAGGTGGGGCTGAGAACAGGTGGGGAGGCTATTTAGGCCCTTATTTAACAAGGGATAGCGCCAGGTAGCGACTGGTGAGCGAACGGTAATGACGGGCCCCGCCACGAGAACGCCGGCTCCCCACCACAATCACATATTTATCAAGCCGATCCTGCTTAGCGACTGAGAGAGCGCCAGATAGCGAATCATTCATCATTATTCCAGCCTCACCCCACAGCGCCAGCGTCCGACCTTGAACAGCGATAGGTATGACCTCTCGCTACCTGGCGCTCTCCAATGCATTTCAATGGAACAATATTTAAATAATCATAAATAATTGTTATTAATTTTTTTTTTTTTTTTTTTAATGTGAAAAATTCTGTTACCACTTCTGCAATGTAAGATATTTTTTTTAAGGTAAAAAAAAAATTCAAAAAACATTTGTGCAGAATTGATATTACAGGTCTGATATTAATGTATTCATATTACAAAATGTTTTTATAAACTTGTTTTTTTTGGTTTCAAAAAATATGGTTGTTTGGGGGTTAAAAAACTACTTTTAACCCATCGCCACCAGCGCTCTGGGGTTTAAACATGCATTTCACAGCGCGAGAATTTTTTGAGCGTGATTTGTTAATGAATATGGTGGGAGCCGTTCGCTATGGCCAGTCGCTATCATGCGCTCCCATACAGCGCGGAACCTGTCAAATAGCGACTCCTCACCCAATATTCAACATTACCGCACACCGACTGAGTCGCTGAGTCAACAACCGATCAATGGCCAAGCACAGCGACTACTAGCGGGCGCTCTGAAAATACTGCTACAGTCGCTCATCTGTCGCTACCTGGCGCTATTAATGAATCGGCCTCTAAGAATCTTTGCTGCGGGTGCCAGAAAGCTCAGCTACTCCTCTGAATAATAAGTGAACAGCCAATTGATCTGCTTGTGTAAAGCCATCATTATTCTAAGAGAGGCACATATACTTTTGTCATTGGTATGTATAGGATCATGGATAAAAAGAATTGTGACAAAGAAGAAATGAACCACTCAGTCCCTGGCAGTGATAACGACAATGGTGTATGGAGGTGCATGGCTGGACAGCTGAACTTCCTGGTATAAATATCCCAGAGTAAACCAGCTCAATGCCATTAAGCCATAAATCATTATTTTATTAGTGACTAATTAAAAGCACTCATCACTATCCACATTCAATGTCTATGTACAAACCAAGCACCAAAAGCAATAGACATCTGACCCGATTTAGTAATTGTTAAACCAGCTTATTATGTGTTAAACTGGACCTTCAGCATCATTTAATGAAAAGCCCAAACCTTCGAAAAACTATTCCCCAGCATCTAAAATTAATATATTTTACGTTTTTAGTCACTTACATATTATTCTTTCCCCCACTGGGCTGCAACTCTGTTCAGGACTCTACGATACGGGAGCCGCCATCTTGCCTCAGAAGCATCACATATTGAGGAGAGGGGTGAAAAGTGCAGGGGAAAGGTTTTAGCTGTGCTTTGCACAGAGTCAGGGAAAGGACAGCAATTCCAGAATGCAGAGCGGCACAGTCAGAAGACACTTCCTGTCTGCAGACAGCCTGAGACTCCATCTTGGATATTTAAAGGCTCAAAAAACGCAATAGGTGCAGGTAGGATGATTTTTAATGTGAACAATCTGTATGTACAGGGTGGGGGGAATCCAAGGCCAGATTATGAGGGGGACGCAAGGGGCTCATGTCCCTGGGCCTCCACCACTTGC
The DNA here is from genome assembly GCA_027917425.1 of Gastrophryne carolinensis. Classification (NCBI taxonomy): domain Eukaryota; kingdom Metazoa; phylum Chordata; class Amphibia; order Anura; family Microhylidae; genus Gastrophryne; species Gastrophryne carolinensis. The sequence goes on along the minus strand of CM051239.1, from coordinate 41,622,405 downwards.
CCTGCAAAGGGGGCCTCCACCCACCTTTGGGTTATGGTCTGGTCCAGGAGGCTTTTCAGTCTTTGGCCTGACAGGCCACGGGGTCAGCAACAAAGCTATCGGCAGCAGTGGGGGGCCTCCTGCACCTGAGCAGCCAAAGCCATCACCGGGCAGGGCAGAGAGTCCAGAGCAGCAAAGCCACCATCAGCAATGCTACATGGATGGGTGGGTGCATAGCTGCCAATCAGCGACCCGCTCTATAAGATTCCCGGGTCTCCTTCAGGGCATCCAAAACCGGGGTGCCCCGCTGTGTGAAACCCCCCAGGTCGCCCTATACACTTTTCCCAGTCCAACGGCGCATGCACGAGTCGTGGCCAAATCCCCGCTATCCCTCAAGCAGGGCGCGTACCCGCCCCAGGCATTTGTGAATGGCCAGTGTGGGCACGCTCCCTGTTAGAGGGTAGTGGGGGATACGGCCGCCAGCATGCTCAGAGCCGCTGGCCTTAGACGAAGGTTTAGACGACGTGACGTCAGCGTTCCAAGCATGCTGATTGGATGAGTGACCGGGAAGAGGTGAGTTGGCATCGGCGATCTGGGGGGTTTCACACATTGGGGAACCCCCGATCGTGGTGCCTCGGGGGAAAGGACCAAAACCCAGGATAGTCAAAATCCTGGGTCTACTTTAATCTATATCGTGGGGGGTTATTTAAGAACGGATAGCGCCAGGTAGTGCTTCGTAGCTGCAGGTAGCGTCTGGTGAACGCCGGGCACTGTAGGCAAAACCACATTTAGGAAAGAGAATCTGGTGAGCGCCTCTAACAGTGTCATGTAGCGTCACATGTATTAATCCAGGCAGCTCAGCGTATAGTGCCGGCACTCTAGGCTCAGCAGCGCCATGTAGCGTCACATGTATTACTACAGGCAGCTCAGCGTATAGCGCTGGCGCTCTAGACTCAGCAGCGCCATGTAGTACCTGTTGCTCAGTGTCGCTCTCCCATACATTTCAATAGGCTTTCGTTAGTTGTGTATAAATAGCGTGTTAGGCATTTTATTTATTTATTTATTTATTGCTCAAATCATTGTGTGACCTCTCCTGGCTGCAAAGAAACACTTTTAATCATTTTTTAAAAATATTTTTATGCAGAATTTTCATTACAAGTCTGGCACTAAAATGTTATTGTCCCAGTGTCAAAACAATGTCATTCCATGTGTTTTCGCTTTGTTACTGGTGGATACGTGTTCAAAAACAGTCTTTGATCACACAGCGTTTCGCGCTCTATGCTACAGCGCCCGGCTTTAGAGCGGCGACGATGTGTGTGTAGCTTTTTGTTAAATATGGTGTGGAGCACTGAGTACCGGACGCACTGAGCTGGCGCTACCTCTCGCTTGCTGCAGTGCTGCACTGTTAGAGCGCCCAACACACATCATATTCATCAATGCTGGCCAGGTTATTACAGCGACTGCTTACAGCGTCTATAAGCGTTGCTATACCGACGCTCATGTGGCAATACGTGGCGCTGGTAGTGAATCAGCCTCCATGTTTATTGATGTTACCTTATATTTACCACTCTATTATAAACACACACGATATCATATATGATAATTCCAAAGTCAACAAAGAAACACAAGCTCTGGCAAAAAAAAGGCTCTTTCAAGAAAAGTACCGAGGCGGGAAGATTTCCCGATAAAGAGCAAAGGCTGAAGCAGAAGCTGACGAGCTTCGCTGGGAAAGACTGAAGCCCGTGAAAAGGTTTCATTCACTTCTGCTGCAACATGAGATGTGTTCCTGGGAGATCCGCGTCCTGTACAAACAGCTGGACTATTTTAATTGCCGACTTGTGCTAGAATTTCAGAAACACACATGTCTCAGCTTTGGGAAGGGAGTGAAGTCATGTCTATCTTTACTGATGCTGTTACACTTTTAACAGTTGCATCTAGTTAAAGTCTGATTAGAAGCATGCCAGTGGAAAAAACACAACACAACATACAGGCCCCTTGTGGAAATGCGATCCTCTATGAAGCTGGGACGAAATGTTTTGGGGAACAAAATGTAATTGTCTTCTACATCGGTAATCCGGGGACTTTTTTTTTTTTAAAACATTGTACATTCTATATGTCAACATTTATTTTCAAAATATTGTAAGAGCTTGTTCACAATGGTTCTCTGTTCCCACACATGGAGCCAAGGGAGGGCTGCCAACTTTTTAACTTGGGTGAGATACAGGGCAGTACAGGCATCAGACCTATATAGGGCCCGAGCCCAATTCCCACTGTCCTATTAATATTGGCACTTTTCCTCTTTTGAGGCCTTCTTTGCACACACTTTATGCACAATCTCTAGGAGAAACTCCTGGGCATATATTTGATTCATTTGACTCTTTTGATTCTTTTGTATATAATGAATTAGGATTAAGATATTATTATGATATATGTAAAGTAGTCCACAACACACCCGTGCCAGCAATTATGTTTTTAATTGCTTTTAAGATATGTCTTGGCTATCAAATAAAGTATTTTGATTAATGTAATCATTAACATTTTTGCGTATCTGTTGAGCGGCTGACTTTGTGGGGTCTAGGGTCTGAGCTGGCAGTCCCTGTCTTCGCTTTTACACCAATTCCCGCTGTCCATAGAAATCTGGCAGTTTCCGACATGTTGTTGTGCCTCATGTATGATGGGCAGGCTGATTCATTAATAGCGGCAGGTAGCGACAGATGAGCGTCTGTAGCAGGCATTTTCCCCCGCCCACTAGTAGTTGCTTTGCTCAGCCGTGGGTCGCTACTTCATAGCGACTCAGTTGCTGTTCAGTAATGTTGAACACATTGTGAGGAGTCGCTATTTGACCAGTACAGCGCTGTATGGGAGCGCATGTTAGCGACTGCTCATAGCGACCGACTCACACCATATTCAGCAAAAAAACAGCCTCACAAATCTCTGGCGCTGAAAAATGCTTGTTTGAAGCCCACAGCGCTGGAGGCGGTGTGTTTAAATCTGTTTTCCAGCATCTATCCACTAGTAACAAAGCGAAAACATATGGAATTACATTGTAACATGAACACTTTAATGGCAGACCTGTAATGTCATTTCTGAAGAATTTTTTTTTAAAAATCGTAAAAATGTGAAAAAACTGCTTTTTCAATGTCAGAAGAGGTCACAGAATTATTTGTGATTTTTTGGCAAAAAACAAAAAAAACAAAAACCCGGTTTAAAGAGAAGAAAAGGTTCGTCCATTGAAATGTATTGGAGAGCGACAGGTAGCGAGAGGTCATACCTGGCACTGTGCAAGGCTGAACGCTGGCGCTGTTCGTTGAGGCTGTGAAAATGATGAATTTAGACGCTACATGGCGCTATCCCAGTCGCTAAACATATTCTGCTTGATAAATGTGGAATTGCGTGCCGTGTCCGGCGTTGACCAGTCGCTATCTGTCGCTACCTCACATTAACCAGGCGCAACCTGACGCTATCCCTTCTTAAATAAGGGCCTTATTTTGGCTCCTTGTTATGTATGGTAGAGTCTGGATGACCTGTTGGGGTTCAAGAGGCTCATATGGGGATATGGAGGAAGGGCTAAAGAGCGCTCATAAGGGATTTTTAAAGGATTATTGAAGAGATTGAGCCCTCAATACTTAAAGTGGACCAAAACCCACGGAGATTGGCCCAAGAATCTATAAGATTTCCAGGGTGAGTGATTCCCTAGAATCAATTCCCAGAATCGGGGTGCCCTGCTGTGTGAAGCACCCCCAAGTTGCCCCTAAACTCGCCTTCTTCCCCGTTCCAACGGTGCATGCGCAAGTAGTGGCCACATCCCCGCTATCCCTCTAGCATTTGTGAATGGCCGGCACACTCCCTGTTAGAGGGAAGCGAGGGGTTGCATCCGCCAGTGCGCTCAGATCCGCTCGCCTTAGACGTGCTCCTGGACGCAGGGGTTTAAGAAGCCGCGCATGCATCGTAGGACAGGGAAGAGGTGAGTTTGATCGATCGACCTGGGAGGTTTCACACAGCAGGGCACCCCCGATCTGGATGCCCCGGGGGCAAGAACCAAAACCCATGATAGTCAAAATTTCTCGGTTAAATGGACCAATCATAGCCCTAAAGTCTGGCTGGTGCACGCTCCCCCGGCAGGCCTATATAAATATATATATATATCTGAATAGCTAGCACAGGCACGCACAGCTGGAGAGTAGTGTCCGGAGAAATGCCCTCGGGGATCAGCGTGTGCCTAGTTGAGCACCTCTGGCCTAAACCAAGACATCAGGTGGGCAACTGGAGATGCTTCCACAGCCAAGACGGGCAGGCTGATTCATCATTAGCGGCAGGTAGCGACAGATGAGCGTCTGTAGCAGGCATTTTCAGAGCGCCCGCTAGTAGTCGCAGTGCTCGGCCGTGGGTCGCTACTTTATAGCGACTCAGACGCTGTTCAGTAAAGTTGAATACATTGTGAGGAGTCGCTATTTGACCAGTACAGCGCTGTATGGGAGCGCATGTTAGCGACTGCTCATAGCGACCGACTCACACCATATTCAGCAAAAAAAACAGCCTCACAAATTTCTGGCGCTGAAAAATAGTTGTTTGAAGCCCAGAGCGCAGGAGGCGGTGTGTTTAAAGTGTGTTTTCAAGCATCTTTCCACTAGTAACAAAGCGAAAACATATGGAATTACATTGTAACAACATTGTAACATGAACACTTTAATGCCAGACCTGTAATGTCATTTCTGAGGAAATACATAAAAAATGAAAAAAAATATGAAAAAACTGCTTTTTCAATGCCAGAAGAGGTCACAGAATGTTTAGAAAAAAAAAAACGTTTAAAGAGAAGAAAAGGACCATCCATTGAAATGTATGGGATAGCGTCAGGTAGCGAGAGGTCATACCTGGCGCTGTGCAAGGCTGAACGCCGGCGCTGTTCGCTGAGGCTGTGAAAATGATGAATCAGACGCTACATGGCGCTATTCCAGTCGCTAAACAGATTCTGCTTGATAAATGTGTAATTGCGTGCCGTGTCCGGCGTTCACCAGTCGCTACCTGTCATTAACCAGCCACTACCTGACGCTATCCCTTCTTAAATAAGGGCCTAACTCTACTATCATGAGCTTTGGTTAAAATTGGGACATATTGTAAATCCTGGAGCTTGGCAGTATATGCTTTGTGGTTCTACACTACTGGTAGTGGTGTACTGGGTCCAGAATTTTTCCAGCACCTGGCCTGCCCATGACCAGCCAATGGCATCCCTGCTGCTTCCTGGCCAGTCTAGCAGTGTGCTCCAAGACTGAGGCTTTATCATTAGGGGGAGGACATGGGTTGGGTTGCTTGGGTGAGGGAATAGAGTGGTGAAGGGGATGAGGGCTGGGATTGGATGGGAGTGTTAGTAAAGCTAGCAGTCCAGACTGACCCAAAGCATTGCGGCCCACTGGGCATTTGCCTGGATCTCCCTATGGTCAGTCTGCCGCTGACTACTGGGATCACCTGCTCCTGAATGTGACAATTGGCCACAGGAGTGCAGAGAGGGTGAGTTTCTACCTGTGTTTTGGGAATTTCTGAGGTGTTAAAAGCAGAAGGGTATCCCAATTTAAAGAGGACCAACCATCTACAGCAGTAGTCCTCAAACTTCCTCCTCAAGGGCCGAGACAGGCCAGGTTTTGCAGCTCTCCACGCTACTCCACAGGTGAATTAACTGGTGCTCAGACAGAGCTATAGCCCGAATTATTACATCTGTGCATCAGCATAGAGAGCTGCAAAACCTGGCCTGTCTCGGCCCTTGAGGAGGAAGTTTGAGGACTACTGATCTACAGCCAATACATTTTACGTCATGTGAACCCCATGTAGGCCTGCATTCACTCACCTTTGTGGGGCTCCCACTCTGCATTTGCAGGCTGTGGCCGCACTCCTGGCCCCTCCAGGTGCTGGTCTTGCTTCTGCACCCAGCCATTCAGATAGACTAGAGGCGGGAGCACACCACAGACCGTAGGGGGGACTAGGGATGTGCCCGCTCCTGCTTCTCTATGCACGGTATCCAACACTGATTGAATGAGAACCTGTGCATGTCAAAATCCCAGATTTTGGTCCACTTCAAGATGCCAAGGGGGGGATGCAGGAGGTCTGAGGGTCACATATCAGATTGTAGGCCTTCTTTGATACTGAAAGGGAATACTATGTACACAGAGGTGCTCTTACAAAACAATATATAAATGATGAAGAGATCACAAGCTGCAAAATCATGCCCATGTTTTTCTGTTATGGGTCAGCATGCTGTACTTTACCTAAACCGGACCTTCACCCTGAATAAGAGTCTATCTTATAGGTTTCCCCCCGTACATACAGATTGCCCACGTTAAAAATCATTCTACCTGCACCTATTGCATTTTCTAAGAGGCCGATTCATTAATAGCGCCAGGTAGCGACAGATGAGCGCCAGTAGCGTGATTTTCACAGCGCCCGCTAGTATTCGCTGTGCTTGGCCGTTGTTCGCTTGTTGACAGCGACTCAGTCGGTGTGCGGTAATGTTGAATACAGGGTTAGGAGTCGCTGTTTCACAGGTTCCGCGCTGTATGGGTGCGCCTGACAGCGAATGGCCAGAGCGAACGGCTCCCAGCAGATTCATTAACAAATCACGCTCAAAAAATTCTCGCGCTGTGAAATGCTTGTTTAAACCCCAGAGCGCTGGCGGCGATGGCTTAAAAGTAGTTTTTAACCCCCAAACAACCATATTTTTCGATTTAAAAATTAAACAAGTTTTTCTAAACATTTTGTAATATGAATACATTAATATCAGACCTGTAATATCAATTCTGCACAAATTTTTTTTTTTTTTTTTTTTAACCTTAAAAAAAATATCTAACATTGCCGTAGTGGTCACAGAATTTTTGACAGTTAAAAAAAAAAAAAAAAAACCTTAAAAACAATTAATTATGAATATTTAAAGATTGCTCCATTGAAATGCATTGGAGAGCGCCAGGGAGCGACAGGTCATACCTGGCGCTGTGATGGGATTAGTAGCGGCGCTGTTCGTTGCAGTCGGCTACATGATGAATCCCGCGCTAGCTGACGCTCTCGCCGGCGCTAGCCTCATTTAGCGTGATAAATGCGTGATTGTGTCCGCCGCCTGGCGTTCTGGAGTCGGTAGCCGCCGATAGCTGGTGCTACCTGGCGCTAGTGAGACACTACCTGGCGCTAGCCCTTGATAAATAAGAGCCTAAGCCTTTTAACATCCAAGATAGTGGCCCGTGGAGTCTCGGGCTTCCTGACGTCTATAAGCCACTCTGCATTCTGGGATTGCTGTCCTTTTCCTAACAAAATACAAGGGAAAGCAACTGGGTATAGGTCAACCCCAGATTTATAAGACCTCCAAGTGTGACCACGCCATTAACAGAAAACAAGTTAAACCAAGAAATATAAAAAAATATATGCAGATTTTATTATTACTTATTCACATTCAAAGAAGGGCAAGGAGGCAGCTAAACCATTCCTCCCCCCTTCTGATGAAAATCAGAAATCACTGATAATTTCATGCCATATATTATGAAAATAGATACAATGTATATACAACATTAATCAAACCCTTACCAGATATGGGCTTGGTCAATAGAATAAAACAAGGGACAAGTTCCTTAGTGCAATACAGGCATAATAGTACCATTAGACATGTGACAATTTGATGAATAATCTTGTTTGGTGGTGGAGGTGGACTAGTTTCGCCCTATTTGGGGCTTCCTCTGCACCTCTATTCATTTTTTTTTTTAAATCCATCCCACCTTAACAACAGTACCTATGCAGTTTCACCTGGAAGGCCCCTTGTGGTCACTATAAACTGACTGTATGTCAACGAGCTGAGGAACAAATGTAAGATCCTGATTGCATCTTCACCATTATTGACTCAGTAGCTGTGTTGCATAAGGGGACACAGTCGGTGCCTCCAGATGTCAGCGGGTGGTTTGGCTGTAAGGGGGCTGGTGTGGCGCCGTCCGGGTCACATCTCCGACTTGTTCCCCGCACAGCCCGAATGCCGAGCAAGGTGAAAGTATAGAGCACAGAAAGAAGAGCTTACAGGCTGACCGCAGGAAAGAACCTCAACGTTTCGATCTATGGAGATCTTTGTCAAGAGGAAGCGGTATCCCAAAAAGAAGCAGGGCATCTTAAATAGTATGAGGGTCTCCAGCATTCAGGAATGGCGCGCGCGGGGGCGCCGGGTCGTGACGTCACCTCGCTGTAAGTGCTATGCCAATTCAATTATATGGTAAATGGGGCCATGCTATCTCCAATTAATGTCTCTCTATGTGAAGCGTTGTATATAAGCTCCGAATATGTCTTATACCATTTTTGATTGCTGAACCCCGCTTTACCTGTAATGCTGCATTCCTATGCCTTATAATAGGCTACTTCTGCTGTGCTATAGAACCCCTTACTTTGTACACTCTATATATTATGCACTGATTTGTCTATCTACTTTTTTTTGAGCATTAAAAAACATATCTTTGATGGCATATGCTTCTCATGGTGTTCATTCTCCCCACCATTGGTTTTGATTGCTGTCCTTTTCCTAACCCCAGCTCTGCTCTGTCTGTGCAAAGCACAGCTATAACCCCGCCCCCCCTGTACTTTTCCCCCCCTACCTAGTATGAGATGCTTCTGAGACAAGATGGCGGTGCGCGAGTCCTGAACAGTTGCAGCCCAGTGGGGAAAAGAATAAAAAGTAACTAAAAACGTAATATATTTTATTTATGGATGCTGGGGAATAGTGTTTTAAAGTGGACCAACACCCACGGGTGATCGGCCCGGGAATCTATAAGATTCCCGGGCCGATCACCTCTCTCCCCGCGAGACATCCGAGATCGGGATGTCCCGCGGGGTGAAACCCCCCCAAACACCCCAAACTCCTTACCTCCCTCGCGCCCCTCTAGACGTGCGCGCGCCCGCGCCGGCCGTCTGTGATTGGCCGGCGCGGGCACGCGCGCGTCAAGAGAGACGCGCGGGAGGCGGTGGCGGAGGAGCCGCTTGTCCGCGGCTTGTCCGGCGGCGCGGGGAGAGGTGAGTTTTTCGGGGGGTTCGGGGGGGTTTCACACAGCGGGGCACCCCGATCGGGGGTGCCCCACCGAAGTGGACCAAGACCCAGGATAGTCAAAATCCTGGGTGTTGGTCCACTTTAAGGGTTTGGGATTTTCATGAAATGATGCTGAAGGTCCCGCTTAAGTCATTTACGTTACGTTATGTTTTTTTCAACCTTCTGAAATATCGTGTCCTTATTTCTGTTGCTTCCGTGTTGCTTTTTATTATATGCAAATCATCAACAACCAGGATATTAAAAGCAAAAGTTACATATCACAGTGGAATAATGAAGAAAAGTGGGCTAATAATTCCTAATTAATGAGGAAATTACTTTTTGATTACAGAATAAGGCCCGGTTATAATTAAGGTTATATTTTGATTACATAATTGTATGCACAGACATTTCCAACTGTACGTTCCGGAAAATGTATATTTCATGAAGGATACAGGGTAATGAAGGTGGCACAGCAAGGTGTACAAAGAAAATAGGACTGGGAAAAAAATGTCATGAGGTTGGGGTGAAGGGGGAAAAAAACTTTCAGATGTTTTGATTTTGTACAGAGCTGGATCTGTAATAACCTGGCAGGGTAACCTCTGAAATTTCTCCATCTACTGAAGGCTACAGGAGCTGCAGAATTCCTCTGGAATGCCCTCCTCATATGATTCACCACTCCCCAACCCTTGAAACAGGGATGAGTTTCAAATTGTTAACAGGTTCCCTATTGTGGTCAAGTGGTGCAGCAAATTTTGGCATTGGACCTCATTTGCGATGGCCACCACTTTCCACTGTTTTAAGCTGAGTTAACTATGGCATTGTTGCCAAGGTTGCCTCTAATGTGGCAGGGGCACGAGTAGAAACTGGTGCTGGAAAGCACAGGAATTGCAAAACCTGGAATTATGACTATTCCAGGTATTGCCCCCCCCCCCCCCCCCGACATCTCAATTTGAAAAGGTTTTTTTTTTTTATTGAGCTTCCAATATAGGAACAGTATACATCAGGTCTGGCAGAACTGGAAGGAAGAGGGGTAGATGGGCAAAGCTATGACAGGGATGGAAAGGCATAGAGCTGAGGGGATGGGGCAGAGCTGAGGGGATGGGGCAGAGCTGAGGGTAGAGGGATGGGTGGGGCAGAGCAGAGGGGACAGGGATGAATAGGGCAGACCTGGTGGGACATGTTTGGATGGGGCTGAGCTGGGGGAGAAATGGATGGATGGAGCAGAACTGGGGGACATGGATGGATGGGGCAGAACTTGAGGGGCAGGGATGGGGCAGAGAGGGGTAAGGGCCCCCGGCAGCTGACCGGGCTTGCCGGGTGCTGACGCCGGCCCTGGTATACATGTAAGATACATTGTGCAGTATGACATAACTGAAGTATTTAACAATAAAAGGAATGAGAGCGATACGATGTGTCCTCCCTCCTCCTGTTAGTTTTGCAATAGACATAGAGGCCGATTCAGTAATAGCGCCAGGTAGCGACAGATGAGCGACTGTAGCAGTATTTGCACAGCGCCCGCTAGTAGTCGCTGTGCTTGGCCGTTGTTCAGTTGTTGACAGTGACTCAGTCGGTGTGCAGTAATGTTGAATATTGGGTGAGGAGTCGCTATTTGACAGGTTCCGCGCTGTATGGGAGCGCATGATAGCGACTGGCCATAGCGACCGGCTTCCACCATATTCATTAACAAATCACGCTCAAAAAATTATTGCGCTGTGAAATGCATGTTTAAACCCCAGAGCGCTGGTGGCGATGGGTTAAAAGTAGTTTTTTAACCCCCAAACAACCATATTTTTGGAAACCAAAAAAAACAAGTTTTTTAAATAATTTTGTAATATGAATATATTAATATCAGACCTGTAATATCAATTCTGCACAAAAGTTTTTTTTTTTTTTTTTTACCTTAAAAAAATATCTAACATGGCAGAAGTGGTCACAGAATTTTTCACATTTAAAAAAAAAAAAAAAAAAAAAAACATTAATAACAATTAATAATGAATATTTAAAGATTGTTCCATTGAAATGCATTGGAGAGTGCCAGGTAGCGAGAGGTCATACCTGTCGCTGTTCAAGGTCGGACGCTGGCGCTGTGGGCTGAGGCTGGAATAATGATGAATGAGTGGCTATCTGGCGCTATCTCAGTCGCTAAGCAGGATTGGCTTGATAAATGTGTGATTGTGGTGGGGAGCCGGCGTTCTCGTGGCGGGGCCCGTCATTACCGGTCGCTCACCAGTCGCTACCTGTCGCTATTCCTTCATAAATAAGGGCCATAGTGAGTCACCTACATTATTGCTGTGCGAACCTCCACCCAACCTGGCAGGTATAGCGTTGGCAGCTGGGGGCCGCGGCGCCCTGACAACACATGAAGCAGGGAGATGGTCTCCCTCCATCACTTTTGTCAAGTATCATGTGATGTCTTTGAATGTTTGATATAGTTTGTGTTTAATCTCTATGTGTAGTGTGTCAATAAAGCTTTCCAATGTGCTAAAGAAATTGAGTGTTTTTTTCTTTATTCCAGTATTGCATCAGCCCAAATTTATTGCTGTAGTTTTTCCATAAAGTGTTGAAAGTTGGGGGGGTTGGAATGGATCCAATTCTGAAGAAAATTTTTTGCAACTGCTGATATGATCAATATCAATCTTTTGGTAACTCCATCCACTTTTAGAATGTCTATTAAGCCAAATATTGCCCATTTCAGGGTTAGGGGTAAGTAGTTTGGTAGTCATGTATCTATGGGGGTTATTCATCAAGGGATAGCGGCAGGTAGTGCTTCATAGCGGCAGGTAGCGTCTGGTGAATGCTGGGCGCTGTACGCAAAACCACATTTAAGAAAGCGAATCTAGTGAGTGACTCTAACAGCGCCATGTAGCATCCGATTCATCATTACAGGTGGCCCAGCGTATAGCGCCGGCGCTCTAGCTTCCAGAGAACCAGGTATTACCTGTCGCTACCTGCCGCTCTCCTATACATTTCAATGGATGTTCTCTTCTGTTTAAACAGGGTTTTTTGTTTTTAATTTTATTTTTTTTTTCTCTCAAATAATTGTGTGACCTCTCCTGGCCTAGAAAAAGTCATTTTCAAAAACTTTTTGGATTTTTAAAATTTTTAAGCAGGATTGTCATTACAGGTCTGGCATTAAAGTATTAATGTCATAATGTTATAACAATGTCATTCCATGTGTTTTCGCTTTGTTACTGGTGGATATGTGTTCAAAAACAGACTTGAATCACACAGCGTCTGGCGCTCTATGCTATAGCGACCAGATCCAGAGTGCTGACTCTGGCCCTTAGTTAAGAAGGGATAGCGTCAGGTAATGCCTGGTTAATAAATAAATAAAGGGGGGTGGGAGCAGCTCAATCACTATTATTTATACAAAATTATTATTATTATTCAGGGCCTGGGAACTAATTTACCGCCCAGTTTAACCCTCTCATCAACTAAATATCAAGCAACAAACATGTCTAGCTATGTGGAAAGACAGAGATTTGGTGGCACATATCTGCAGATACATGTGGAAGCCACACTGCCCCGGCAAGGCACTCTGTGTTTAGTGTGGTCCCTACTCTTAATTCTGAGTCCCCAAAGTTGGGACATGCAATGCAGACAAATATCTGAGAGCTACTCACCTGGGAAGCAGCCAGCCTCCCTTTAGAACACTTCACAGGGAGAAATCCATATTGACTGAATTCCTCCCTGCTTGTGCTCATGGCAATTCAAATAAATAAAGGGGGGTGGGAGCAGCTCAATCGGCGCCGGCCTCCACGCTCCGACCATGCAGGTAAGTGTTTGCTTTTTTAAAAAATGCCGGCATGGTGGGAGCGGGCAGGGTGGCGGCCCGCTGATAGCGGGCCGGCATTTTTGCCGGCATGGTGGGAGCGGGCAGGCCGGCTACGCTGTCAGCGGGCCGGCGGCGGCCCGTTGACAGGCGTAGCCGGCCTGCCCGCTCCCACCATGCCGGCATTTTTTTTTTTTCAGATGAGCGATTCGTGAAAGTTCGATTCGGGGCGAACCCGAATTTCTTGGGGAAATACGGCGAATCGCCCGAATCGAACTTTCAAGAAGTTCGCTCATCTCTACTTGCTGGTCAGCACGTTTCCACATATGGCCTAGGCAGTATTGTATTTCCCAATTAAATGTAGCCCTTTTTCCTAGAGGGGGACTCAGACAGCCATCAACCCACTTTAAAGTGAGCACCCCCTCCTGTTGGAGAACGGCTAGCGGGTATCCCAAACTGGGACACAGGATTGTCCGATGTCAGCAGAGGGGCCGTTGGGCTGCCAGAGAGTAAAACACACAGGGAACCTCTACTCGATAGCATCCGAGTCAGGACTGTTACCCCAACATCAGGGCTTCCCCCTCACACAACAGCCAATGCAGGGCAGGGGCCTCAGATAAAAGCAGCTACACCTTACCTAAGATAAAGAGAACATACAGTATACACATAAGGACAGACTAGATGGACCGTATGGTCTCCTGCCATCAACCTTCTATGCTTCTATGTTTCTGAGCACCGTGCATGCGCCGTTGGACCAGGGAGAGTTGAGTTTTACTGGGCAAACTGTGGGGTTTCACATCCCAGGATGCTCTGGGAACACGGAATAAAACCCACAAGAGTCAATTAGGAGCGGAGCAAATCAGCTTAGGCCTATTTAGGGGGGGGGGGGTCGCAATTCTGAATCTTTGCCCTGGTTGCAGAAAGTCAAGCTACACCTCTGCCCACTACGTTTAAAGTGGACCAAAATCTACCATGATAGATTCTCGGGCCGATCGATTCCCTCCCTCCGGGGATCCAAAATCCAAGTCGCCCCATACACTGACCTTGTTTCCCAGTTCAACGGCGCATGCAAGAGCCGCGGCCTCATCCCTGCTATCCCTCTAGCAGGGCGCATGCACGCGCCAGGTATTTGTGAATGGCCGGTGCGGGCACGCTCACTGTTAGAAGCTAGCGGGGGATACAGCCACCAGCACGCTCGGAGCTGCTAGACTTAGACAAAGGCTTAGAGGCCGATTCATTAATAGCGGCAGGTAGCGACAGTTGAGCGACTGTAGCAGTATTTTCACAGCGCCCGCTAGTAGTCGCTGTGCTTGGCCATTGTTCGGTTGTTGATAGCGACTGAGTCGGTGTGCAGTAATGTTGAATACGGGGTGACGAGTCACTATTTGACAGGTTCCGCGATGTATGGGTGCGCATGATAGCGACTGGTCAGAGCGATCGGCTCCCACCACATTCATCAAAAAATCACGCTCAAAAAATTCTCGCGCTGTGAAATGCATGTTTAAACCCCAGAGCGCTGGCGGCGATGTGTTAAAAGTAGTTTTTTAACCCCCAAACCACCATATTTTTGGAAACCAAATAGAAAAAAACAAATTTTGAAAGAATTTAGTAATATGAATACAATAATATCAGACCTGTAATATCAATTCTGCACAATCTTTTTTTTTTTTTTTTACCTTAAAAAAAATATCTAACATGGCAGAAGTGGTCACAGAATTTTTCACATTTAAAAAAAAAAAAAAAAAAAAAAAACATTAATAACAATTAATTATGAATATTTAAAGATTGTTCCATTGAAATGCATTGGAGAGCGCCAGGTAGCGAGAGGTCATACCTGTCGCTGTTCAAGGTTGGACGCTGGCGCTGTGGGCTGAGGCTGGAATAATGATGAATGAGTCGCTATATGGCGCTATCTCAGTCGCTAAGCAGGATCGGCTTGATAAATGTGTGATTGTGGTGGGGAGCCGGCGTTCTCGTTGCGGTGCCTGTCATTACCCTTCGTTCACCAGTCGCTACCTGGCGCTATCCCTTGTTAAATAAGGGCCTTACTTATCAGAACGTTTCAGCATAGGGTTAATCAGGCTTGTGTCCATCAGACACAGGTACTCTTGCTGGTCAGCACGTTTCCGGTCGCTCACCAGTCGCTACCTGTCGCTATTCCTTCATAAATAAGGGCCTAAGACGACATGCTTAGAGCGCGCCGATTGGACGAGCAGCCGCACATGCGCCGTATGACCGGGAAGAGGTGAGTTGGCTTCGGGGATCTGGGGGGTTTCACGCAGTGTGGAACCCTTGATCGGGGTGCCCCGGGGGAAAGGATCAAAACCCAGGATAATCAAATTGCTGGGTTTTGGTCCACTTTAATCAATCCCTTTTTGAGCACACAAAGGTGTGAGAGTGGTTTTTGACACTACCATGTGGGCTCTGCAGAACTGCTTCCAAGCCTTGAATAGTTCCCTCAAAACAGAAGAAAGTGCCCTCATAACTTGACAAAAATAAAGCAAAAATAATTAGCATTAGGGCAACATGACAGATCTGGTCACTTGGAGGACGGGCCGCCATGATTTGCAGTTTGTCAGGTTTGTATCAGATGGCGGAGGAACTGAAGAAGAGCCGCTCCTGAATTATAAGCAGAGCCAGGTCTAAATATGTGCTGGGGGATGAATATTTTACAGCCAGAGAAAGCCACGCTCAGCAAAGCTGGAGAGAAAATACAACAGAGATGTTCCCCGGGAAATGTTTCACTTATTGCACACGGCTGAGATTTACTGCGCGCTTTCTTATTTCTGTTGCTGAAGAGACAGCTGGAAGGCTTGCTAAAAAAGAAATAAAATTAATAAGCCGACAGACAATGATAGCTAGCTTCTTTACACAGCGCACACACATGACCACATAGGCCCTAGTGACATCTGATAGGAAGGGAGCCGGTTTATATAGAGGCTGATTTAAGACTAATGCCACGTATTGCCATTTGAGCGTCTATGTAGCGGTCGTTTAGAGCGTCCACTGCAGGCGGGTGTCTGGCGCTATAACCTAGTGTAGCAGCTGGACAAGTAATGCTGTACTATCCTGTCCAGCATTGATAAATGTGGTGTCTGGAGGGCGCTGTAGAAGCGCTCTCCCTGATTCACTGCAGAGCCAATGGAGAATGCTAGGTGGTGCCCAAGACAACACTAGGAGGCCGATTCATTAATAGCGGCAGGTAGCGACAGTTGAGCGACTGTAGGGGCATTTTCAGAGCGCCCGCTAGTAGTCGCTGTGCTTGGCCGTTGTTCAGTAGTTGATAGCGACTCGGTCGGTTTGCCGTAATGTTGAATATTGGGTGAGGAGTCGCTATTTGACAGGTTCCGCGCTGTATGGGAGCGCATGATAGCGACTGGCCCTAGCGACCGGCTCCCACCATATTCATTAACAAATCACGCTCAAAAAATTATCGCGCTGTGAAATGCATGTTTAAACCCCAGAGCGCTGGCGGCGATGGGTTAAAAGTAGTTTTTTAACCCCCAAACAACCATATTTTTTGAAACCAAAAAAAACAAGTTTATAAAAACATTTTGTAATATAAATACATTAATATCAGACCTGTAATATCAATTCTGTACAAATTTTTTTTTAATTTTTTTTTTACCTTAAAAAAAATATCTAACATGGCAGAAGTGGTCACAGAATTTTTCACATAAAAAAAAAAAAAATTAATAACAATTATTTATGATTATTTAAAGATTGTTCCATTGAAATGCATTGGAGAGCGCCAGGTAGCGAGAGGTCATACCTGTCGCTGTTCAAGGTCGCTCGCTGGCGCTGTGGGGTGAGGCTGGAATAATGATGAATGATTCGCTATCTGGCGCTATCTCAGTCGCTAAGCAGGATCGGCTTGATAAATGTGTGATTGTGGTGGGGAGCCGGCGTTCTCGTGGCGGTGACCGTCATTACCGTTCGCTCACCAGTCGCTACCTGTCGCTATCCCTTGTTAAATAAGGGCCCTAGTGTAGCAGCTGGACAAGTGACGCTGTACTATTCTGTCCAGCATTGATAAATGTGAGGGCGCTGTAGAAGCGCTCTCCCTGATTCACTGCAGAGCCAATGGAGAACGCTAGGTGGTGCCCAAGACAACACTTAATAACAATAGGACAAGAGATAGGTAGCGCCAGTTAAACCGGACCTTCACCATGATTTAATGAAAAGCCCAAACTCTTAAAAAACAATTCCTCAGCATCTAAAATTAATATATTTTACATGTTTAGTCACTAATTTATTATACTTTCCCCCACTGGGCTGCAACTCTGTTCGGGAATTTAGGATACGGGCGCCGCCATCTTGACTCAGAAGCATCACACTTACTGAGGAGAGGAGAGTGGGATAAGGTACAGGGGGGCGGGTTATACCTGTGCTTTGCTCAGACAGAGCAGAGCTGGGGTCAGGGAAAGGTCAGCAGTCCCAGAATGCAGAGCAGCACAGTCACTTCCTGTTTGCAGGCACTTCCTGTTTGCAGGCTGCCTGCAAAAATGGCAGCTTCCATAAGCCGCCATCTTGGATGTTTAAAGGCTTATAAAATGCAGTAGATGCAGGTAGGATGATTTTTAATGTGAGCAATCTGTATGTACAGGGTGTGGGAAACATATAAGATAGACTCTTATTTAGAGTGAAGGTCCGCTTTAAGTGGGCCCGGCACTCGGTGCTGAAGCCCATATTTAAGAAAAAACTACACACAACCAGTGCCGGCTCTCTAAAACTGGGCGCTCTAGATGCTATGTGCAAAAAGTCTGTTTCTCAACACATATCCACCAGCACCAGAGCGAAAACATATGGAATGACATTGTAACAATAACACTGCAATGGGCGACCTGCACATACAATTCTGCATAAAAAAAAAAAATTTAACACAATAAAAGTGTTTGGTTGCCGGGCAGGAAAGGCCACACAATCATTTTTTAATATTACTTAAGAAAAACGCTATTTATACACAACCAAATAAAACACCATTGAAATGTATGGGAGAGAGCGCTACTGAGCGACAGGTGCTACATGACGCTGCTGAACATCCGGCGCTTTACACTGAGCCCCCGCTAGTGATACATGTGACGCTACATGACACTGTTAGAGGCGCTCACCAGATTAACTTTTATATATTGTTTTCACATACTGTACCCAGTGTTCTCCTGACGTTAGCGCTTCTTATATAACCCCCATAATAGACAATGCTTAAGCTCATTCATAACTAGAGCTGCAGTGCATTGCGTTGTCGGTTTTGGGAGTACAACACAACACAATACACTTTTGTAGCACGCTGACCTGCGTTGTTCTTTGTTGTTTTTTGTGATGGTCCATTTCCATCAAATGATAAATCGACTAGTTGAGCGAGCAAAATAATGAACGATTCGCATGTGAGCGGACGATTTGTGTTCGGATACAGATTTATCTGTTAATTGTTAGACACGTTAGATCTGTTACAGCGATCATTCATGAGATCAATCGTGCTGTACACCCCACATCCTATTTGTGGTCGATTTCTGTTTCCCCGTGTCAACGGTCATACAAGAAACCATTTTTTTTTTTTTCTCAAAATCATACGATGCGCGACAAATTCGTTCTCATTCATTGCTCAATCGCAGCAGGTATTTCCACAGATCCATTTTGGTCCGATTAATGTAGCCATTTTGCGATTCTTGGAGAGGGGCCATAAGTCTATGGAGTGTGCAAGCAGTGCCATTGCACAAAGTGCCATTTCAAATTGCCTGTAAGGGGGGGGGGGGCGCCAGAAGACACTATTCAGACACCTCTTTCTCAGCAGGTCCTTCTTTTCCACATTTCCTTCATCATTCTCTCTTGGCCTGTTGTCTCTGTTGTTCTCTTTCATTTTTATTTTCTTGCCTTTCCCTGTTTCTGTATTTCTTGATATCGTCTCTCCATCTTCTCTCCAGGAGCATAACTACGGGAAGTGCAAAGGTGTTAGCCACATCATTGTTGCCTGTCTCCCTTTTTCATGAGGCTTAGGCCCTTATTTAAGAAGGGATAGCATCAGGTAGTGGCTGGTTAATGAGAGGTAGCGACTGGTGAACGCCAGACACGGCACGCAATTACACATTTATCAAGCAGAATCTGGTGACTGGGATAGCGCCATGTAGCGTCTGATTCATCATTTTCACAGCCTCAGTGAACAGCGCCGGTGTTCAGCCTTGCACAGCGCCAGGTATGACCTCTCGCTACCTGGCGCTCTCCCATACATTTCAATGGACGATCCTTTTCTTCTCTTTAAACTGGGTTTTTGTTGTTTTTTTTTCAAAAATCACAAACAATTCTGTGACCTCTTCTGGCATTGAAATAGCAGTTTTTTCATATTTTTTTCATTTTTTATATATTTCTTCAGAAATGACATTACAGGTCTGCCATTAAAGTGTTCATGTTACAATGTTGCTACAATGTAATTCCATATGTTTTCGCTTTGTTAGTGGATACATGCTGAAAAACAGACTTTAAACACACCGCCTCCTGCGCTCTGGGCTACAAACAAGTATTTTTCAGCGCCTGAGATTTGTGAAGCTGTTTTTTTGCTGAATATGGTGTGAGTCGGACGCTATGAGCAGTCGCTAACATGCGCTCCCATACAGCGCTGTACTGGTCAAATAGCGACTCCTCACAATGTATTCAACATTACTGAACAGCGACTGAGTCGCTATAAAGTAGAGACTCACAGCCGAGCACTGCGACTACTAGCGGGCGCTCTGAAATTGCCTGCTACAGACGCTCATCTGTCGCTACCTGGCGTTAGTGATGAATCAGCCTGCCCTTCTCACATGGAATCATGTGCAGAAAGGAAAAACTATGGGGTTTATTCATCAAGGAATAGCGCAGCATCGGCAGCGTCTGGTAAACGCCGGGCGCTGTAAGCAATACCACATTTATGAAGGCGAATCTGGTGAGCGACTCTAACAGCGCCATGTAGCGTACGATTCATCATTACAGGCAGCACAACGTATAGCGCCGGAGCTCTAGCTTCCAGAGCGACAGGTATTATCTGTCGCTCTCCCATACATTTCAATGTTCCTTTTGTTCTGTTTAAACAAGGTTTTTTGTGTTTGACTTTTTTTTCTCTCAAATAATTGTGTGACCTCTCCTGGCCTAGAAAGAGTCATTTTCGAAAACTTTTTTGATTTTTTTTAAATTTTTATGCAGAATTGTCATTACAGGTCTGCTAATAAAGTATTAATGTCACAATGTTACAACAATGTCATTCTATGTGTTTTCACTTTGTTACTGGTGGATATTTGTTCAAAAACAGACTTTAATCACACAAGCTCTATGCTACAGCGACCAGATCCAGAGTGCCAACGCTGTGTGTGTTTTTTTGTTGAATACGGTGTGAGTCGCTGAGAGTCGGTCGCAATGAGCTGGCACTACCTGCAACGCTGTACTGCTGTTAAAACTCCCAACATACAACACATTCATCAATGCCGGCCAGGTTACTACAGTGAATGAGACGCTCTGTTATAGGGCCCGATAGCCGATCACTGCTTATACTAGCGGTCGCTCTCAGCGCCTCTGTACAGACGCTCATCTGCCGATAGCTCCTGCTAGTAATGAATCAGCCTGCCCATGTGTCTGCTGTCTATTCTATGCACCATGATGGGGCCCCATTTAATGCTTCTCGGGGAGCTTACGGGGAGGCCGATTCATTAATAGCGCCAGGTAGCGACAGTTGAGCGACTGTAGCCGCATTTTCAGAGCGCCCGCTAGTAGTCGCTGTGCTTGGCCGTTGTTCTGTAGTTGATAGCGACTCAGTCGGTTTGCCATAATGTTGAATATTGGGTGAGGAGTCGCTATTTGACAGGTTCCGCGCTGTATGGGAGCGCATGATAGCGACTGGCCCTAGCGACCGGCTCCCACCATATTCATTAAAAAATCACGCTCAAAAAATTCTCGCGCTGTGAAATGCTTGTTTAAACCCCAGAGCGCTGGCGGCGATGGGTTAAAAGTAGTTTTTTAACCCCCAAACCACCATATTTTTGGAAACCAAAAAAAACTAGTTTTTTAAATAATTTAGTAATATGAATACATTAATATCAGACCTGTAATATCAATTCTGTACATTTTTTTTTTTTCCTTAAAAAAATCATCTAAAATGGCAGAAATGGTCACAGAATTTTTCACATTGAAAACAAAAAACAAAAAAAAAATTAATAACAATTAATTATTAATATTTAAAGATTGTTCCATTGAAATGCATTGGAGAGCGCCAGGTAGCGAGAGGCCATACCTGTCGCTGTTCAAGGTCGGACGCTGGCGCTGTGGGCTGAGGCTGGAATAATGATGAATGAGTGGCTATATGGCGCAATCTCAGTCGCTAAGCAGGATTGGCTTGATAAATGTGTGATTGTGGTGGGGAGCCGGCGTTCTCGTGGCGGGGCCCGTCATTACCGGCCGCTCACCAGTCGCTACCTGTCGCTATTCCTTCATAAATAAGGGCCTAAGGTGAAAATAGAACCACCCTCCTCCCCCTTATCAAGTAGTAAACTATCTGTATATCAAATATGATTGGCCCATGTCGCCATGTTGTTTTTTTAATACATTCAGTTATCGGTGCCTCAGTGCACCTGTTGCAGCCTATTTCTCAGCAAACATCCAGCATAAGCAGAGTCTTGCAGTAACAGCAGAATAGAGATAAGGAAAGAAAGCTTTGATTTTACGTTTAGTCTGGAGAAACCCCTATATATAAATAAAAAAAAATGGCTATACCCACCTTTTGTCCAATGTAGCTCCACCGCAAGAACCTACTGGTGTAAAACGTACTGAGAATGGAGAACGTGCGCTCCTTTGGTCCTCTCTGGTCCAAGATGGCGGCTGTGGAGTGTCTGGTTTACACCCTGTAGCCCACTCATTTCATTGTAACGGAGGAGGCATGGCACCGTGCGTCCACGGCCGCCACCTTGGATGGGAGAAGATAGACAGGGCACTTGGTACAAAAAAAGCATGTAGGGAGGCACTCTCAAATCAAATTGATCAAAAAATACATTTTTATTAATTACATATTTATAATCACTACATACAATACACTCAACATATTAAAATCCATTAAAAAACACATAAATCGAACAATAACACACAGGACAAACCAACATAAAGGTGTGTAGGCGATGGAAAGTCTCACCACACTAATTGATATCGAATGCCTAGATATATGTGCTAAATCATTCAACAAAGTGTTCCATCAGTGAAACTAAACTGTCACAATCAGCTTACCTGTGCCGCGTTCCAGCGGTGTCCCCGCTGTCTCCTCGATCGGGCACCGGCCGCGCCGGACGGCTGCTCGCTCCTCGGCGAGCGCGCCCCCCTCCTCCTCTGCTGCCGGCGTCTCCGGCACTGTCACACCTGCTCGCGCTCGCACGTTCCCTCGGGCTCAGCGTGAAGGGGAACGCCCCCTGCAGTTAAAGGGCCAATGAGCCCAGCAGGGGGAGGAACGCCCCCTGCAGTTAAAGGGCCAATGAGCCCAAGACACTGTGAGGGCCATACGCCCCTTTTCATGTGTGGGCCAATGAGCCCGAAGGAGACTTGTGGGCTATTCGCCCTGCTGAACCTATCAGCCAGGTAATCGCACCAATCACGCACATCTTCCAGTTTTCCCATCCTGGTTTTACCCTATATAAGCGTCATTGTTACAATGTTCAGTGCCTGTGATAGCGCCTTGAACCTAGCTTTGACTTGTGTTATTCTGTGATTGATCTTCGTTGCTGACCCCTGCCTGAATCGACCACTCTCTGTCTGATCCTTGTTGCCGACCTCTGCCTTGTACCCTGATCTCGAGCTGCCTCATCCCTCTGTACCGCTGCTATCTGTGAACACCCGATGCCGACCTCTAGCCTGTCTGGACTTCCGCTACTCGCTCTAGCTATTGGACTCGCTCCATACCGCTCCCAGCTACTGGTTCTTCAGGCCTCCAAACAGTAAGCTCCCATCCTTTGAGCCATTGAAGTCCTGGGGGCAACCGATCCCGGGCAGGTGTATTCTGCGTCCCGGCAAGCGGGGGCTCCTACAGGTGAAGCTGGCTGCGGAGATTGGGGGTTGAAGGCTTACCTGGAGGGCTGGAGTTACCTGAGCGTGTCATTAGAGTACCCTGAGCGTGACATAAACATGTGCAAATCCTGCCTATGATCCGGATCACTATAAAATAGATATATCCATAAAGTACAAGTGCTACTAGTCAAACAATCAATTAAGAATTAATATTCCCAACCATAACAACATTTAATAAAGATATAAATCTACTCTATTCACCAATTAAAGAATAATATGAAAATATAATCACCTGTATATATTATTAGGCATCCCAAAGGGGAACCACTGATGTATATCACAATACCAATCAAAAAATAATATCACAAATCTATCACAAAAAACATCACCAGAAATAAAGCCAAGGTATCATGAAAATAACATGTGTGAAGTCTCCCCACCGCCTACCACACCAGGAGCCACGCGTTCCGTGGGCACATTATTATTATTATTATTGTTTATTTATATAGCGCCATCATCTTCCGTAGCGCTTTACAAAGTAGTAATTACAGACAGGGTAGAAACATACGGTACATATACTATTTCAAATGCAATTTTACAGAGTTGACAATGGATATTCTGAGTACAAGATACAATAGGGGAGAGATCCCTGCCCTATGAGCTTACAGTCTAAAGGAAGAGGGGTGAAGATGAGGGCGAAGGTTCACAAACAGTCAGTATTGATCTTTGTGCCCTTTAGAAGATTGGTTAGGCCAGATTATATGCTTGTCTGAATAAGTGAGTTTTAAGGGCACCTTTGAAGGTTTTGAGGGTTGTGGAGTGGTGGATTGGGTGGGGGAGGGTGTTCCAGAAGATTGGAGTTGCACGTGAGAAGTCCTGGAGGCGGGCATGAGAGGAGGTGACCAGGGTGGAGGACAGGAGAAGGTCGGCAGAAGAGCGGAGGCTGCGTCTAGGTTGATATTGTTGGATTAGAGATGAGATGTAGGGAGGGGCCTGGTTGGAGAGAGCTTTGTAGGTGAGAGTTAGAGTTTTGTACAAGATTGGCTGTGGGACTGGCAGCCAGTGTAGGGATTGGCAGAGAGGCGCAGAACTGGAGGAGCGAGAGGAGAGATGGATGAGGCGAGCAGCAGAGTTCAGGATAGATTGGAGGGATGCCAGTCTGTTAGTTGGTAAGCCACAAAGAAGGATGTTGCAGTAATCCAGACGGGATATGACCAGGGCATGCACTAGCATTTTAGTGGTGTCAGGTGAGAGGAAAGGACGGATGCAGGAGATGTTTTTAAGTTGGAGGCGACAGGAGGTGGCCAGGGAGTGAATATGTGGTTTGAAAGAGAGGGCAGAGTCCAGAATGACTCCCAGGCACCGAGCTTGGGGAGTTGCTGGTATTGTGTAATTGTTGACAGAAATAGACGTGTTAGAGAGTGGAGGGGAGTTAGATGGTGGGAAAATGACCAGTTCTGTCTTGTCCATGCTTAGCTTGAGGTAGCGAGATGACATGAATGACACATCACCCACTTCATCAAACTCGGCACTAGGTCTCCACTGTTTAACAACAGCGGGTCCAGATAATAGAGCTGTGCTGGACAAAAAGTGAGTATAGCCATTTTTTTTAATTGTTTGGCTGGGCAATCCTCTTAAATTGCATCTTCCATTGGAGGAAGGTAATAAAGGTTAGAGAGTCTCGCTAAATCCTTCTGTATTACCCTCTTGCATTTCCCACAAGATTCTGATTCACACTTCTTTCCATTCTTCAGGTTATGGAATGAAAACAAAGCATTTAAACATGCCAGAGTGATTTGATGGGCCACTGTGTGATCCGAACTTTTGATTGGTTTCTATGGAAACAACAAATAGGCAACAAACTGCTTTACAACTGGATATTGACTTTTAAAAGACAAGTGGCGTTTATTGAAGGTAAATTACTCCAGCGATGCAATTTTCAAAGCTGCACATTTCATGCTTATATAGTAACACCTAATCTGTGACAAAAAAAATACACCACAGCGCCGTAATAAACGTCTGAATGTTATATCCTTAACCCTTTCACTGACACGCTCCGGCTGCTTCTTTGTACATTGAAGCACACCCCAGGCATGTTGTTAGTACACATGCTATAAACTAAAGGGCCACTCCAGCCCTGGAAACCCATTAGATAAAGAAAAAACACCTACCTGCCCCGGAATCCAGCGGCGAAGTTTGGGCGATGTCTCCGTTGCTTAATGCCGCCAGCATGTGCCCGCACTCCCCCGGGCAGGGCACTGGCAGCTGGCACTAGAAGTGCTTAGTGTCCTCACTCATGGGAGTGACGGCTCCCCAGAGGCAGAATCTGCCCTAGATTTCATTAAGGGCCAGGTTCAAGTTCGGCTCAAGTTCGGGCACCTAAACCGAACTTTTGTTCAGCCCATATCCATAAATAGCGAAGAGATTAAGGGGTGGAAGTACACCAAATTTCTTGGAAAAATCTAAAGGCCTTAGGTGGGAAAAAGAACATAGTTGCCATCCAAAAGGAGACGGGGAGGCCGATTCATTAATAGCGCCAGGTAGCGACAGATGAGCGCCAGTAGCGTGATTTTCACAGTGCCAGCTAGTATTCGCTGTGCTTGGCCGGGGTTTGCTTGTTGACAGCGACTCAGTCGGTGTGCGGTAATGTTGAATACGGGGTTAGGGGTCGCTGTTTCCGCGTTGTATGGGTGCGCCTGACAGCGAATGGCCAGAGCGAACGGCTTGCTGCAGATTCATTAACAAATCACGCTCAAAAATTTCTCGCGCTGTGAATTCCTTGTTTAAACCCCAGAGCGCTGGCGGCGATGTGTGTAAAGTAGTTTTTAACCCCCAAACAACCTTTTTTTTATATGTAAAAATTATACAAGTTTTTCTAAACATTTTGTAATATGAATACATGAATATCAGACCTGTAATATCAATTCTGCACAATTTTTATTTTTTTTTTTTTTTTTACTTAAAAAAAAATCCTAACATTGCAGAAGTGGTCACAGAATTTTTGACATTAAAAAAAAAAAAAAAAAAAACCATTAATAGCAATTAATTATGATTATTTAAAGATTGCTCCATTGAAATGCATTGGACCACGCCAGGGAGCGCCAGGTCATACCTGTCGCTGTGATCGGATTAGCAGCGGCGCGGTTCGTTGCATTCGGCTACATGATGAAT
This sequence comes from Gastrophryne carolinensis, assembly GCA_027917425.1. Taxonomy (NCBI): domain Eukaryota; kingdom Metazoa; phylum Chordata; class Amphibia; order Anura; family Microhylidae; genus Gastrophryne; species Gastrophryne carolinensis. The sequence continues at coordinate 41,596,441 of CM051239.1, read as the reverse complement.
CCCGCACTAGCTGACGCTCTCGCCGGCGCTAGCCTCATTTAGCGTGATAAATGCGTCATTGTGACTGCCGCCGGCCGTACTTGATTCGGTAGCCGCCGTTAGCTGGCGGTACCTGGTGCTCGTCAGACACTACCTGGTGCTAGCCCTTGATAAATAAGGCCGTGAGGGCCTTATTTATCAAGGAATAGCGACAGATAGCGACAGATAGCGACTGGGGAGCCGGCCAGTAAAGCCAGGTACCGCAACTAGAACGCCGGCTCCCCTCCACAATCACACATTTATCAAGCCGATACTGCTTAGCGACTGAGATAGCGCCACCTAGCAACTCATTCATCATTATTCCAGCCTCATCCCACAGCGCCAGCGAACATCCTTGAACAGCGACAGGTATGACCTCTCGCTACCTGGCGCTCTCCAATGCATTTCAATGGCAGAATGTATTTTAATTAATAATTATTATTTAATATATTTTTTTTTTTTAAATTTAAAAAAAAAAATCTGTGAACACTTCTTCCTTTGAAAATGTATTTTTGGTGATTTAAAAAAAATTATTTTTTTTGCAGAATTGATATTACAGGTCTGATTTTAAACTATTGAGGTTTGAATATTATTTCAAAATCATTCCATTTTTTTTTTTTGTGGTGGTTAGGGGGTTAAAAAACTACTTTTAACACATCGCCTACTGCGCTCTTGGATTTAAACATGCATTTCACAGCGCTAGGAAATTTTTAATGAATATGGTGGGTGCCGGTCGCTATGTCCAGTCGCTATAATGCGCTCCCATACAACAGCGAACCTGTCAAATAGCGACTCAGCATCTTGTATTCAACATTACGGCACACCGACTGAGTCGCTATCATCCACCGAACAATGGCCAAGCACAGCGACTACTAGCGGTCGCTGTCAAAATAACGCTACAGTCGCTCAACAGTCGCTATCTGTCGCTATCTGTCGCTATTAATGAATCAGCCTCTAAAACAGCAAACAGTGAGTCTATCCAAGAAGCTGCTGGTTTCAATCTTGAACGTGTTCAGTCTTGGGTCCTTTTTTTATGTTCCTTTTGCTCCTGTGGATTCATGGACGCAACTATAAAAGACCAGGCTCACAGTGTTAACATGAATTCCCCCTGTGGGCCCCCAAACTCAGGGGCCCCTTTGAGGCCTTTATCACCAAAACCTGAAATATGTATAGCTTATTCGGGGCATCCCAAGTGCACACACACAGACAATACAGTCTGGCACAATGTTTCTGTGCATGAGCCCTGAATATAAGCCAGTAATACTTGCATCTAAGAGGCCGATTCATTAACAGCGGCAGGTAGCGACAGTTGAGCGACTGTAGCGGCATTTTCAGAGCACCCGCTAGTAGTCGCTGTGCTTGGCCGTTGTTCGGTAGTTGATAGCGACTCAGTCGGTTTGCCATAATGTTGAATATTGGGTGAGGAGTCGCTATTTGACAGGTTCCGCGCTGTATGGAAGAGCATGATAGCGACTGGTCAGAGCGACCGGCTCCCACCATATTCATTAACAAATCCCGCTCAAAAAATTATCGCGCTGTAAAATGCATGTTTAAACCCCAGAGCGCTGGCGGTGATGGGTTAAAAGTAGTTTTTTAATCCCCAAACAACCATATTTTTGGAAACCAAAAAAAACAAGTTTTTAAAATAATTTTGTAATATGAATACATTAATATCAGACCTGTAATATCAATTCTGTACATTTTTATTTTTTTTTTTTACCTTAAAAAAATTATTTAAAATGGCAGAAGTGGTCACAGAATTTTTCACATTTAAAAAAAATTAAAAAAAAAATTAATAACAATTAATTATGAATATTTAAAGATTGTTCCATTGAAATGCATTGGAGAGCGCCAGGTAGCAAGAGGTCATACCTGTCGCTGTTCAAGGTCGGACGCTGGCGCTGTGGGGTGAGGCTGGAATAATGATGAATGAGTCGCTATCTGGCGCTATCTCAGTCGCTAAGCAGGATCGGCTTGATAAATGTGTGATTGTGGTGGGGAGCCGGCGTTCTCGTGGCGGGGCCCGTCATTACCAGTCGCTACCTGTCGCTATCCCTTGTTAAATAAGGGCCTAAGTGTGCGAGTTAGTTCTACTGGTGGGCCCCAGACATCCTAGTCTGACACTCTATGCTGTCCTGTGCTGGACCAGAGCAGCCCGACATAGCTTTAGTAAGTCGGGGCCTTAGTTAACTTTGGCCCTTATTTAACAAGGGATAGCGCCAGGTAGCGAATGGTGAGCGAACAGTAATGACGGTCACCGCCACGAGTACACCGGCTCCCCTCCGCAATCACACATTTATCAAGCCGATCCTGCTTAGCGACTGACAGAGCGCCAGATAGCGAATCATTCATCATTATTCCAGCCTCACCCCACAGCGCCAGCGAGCGACCTTGAACAGTGACAGGTATGACCTCTCGCTACCTGGCGCTCTCCAATGCATTTCAATGGAACAATCTTTAAATATTCTTAATTAATTGCTATTAATGTTTTTTTTTTTTTTTTTTTTAAATGTCAAAAATTCTGTGACCACTTCTGCCATGTTAGATATTTTTCTTAAGGTTAAAAAAAAAAAAAAAAAAAAAATTGTGCAGAATTGATATTACAGGTCTGATATTAATGTATTCATATTACAAAATGTTTTGAAAAACATGTTTTTTTTTTTTTTTCAAAAAATATGGTGGTTTGGGGGTTAAAAAACTACTTTTAACCCATCGCCGCCAGCGCTCTGGGGTTTAAACAAGCATTTCACAGCACGAGAATTTTTTGAGAGTGATTTGTTAATGAATATGGTGGGAGCCGTTCGCTATGGCCATTCGCTGTCATGCGCTCCCATACAGCGCGGAACCTGTCAAACAGCGACTCCTAACCCCGTATTCAACATTACCGCACACCGACTGAGTCGCTGTCAACAGCCGAACAACGGCCAAGCACAGCGACTACTAGCGGGCGCTGTGAAAATAATGCTACTGTCGCTCAACTGTCACTACCTGGCGCTATTAATGAATCGCCCTCTTTATTAGACATGGTCGTAGGCTGAAAAACTAAAAAATCACCAGATCTTATACACACAAAAGTGTGAAATGTGGTTTAATTTGGGGGAGAGCTGGTGTTCGAGGGATAGGTTTATTTGGAGAAGCATTTTTTAAAAGATATAGAGGCTAATTTAAGACTAGCGCCACATATTGTCATGTGAGCGTCTGTGTAGCGGCATTTAGAGCATCCACAAGTGATTCGCTGCAAGCGGGTGTCTGTAACCTAGCTATAATCTAGCTTAGCGGCCGGACAAGTGACGCTGTAGTATCCTGTCCAGCATTGATAAATGTGATGTGATAAATGTGATGCGATGTCTGGAGGGCGCTGTAGAAGCTCTCTCCCTGATTCACTGCAGAGCCAATGGGGAACTCTAGGTGGTGTCCTGACATCCAAGCGCCCAAGGCTACACTACATCTAACAACAGGACAACGCTGCAGTGAGCGATAGGTAGCGCCAGTTAAGTGCGTCCGACACTGAAGCCCATATTTAAGAAAAAACTACACACAAGCAGCGTCGGCGCTCTAAAACTGGGCGCTCTAAGCTAGAAGCGCTAAACACATACACACCAGCACCAGAGCGAATATATATGGAATGACATTGTTTTAAAGTGGACCAACACCCTCCCCTCATCGGCCCGGGAATCTATAGGATTCCCAGACCGATCAGCTCCCTGACTGCGGAGCACCCGCTGTGTGAAACCCCCCCAGATCCCTGAAAATCCTACCTGATCCTCGTTCCAGCGGCACATGCGCTGGTCGCCGCCGCCGCCTCCCGCACGTCCCTCTAGCAGGGCGCGCACCCATTTGTGAATGGCCGGCGCGCTCCCTGAAAGAGGGACGCGTGGGAGGAGGCGGCGGCCCGCGCTCAGCTTGTCCGTCGCTGCCTCTCCTTGTACGCCGGCGGCGATTGGACGAGCGAGTCACGTGGGAGCGGGGTCAGGTGAGTTTTCGGGGCTTTCTGGGGGTTTCACACAGCGGGGCACCCACGATCGGGGTGCCCCGAGGAAGTGGACCAATACCCAGGATAGTCAAAATCCTGGGTGTTGGTCCACTTTAACACCGTGACAATGACCCTGCAATGGCCGACCTGCACATACAATTCTGCATTAAAAAAAAAAGAAATCACAATAAAAGTGTTTGGTTGCCGGGCAGGAGAGGCCGCACGATCATCTGAACCAAAAATTTCGAACATTAATTTAGAAAAACGCTATTGATGCACAACCAAATAAAACCCCATTGAAATATATGGGAGAGCGCAACTGAGCGACAGGTGCTAAATGGCGCTGCTAAACACACAGCACCAGCGCTTTATACTGAGCCGCCGCTGTGACGCTACGTGACGCTATTAGAGGCGCTCACCAGATTGACTTTCATATATATGGTTTTCACATACTGCGCCCGGCGTTCACCCGACGCTACGTGGCTCTACCTGGCTTTAGCGTTTCTTAAATAACCCCCTTAGTTGATAACTGTTAGAAAATGCTCATCTCCGCTCATATTCTTATATTAAATGGCCTGCAGTTCAAACTTTGGCCTTAGCTCACAGTGAGAGAATCACTTTCCAATTTGGTGAGCCGCGCGGCTTGCCAGCCTCTGCAGACCGGCTGTTTGTGGCTCTGGCCAAATGGGCAAATGATAGTGTGGTCGGCAGAAGACAGATGTTTTTCGCTAATGCCAGGAAGCTATTCAGCGGAGGCTGAATGTTTAAACAGTCGAGAGGTCCATAAGTCTTCCATAGTTGGACTGGCTGAAAACATGGCAGCTTAATTAGCCAGCTCTGTTAATGACTTGCTGATTAGCTGTGAATGAGAGAGGAAGCTAAAAACACAAATACATGTCATAAACAGGTCTATCTGTGCACAACATTCTAGAAATACCCCCCTATCCAACATACATAGGCCCTTATTTATGAAGGAATAGCGTCAGGTAGCGACTGGTGAGCGGCCGGTAATGACGGGCCCCGCCACGAGAACGCCGGCTCCCCACCACAATCACACATTTATCAAGCCGATCCTGCTTAGCGACTGAGATAGCGCCATATAGCGACTCATTCATCATTACTCCAGCCTCAGCCCACAGCGCCAGCGTCCGACCTTGAACAGCAACAGGTATGACCTCTCGCTACCTGGCGCTCTCCAATGCATTTCAATGGAACAATCTTTAAATATTCATAATTAATTCATAATAATGTTTTTTTTTTTTTTTTTTTAAATGTGAAAGATTCTGGGACCACTTCTGCCATGTTAGATATTTTTTTAAGGTAAAAAAAAAAAAAAAAAAAACTTTGTGCAGAATTGATATTACAGGTCTGATATTAATGTATTCATATTACTAAATTATTTAAAATACTTGTTTTTTTTGGTTTCCAAAAATATGGTTGTTTGGGGGTTAAAAAACGACTTTTAACCCATCGCCGCCAGCGCTCTGGGGTTTAAACATGCATTTCACAGCGCGAGAATTTTTGGAGCGTGATTTTTTGATGAATGTGGTGGGAGCCGGTCGCTCTGACCAGTCGCTATCATGCGCACCCATACATCGCGGAACCTGTCAAATAGCGACTCGTCACCCCGTATTCAACATTACTGCACACCGACTCAGTCGCTATCAACAAACGAACAACGGCCAAGCACAGCGACTACTAGCGGGCGCTGTGAAAATACTGCTACAATCGCTCAACTGTCGCTACCTGCCGCTATTAATGAATCGGCCTCTTAGCACTTCTGCTGAGAGGCTGCTATGGACCGATGGAGCTGCTGCACACTGATATGAAATAGCCTATGGTTGGACTGAGGGGGATAGACGGGCAGGCTGATTCATTACTAGCGCCAGGTACCGAGAGTGACCGCTAGTAGTCGCTGTGCTCGGCCATGGTTCGCTGTTTCAGGGCGTCTCAGTCGCTGGCCGGCATTGATGAATATACTGTGAGTCGCTCTAACACCAGTACAGAGCTGTATGAGAGCGAAAGCTAGCGCCAGCTCAGTGCGGCCGACCCAAACAATATTCATAAAAAAAAAAGGCCTCACACAGCACCGGCGCTCAAAATCGGGTCGTTGTAGCCCAGAGCACCAGATGCTGTGTGATTAAAGTCTGATTTTGAACACGTATCCACTAGTAACAAAGCGAAAACATATGGAATTACATTGTTATTGCATTGTAACATGGACACTTTAATACCAGACCTGTAATGACAATTCTGCATAAAAATATTATTCATCCAAAAAGTTTTCTAAAATTACTTTTTCTAGGCCAGGAGAGGTGACACAATTATTTGATAATTTATATAAAAAAATAAATAAAACCCTGTTTAAACAGATGAAAAGGAACTAACAGAGAGCGTGCTCGCGCCGGCCATTCATAATTACCTAGCGTGGGCATGCGTCCTGCTAAAGGGATAGGGGAGGATGCGGCTGCTGCACACACATGCGGCATTGGACTGGGAACAGTGATTTTTTGAGTGACCTGGGTGGTTTCACACAGCGGGGCACCCCAATCGGGGGGACCTGGGGGGAGCGAGTATGGGCTTTATTCATCAAGGGATAGCGCCAGGTAGCGAACGGTGAACGCCGGGCGCTGTACGCAATACCACATTTATGAAGCCGATTCTGGTGAGCCACTCTGTAGCGTCCGATTCATCATTACAGGTAGCTCAGCGTATAGCGCCGGAGCTCTAGCTTCCAGAGCGCCATGTAAGACCTGTCGCTACCTGTCGCTCTCCCATACATTTCAATGGACGTTTCTTTTCTTCTGTTTAAACAGGGTTTTTTGTGTTTAATTCTTTTTTTTTTGCTCTTAAATAATTGTGTCACCTTTTCTGGCCTAGAAAGAGTCATTTTTGAAAACTTTTTAGATTTTTTTATATTTTTATGCAGAATTGTCACGCTCCCTGCAATGCTGTACTGGTGTTAGAACGTCCAACATACATCTCATTCATCAATGCGGGCCAGGTTACTACAGCGAATGAGGCGCTCTGTTAAAGCGCCCGATAGCCGATCACAGTGTCTACTAGTGGTCGCTCTTAGCGCCTCTGTACAGACGCTCGTCTGCCGATACCTGGCGCTAGTAATGAATCAGCCTGCCCGTGGGTTTTGGTCTTCTTTAAGCATTCAAAGGTGCTTTGAAACTCACTGAACACATTCTATGTTATTGGGTGACGGGGAGTATTTTCCATAAGCCAGAAGATTTGGGAAGAAGAAGCATGTCCCCTAGGACAGGCTTTATGATTTTATGTTATACAGATATGGAAACCCCCGGACTTGGAGTCTTGGAATCAGAAATAGTTTGACACTCTAATGGCGACCGATAAGCCTGCTTATATGTTTGCCATTCAGCTATCTCAGATGTGCAGCCAGGATATTGATCACCGATAAGGAGGACAAGGGGGGATCAATGCTTCAGCTTAAAAAGGTCCCAATGTAATAGGCCTGAATGCAGAAATCTCTTTAATTAATCTGAAACCTAATTAGTGTTTTGTGATTTCTGGAAAAATCCAATCAAGAGCTGACTTGTAAAGCTTCCCATTGTGAATTTCATGTAAAGAGGGGAACTAAAGACAACAATGAGTACGATATAAAAGACCTGGAGCATGCAAAAAAAACATCAAACCCTATAAATAACCCTATAAATTACTAACAAGTGAACCAAAACCCACAGCGATCGGCCAGATTCCTGGGCCAATCAATTGCCTCCTCCCTGGGCATCCAGAATGGTGATGCCCTGCTGTGTGATACCCCCCAGGTCGCCAATTCACCTATCTGCGCATGCGTGAGCCACAGCCACATCCCCGCTATCTCTTCAGAAGGGCGCGTGCCCACGCCAGGCATTTGTGAATGGCAGCGTGGGCACCCTCCCTGTTAGAGGGAAGTGGGGGATGCAATCGTCAGCACGCTCGGAGCTGCTCGCCAGGGACGTCACCAGATCCCAGTGCGCTGATTGGACGAGCAGCCATGCATGCACCGTAGGACCGATAGGAGGTGAGTTTGTTTCAGCGACCTGAGGGGTTTCACACAGTGAGGCACCCCTGATCGGATAGTCAAAATCCTTTGGTTTGGTCCACTTGTCTAGCCCAGGTTTTGGTCTGATTTAGCAAGTCCCATTGTAAAAATATCCCCATGGAACCAGAGGAAATCTTCCCTGGGTCCCAACACCCTGGCGAAGTGTCTATCTGACACGCAACGCGTCGGTGGCGGCTGCTGTGGGGGACCCCTTGGAGATCAGGTTATGTGAATCTTCTTTACCTATTATTATTGTATATTACTTCAGTCGGGTAGCATTATTCATGATCTTTTACAACTCCTCTGGCTGGTCTTAGCACCACGTGTGTGCTACACTGCACTTAGCACTTTAATTGCTCACTCATTTGGGGTTTGCTTGATTGTCTTTTCACGTTGTGTTTTTCTGTTTTTGTAGTTTCATTTTACTGTTGAATTTTGTATGTATTATATGAGGATGTATATTTGTTAATATTTGTTACATTGTTTACACATATATTTGCACATATTGCATTATGCACTTTGCTATATATTTTATGGGGATATAGCATCCCTTTTATTCACATATTTTGGGCCACACGTGGCCTCCAACCAGATCTATTTATTTATTCATTTAATGTATCATATGCTATCCCGCATTATTATTGTTATCAGAGTCTCCATATATAGGACCCCCCATGTTTGTGTATATGTTTTTAATTATGTCATTTGTTGTTGTGTGTGCTGAGACCAATAATTTTTATTGTAGATGTATCTACTAATAAAATAGAAATTTATTCTTTTACTCCTTTGAGTGCGGCCTGTTATGTAGTGGTCACTTGAGGGGACAGATCCAGAATCCCCTCATCATATTCATACTGGGTCCCAACATTAAGCTAAAACACAAATAAATTGTTATAATATAAAATCTGATTTTTAGTGAGCAAATAACAAATATAGCTTACTTCCCTGAAAAAAGCAGTATGGTATATTCCCCCCCCCCCCCCCCCACTGGATTATTCTTCCTTCTATTAAAATAATTTTGGGGATTCAGGGTATAAGTAACACCTTATTTTCTCTATATTATTGGACCTTTGTTTTTCATGATGTTGCTCCTTTTAAAAAGGGAACATTTCACTTCCTGAATTCAGCACTGAGATGAAATACTCGTGGCCTCACTGGATGTCACTGTCATGCTGTTTGCTTCCTTAAAGAGGAACTATGGTCGGAAATGACCACAATACCTCTTAAAGTGGACCAACATCCAGGATTTTCACTATCCTGAGTGTTGGTCCACTTCAGCGGGGCATCCGAGATCAGGATGCCCCGCTGTGTGAAACCCCCCCAAAAGCCCCAAAAACGTACCTTTTCGGCAAAGGACGAGCCGCCGCCACCGCCTCCCGCGCGTCCCTCTTACAGGGCGCGCGCCCGCGCCGGCCTTTCCCAAACGGATCAGCCGCCGCGCCTCCCGCGCGCCCCTCTAGCAGTGCGCGCGGGAGGCGCGGCGGCTGATCCGTCGCCGATAAGGTAAGGTTTTTTGGGGCTTTTTCACCCCGCGGGACATCCCGATCTCGGCTGCCCCACGGTGAGGGAGGTGATCGGCACAGGAATCTTATAGATTTCCGGGCCGATGACCCCTGGGTGTTGGTCCAATTTAAGTATGCAGCATCGGGGCAGCCCGTTAAAAGAAAGAACTGGTCGCCTGTGTATTTACCTCTTCCGGCATCCTTCTTCTGCTGCTGTGGAGCAGCCTATTAGATCTGGCTGTTCTGATAGGCTGCTCCTGGTCATGTGGGAGCACATCCGTGAAGAATTTGCAATGGATACACATATAGGTCAGAAGGGCAAGTTACAATCAGAGCAGAGAAAAAAAGCCACTTACCTTATTTGCAGATTATGCAGGCAGCCAAAGGGGTCCTGTAGAGCCTGCTGTATACTGCCCCCCCTCCACAAGGGGTCATGTAGAGCCTGCTGTATACTGCCCCCCCCTCCACAAGGGGTCCTGTAGAGCCTGCTGTATACTGCCCCCCCTCCACAAGGGGTCATGTAGAGCCTGCTGTATACTGCCCCCCCCTCCACAAGGGGTCCTGTAGAGCCTGCTGTATACTGCCCCCCCCCCTCCACAAGGGGTCCTGTAGAGCCTGCTGTATACTGCCCCCCCCCCTCCACAAGGGGTCCTGTAGAGCCTGCTGTATACTGCCCCCCCCCCACAAGGGGTCCTGTAGAGCCTGCTGTATACTGCCCCCCCCTCCACAAGGGGTCCTGTAGAGCCTGCTGTATACTGGCCTCCCCTCCACAAGGGGTCCTGTAGAGCCTGCTGTATACTGCCCCCCCCCCTCCACAAGGGGTCCTGTAGAGCCTGCTGTATACTGCCCCCCCCCCTCCACAAGGGGTCCTGTAGAGCCTGCTGTATACTGCCCCCCCCCCCACAAGGGGTCCTGTAGAGCCTGCTGTATACTGGCCTCCCCTCCACAAGGGGTCCTGTAGAGCCTGCTGTATACTGCCCCCCCCCCTCCACAAGGGGTCCTGTAGAGCCTGCTGTATACTGCCCCCCCCCTCCACAAGGGGTCCTGTAGAGCCTGCTGTATACTGCCCCCCCCCTCCACAAGGGGTCCTGTAGAGCCTGCTGTATACTGCCCCCCCTCCACAAGGGGTCCTGTAGAGCCTGCTGTATACTGCCCCCCCCCCTCCACAAGGGGTCCTGTAGAGCCTGCTGTATACTGCCCCCCCCCCACAAGGGGTCCTGTAGAGCCTGCTGTATACTGCCCCCCCCTCCACAAGGGGGCCTGTAGAGCCTGCTGTATACTGCCCCCCCCCCCTCCACAAGGGGTCCTGTAGAGCCTGCTGTATACTGCCCCCCCCTCCACAAGGGGTCCTGTAGAGCCTGCTGTATACTGCCCCCCCCCCTCCACAAGGGGTCCTGTAGAGCCTGCTGTATACTGCCCCCCCCTCCACAAGGGGTCCTGTAGAGCCTGCTGTATACTGCCCCCCCCCCCTCCACAAGGGGTCCTGTAGAGCCTGCTGTATACTGCCCCCCCCTCCACAAGGGGTCCTGTAGAGCCTGCTGTATACTGCCCCCCCCTCCACAAGGGGTCCTGTAGAGCCTGCTGTATACTGCCCCCCCCCCTCCACAAGGGGTCCTGTAGAGCCTGCTGTATACTGCCCCCCCTCCACAAGGGGTCCTGTAGAGCCTGCTGTATACTGCCCCCCCCTCCACAAGGGGTCCTGTAGAGCCTGCTGTATACTGCCCCCCCCTCCACAAGGGGTCCTGTAGAGCCTGCTGTATACTGCCCCCCCTCCACACTTGACCCCCAGAAAAAGGACCAAGGTGTCTGGAATCTCCAGACCTATATACACAGCTGGGACTCTTGAAACTGATAAATCTGTTTTTCACCTATGACAGGGTGCGCTCATGTTGTACTGCTTGATAAATCTGGCCCTATATCTACATTTTCCATACAAGCGTATTCCTACTCCAACTCAACACACTTGTGTGGGTGTAAAAGAGACCATTTCCTTGTCACCTATTAAAGCGGACCTTCACCCTCAATAAGAGCATATATATTATGTTTCCCACACCTTGAACAGATTGCTCACATTAAAAATCATCCTACCTGCATATACTGTATGTTATGAGCCTTTAAACATCCAAGATGGCGGCTCATGGAGCATCAGGCAACCTGCAAACAGGAAGTGTTCTCTGACTGTGCAGCTCTGTATTATGGGATTGCTGTCCTTTCTCTGACCCTAGCTCTGCTCTGTCTGTGCAGAGCACAGCTATAACCCCTCCCCCTGCACTTTATCCCGCTCTTCTCTCCTCAGTATGTGTAATGCTTCTGAGTCAAGATGGCGGCGCCCGTATTCTAGGGTCCTGAACAAAGTTGCAGCCCAGTGGGGGAAAGAATAATAAGCAAGCGACTAAAAACTTAAAATATATTAATTTTAGATGCTGGGGAATCGTTTTTAAGGTTTTGGGCTTTTCATTAAATCATGGTGAAGGTTTAACTGATCATTTCTAAGATTGTATAAGGTTGGCTAACCATGAAGGGCTTAACCCGGACCTTCACCATGATTTATTGAAAAGCCCAAACCCTTAAAAAACGATTCCTCAGCATCTAAAATTAATATATTTTACGTTTTTAGTCACTTACTTATTATTCTTTCCCCCACTGGGCTGCAACTCTGTTCAGGACTTTAGGATACAGGCGCCGCCATCTTGACTCAGAAGCATCACACTTACTGAGGAGAGGAGATTGGGATAAAATACAGGGGGGCGGGTTATAGCTGTGCTTTGCACAGGCAGAGCAGAGCTGGGGTCAGGAAAAGGTCAGCAATGCAGCACAGTCAGAAGTCACTTCCTGTTTGCAGGCTGCCTGATGTTCCAGGAGCCGCCATCTTGGATGTTTAAAGGCTCATAACATGCAGTAGATGCAGGTAGGATGATTTTTAATGTGAGCAATCTGTATGTACAGGGTGTGGGAAACATATAAGATAGGCTCTTATTCAGGGTGAAGGACCGCTTTAATGTCAACATTGCCCTCAACATCAAAGAACATGTTGTGGGTCCTCCCGCCACACAGGCTGTGATTTGGTAAGTGGGAGAGGATAGCGTGGACATAAAAACAATTTGTAAAAACATTTAAATCCATTTGATTGTGTGTGTTCCGGACCTAAAATGAGATTCAATGGGCGCCTGCCACCATCATGGCAGTGCCGCGAATGGCGCTGCAATGAATCAAGCTGTAGTGGAAATCTTCACATTGCTCTGCCTGTGTCTGTTTAAATATATTATTTATTCCAGTTCATTTCATACCTCCCAGCCTGGCTACATGGTTGTCACATGAAAAGGAAATGTGTGTTTTCTGTCTGCTCAGAAACGACATCAGGATTGGAGAGAAAACATGAGCCAGTGCGATATTACACTTTTTGATATATGTCTGGAGGTAGCGGCTCGGCATCCCACAATGGCATTTCATATTTCCACATAGCGGCCATACTTCGGGGGACGGGAATAAAATACGAATGCAATCTGTTTCTGCGGCCATGTTATATTACCGCTCTCATAAGACTCTAATAATACCGCTCACAGAAATACTGATTGTACAGCAAACAATGATTTGACAAAACCTGGGGGGTTGATGTATACAGATATGTGGGGTCTGATTTACTAAGAGGCTGATTCATCATTAGCGGCAGGTAGCGACAGATGAGCGTCTGTAGCAGGCATTTTCAGAGCGCCCGCTAGTAGTCGCAGTGCTCGGCCGTGGGTCGCTACTTTATAGCGACTCAGTCGCTGTTCAGTAATGTTGAATACATTGTGAGGAGTCGCTATTTGACCAGTACAGCGCTGTATGGGAGCGCATGTTAGCGACTGCTCATAGCGACCGACTCACACCATATTCAGCAAAAAAACAGCCTCACAAATCTCTGGCGCTGAAAAATACTTGTTTGTAGCCCATAGCGCAGGAGGCGGTGTGTTTAAAGTCTGTTTTTCAGCATCTATCAACTAGTAACAAAGCGAAAACATATGGAATTACATTGTAGCAACATTGTAACATGAACACTTTAATGGCAGACCTGTAATGTCATTTCTGAAGAAATATTTAAAAAATGTAAAACATTTGAAATAACAGCTTTTTCAATGCCAGAAGAGGTCACAGAATTATTTGTGATTTTTTGGGGAAAAAAAACCCGTTTAAAGAGAAGAAAAGGTTCGTCCATTGAAATGTATGGGGGAGCGACAGGTAGCGAGAGGTCATACCTGGCGCTGTGCAAGGCTGAACGCCGGTGCTGTTCGCAGAGGCTTTGAAAATGATTAATCAGACTCTACATGGCGCTATCCCAGTCGCTAAACAGATTCTGCTTGATAAATGTGGAATTGCGTGCCGTGTCTGGCGTTGACCAGACGCTATCTGTCGCTACCTCTCATTAACCAGGTGTTACCTGACACTATCCTTTCTTAAATAACCCCCTAAGTGTATCAACACTCATTGAGAAAAAAGTCAGTGAAGTGATTGGTCTATGATAGAATAAAAGAGGAGCAACCACTGCCCACACCCTTCCAGTGGTCCCACGACATATGTGCATCACCTGCATCTCCAGGCTGGGGCCCCTAGACGATTTGACTGGATGCCAGAGCGTGCCCCAGCCTCAAGGTGCATGTGATCCGCAGACCGCAGGGGATCGACTTTTCGCTACGCCAGAGCTCTGAAATGTGAGTCAGGGGGGCCATACACAGCTGAGCATCCCAAATCACCAGGGTAATAAAAATTGGAAGAATCCTCAGAGGTGGAGCCTCCCTGTCTGGCTCCCAGTATGTGGCCCCGCTTTTAAGAGATGCCAATAGATGGAGTCATCTGTAGTAGATGCTGCTGCTGACATTGAAAATGCCAGTGACTCAAGAACCCGTCAAGGTACCCAGAAGATCCCTGATGGATGAGGAAGAGGAAGTTCCTGACAGGAGACAGAGGGTAGAGGACTAGGACTATTGTTACATTTAGAGGGCGATTCATTAATAGCGGCAGGTAGCGACACTGATTTTCAGAGCGCCCGCTAGTAGTCGCTGTGCTTGCCCGTTGTTAGGTAGTTGATAGCGACTCAGTCGGCTTGCCGTAATGTTGAATATTGGGTGAGGAGTCACTATTTGACAGGTTCCGCGCTGTATGGGAGCGCATGATAGCGACTGGCCCTAGCGACTGGCTCCCACCATATTCATTAAAAAATCACGCTCAAAAAATTCTCGCGCTGTGAAATGCATGTTTAACCCTTTAACTGCCAGCCTACCTTGAGATTTTGTCACCCTTTGTTGCCAGACCATTTTGCACTATTTTGCACTCCCCATGTTCAACTGTGATTTTTGAAGGGATTTCCAGGGATTTCCCAGGAAAGTGATATATTGTTTTTTTCAGCAGAGCCTGGGCTTTAACATGAAATGTCTTGTTTGTCATTTTCTAAGTGTATTCTCAATATTTATGGGTAAAAATCGTGCAAAAAAATAAAAAAAAACTATTTTTTACAATTTGTAGTGTTTTTTTGTAATAAAAAATGTAAGTTTGTCAATAAAATCTTATTGCGTGTGAAACCCCAATTTCTCCCGGTTACAGCGGTACCACATATGTATAGGTAGACACCCTTTCCTGCCCAGGAGACTCCCCCAAACTGAAACAGCGCTTTAGGGGATTTTCAGATAAAATACACCTATGCTATGCAATATGCGCACCTTGCAGTTTTTCAAGAAAAACAACCCTTTACATTTGAAATACCCCCAACAAACTATATATTCCCTAGAAGTACACACCTCAGGCTTTCTAGGCGTACCAGGCTTGTTGACATGGATGCAGTTTTCTGGAAGTAATCCCTCAATGTATTCTTTGGTTGCACAGGGTTTCCCTAAAAATGAATAAAAAAGCAGAATCAAAACCACATTTTCCTAAAAAAACCTATATGCAAACCAGAAAAAAAACAGAAAATCTGAAAAAGCAACATCCCCCAAACAGAACAATACCCAACATGCATAGGTTCTGTCAAGGAAAGAGTTGCCAAACACCCCAAAGTAAAGCATGTGCGTAACGGTAATTTTACTTCAGATATTCAGCTCTGCAGACAAAGTGCGCACTTTTTTCTACCAAACCAACCCTTTACATTTGGAATATCCCCCATAAACCATATATTCCCTGAAAGTACACATGTTAAGCTTTCTAAGCGTACCCAGCTTGTTGTAGTGGGCTCATCTTTCTGGAATTAATATCTCGAAGAATTCTTAGGTTGCACAGGGTTTCACAAAAAAATGTATAAAAAAGCTGAATAAAAAACACCTTTTCCTAAAATATCAATATGCAAACCAGAAAAAACAAGCTAAATCTGAAAGCGCAAGGTCCCCCGAGCAGAACAATACCCAACATGCATAGGTACCTGTAACCTTTTGACTGCCAGTCTACTTGAGATTTTGTCACCCTCTCCTGACAGGATATTTTTCACCATTTTGCGCCATGTTTAACTGTGATTTTTGCAGGAATTTCCAAGAAAATGGCATATTTTCTTTTTGTGGCAGAGTTTAGGCTTTAACATGAAATGTCTTGTTTGTATTTTTTCTACTTTTTTAAATATTTTTAAATAAATAAATAAAAAAATAAAAAATATATATATTTTTTAAATTGTCTCCTTTATTTTAAACAAAAACATTTATTTTATTAAAGAAAACCATATTGCACGTGAAAGCCCGATTTCTCCCGATTACAATGATACCACATAGGTATCGGTAGCCCCCCGTTCCTGTCCAGGTGATCCCCTAAACTGAAAAGAGCACTTTATAACATTTACAAATAAAATACAATTACTATCCACATAATAAAGGGTTAATTAAAAAAAAAATTGGTGTGGGGTCCCCCTTCACAGGGGGGGGGCACCATTTCTTGGGGGAATTTTAAGGTTTTTTTGGGAGGCAGGTAATGGGGGGGTCTCTGGGTTAATGGCAAGTCACCCACTAGCCGCAGGTGATTGCCAGACCCCCGAGCCCTGTGAACTGGTATAGGGGTCACATGGACCCCTTACCAGTTCACAAAGGGTTAAAAGTAAAAAAAACACACAGACACAATTTTTAAAAAATATCTTTATAAAAAAAAAAAGTTTTTTAATATTTTTTTTAATACTTACCTCCCATCCATCCCTGTGTCCCACGCTGATCACTTAGGCTTCTGCTCTCCTGCTGCTGCTGGAAGCCTTTTATACCTACTGGGCTAGGTAAAGGGTTAATTAAAAAAAAAAATGACATAGTTAAAACCCTTAAAAATCCCCCCAAAAAATGGCATGAGGTCCCCCCTACCCAGCGTAACCAGCCTGTGACCAGCTATGGGGGCTTGTAGAACAGGGCGCAGGGGCCAGCTTTAGTGGCCCCTGGCCCTGCAGCTACAAGCCGTCATAGCCTAGGACCACGGCTCTTCTGCCCCCCCCCCCCCCTGGGCTTTGGGGAGGCAGGTAATTTGGGGGGCCAGGGGTTAATGGCAAGCCACCCGCTAGCGCAGGTGATTGCCAGACCCCCGAGCCCTGTGAACTGGTATAAGGGGTCTCATGGACCCCTTACTAGTTCACAAAGGGTTAAAAGTAAAAAAAAAAGACAGACACAGGTTTTTTAAAAGCTTTATTAAAAAAAAAAAAAAAAAAAAAAACTTTTACTTTACTCACCTCCGATCTTCATTTCCTGTGTCCCGCGGCGATCTGCTGTCAGTGACGGCTGGGCAGAGGAGGGGGGAGGCACCCGATCAGACGATCGCCTACCTCCCTCCTCCTCTGCCCAGCCGTCACTGGCATCTGACAGCTGAACCGCCGGGTTCCCCGATGACACCCGGCGGTGACGTCACTGGCCCCACCCCGAAGGGGCGGGGCCAGAATCCAAGATGGCGGCCGCCATCGGAAGACGCAGGTGAGGGAGGAGGGCTGTTATGCCCCCTCCAGAAGACAGAAGAGCGGGGGGGGGGATCGGAGCCCCCCCCCCCCCCCCCCCCCCCCGTGAAGAGGAGAGCCTGCGGGAGCCGGCGGGGACAAAGGTAGGTGACTGTCATTTTTTTTTTTTTTTTTTTTTTTACACGAAACCGGGCGGCTGCTGAAACGGGGGGGCACCCTGTTCCGGGCCCTCCCCTGCAGCCAGAGGAGCCCCGATGGGCGATCGGAGACCCTCTGGCTGAAGAGAAGACCCGACCGGATCGAACGAGGGGTCAGGTAAGTGCATGCCTCCCAACTGTCCCGATTTTCCCGGGATTGTCCCGATTTTTTAGAAGGATCCCGCGGTCCCGGAACATTACCAAATGTCCCGGGACCCCCTGCGCTGTGACAGCCCAGGGCCGCAATGACGCCGGCGGGAAGATAACTTCCTGGCGCGTGGGGTGAGAGAGTGGGGCGGGCGCACGGGGGTGGGTGGGCAGGCGCACGGGGGTGGGGGGGCTACGTACCGCATGCAGGGGTGAAGGCAGCCGACATTGCTGGAGCTGGAGAGCGTGACGGGGGCGTGACGGGGGCGTGGCCGGGGCGTGACGGGGGCGTGGCCGGGGCGTGACGGGGGTGTGGCCGGGGCGTGACGGGGGTGTGGCCGGGTGCATGGCTTGTCCCGCTTTCAAGTTTTCAGAAGTTGGGAGGTATGGGTAAGTGTCTTTTATTTTTACTTTTTTTTTTTATTGCTGGGGAAAGTCAGGCACGTAAATTTTACGTGGCTGGCGTTTAACTGTTGGAGAGGCAGCCACGTAAAATTTACGTGGCTGGCAATAGAAGGGTTAAACCCCAGAGCGCTGGCGGCGATGGGTTAAAAGTAGTTTTTTAACCCCCAAACAACCATATTTTTGGAAACCAAAAAAAAACAAGTTTTATAAATAATTTTGTAATATGAATACATTAATATCAGACCTGTAATATCAATTCTGTACACTCTAAACATCTAAAATGGCAGAAGTGGTCACAGAATTTTTCACATTTAAAAAAAAAAAATAAAAATAATTAATTATTAATATTTAAAGATTGTTCCATTGAAATGCATTGGAGAGCGCCAGGTAGCGAGAGGTCATACCTGTCCCTGTTCAAGGTTGGACGCTGGCGCTGTGGGCTGAGGCTGGAATAATGATGAATGAGTCGCTATCTGGCGCTATCTCAGTCGCTAAGCAGGATTGGCTTGATAAATGTGTGATTGTGGTGGGGAGCCGGCGTTCTCGTGGCGGGGCCCGTCATTACCGGCCGCTCACCAGTCGCTACCTGGCGCTATTCCTTCATAAATAAGGGCCTAAGTATATTTTAAAGTGGACCAAATCCTAGGATTTTGACTATCCTGGGTTTTGGTCCTTTCCCCCGGGGCATCCCGCTGTGTGAAACCCCCCAGATCACCAATGCCAATGCACCTCTTTCCAGTCCTACAGCGCATACGCGGCCGCTCGTCCAATCAGCGTGCTCATGCTGACAGGCGCATCCCCTGCTTCCCGCTCCCACAGGGAGCGTGCCCGCGCCGCCCATTAACAAATGCCTGACGCAGACACACCTTGCAGGAGGGATAGCGGGGTGCAGCTCGCACATGCTCCGTTGGACCAGGAACAGGTAAGTGTATGGCTGACCTGGGGCATGTCACACAGCGGGGCATTTCATCACGATTTGGGATTTTTTGATTCTGAATAAAAAATATGTTTATATGAGATTTTAAAATCATTGCATTCTTGTTTATTTTAGCAACTTTTTGGGTTGGGGGCTGTCATTTTGTTCTCATCTTCCGCCTCTTTTTCACATTGGTGTGTAAATATTTTGCTGTATAATGTTTCCGTTATTTCCAGGGAAATAAAAATGTAAACAAGGAGGAAGGAGTGCAGAGTCAGGACCAGTGTGTATAAGTCGCGGTTCTTCGTGTTCCTCGTGCGCTTGTTACCGCCATTTATTTGCCTATGTAAATGATGACTGTGTGCTCTGTCCTGACCTTGCTTTAATTAAAGAATAGAAAAGTCCATGCTGCAATCATAAACCCTGAAGCAATGCAGCCCATAGCGGGCAGGCTGATTCATTAATAGCGCCACGTATCGGCAGATGAGGGTCTGTACAGCGGCGCTTAGAGCGACCACTAGTAGACGCTGTAAGCGGGTATCGGTCGCTGTAATAGAGCGCCTCAGTCGCTGCAATAACCTGGCCGGCATTGATGAATGTGATGTATGCTGGGCCTTCTAACACCAGTACAGGGAGTGCCATTCAAGAACCCTTTAGGAGACATGTTTTGTTACTATGCTGATTTTTTGTTTTACACTCTATTTCACTTCTTATTTGTTATATCCCCGACCCCCATTTGTTTCCATATCATCTCTGTCTCTCATTTTTTTGCAACTTCTTTTATCCCTCTTTTCTCTAAGTTACCACCATCTTCCTATTTTTTTACAAATTGCCCCCATCCCCATTTTCAGCATTAGCTCATACTTTCTTTTTTTTTTTACTACATTACCTGATTCTTTCTCTTTTTTTCCACATTCCATCCATTTTTCTCTCTTCTCCACATTTTCTACCTCTCCACTCACTTTTCCACATTCTCTCCTTTATCTTCTCTTTTCCACATTCCTTCCATCTTCTTTGCAGATCTGTCTTTCATTCTTGTCCACATTTCCTCATGCTTTCTCTCGTGGTCACTTTCCCTACCTCCTCACTCACTCTCTTTATCACATTCCCTTCCTTGTTTTTTCTCCCCCCATTCTCTACCCCCCTTCCTCTTTTCCACATTCCTTCCTTTACTTACATGTTACTTATTTTTCCAACCGTCTTTCTCTATTTTCCACTTTTTTCTAAGTTTTTTACTCATCTGTGCCATTTTTTTGCATCCTCTTGCTTTTCCACATTCCCACCTTCTTTATCTTCTTTCTAGTTTTCCTCTTTTTCTGTACTTACGATCTGCCACTCTTTTTTCCACATTCCCTCCTTCCTTCCTTTACTTACATTTTACTTATTTTTCCAACCGTCTTTCTCTATTTTTCACTTGTCTTTTTTCTACGTTTTTTACTCATCTGTGCCACTTTTTTGCATTCTCTTGCTTTTCCACATTCCCACCTTCTTTATCTTCTTTCCAGTTTTCCTCTTTTTCTGTACTTACGATCTGCCACTCTTTTTCCTACATTCCTGCTCTCTTTTCTCTTAATCACTTCCTTAACTGCGTTTTCTTTTTCTGGTTCCCTTTTCCTCTCTGTTTGTGTCTTTATAATACATGTTGTGAGACACAATTCTCCTCACACAATCCTATGTATAATCACGCTGTCCTGTTTTTTTATTTTGTTTTATATTAGAAGCTTTTAGTGGGATTAAGCAGCAGCTTTACAATCAGATTATAAAGAATGTGTGTGAGTGGCAATGCTGGGAATTGTAGTGCTACTCGTAACTAAACGATATAGCTTTAAATGAACTGTCTCACAGGCCGCCTGTGTGTGTGAGGGGAGGCTGACCGGCACCGCGCCTTCTTCCCGCCAATCGTCCATTTTGTGGCGAAGAAAAAGCTCTCCGCCGCATATGTAACGTAGTGAAAATGGCGGAGCGCCCGCCCGCCCCAGCTGGATGTGAAATGCATCGCCTCGTCTCCTCTCCGAGACGGCCAAGATGTGCCCGCTCTGCATTCTCCAGCCGTTAATAAGAGGCTGCGAATGAATAGAGGCGGTGAGGCCATTTTGTGTGACACAAACATCGCCTGTGTCCGTGAGGAGAAACATCACCGGCGGCGGTGCACAGGTCCCCGCTACCTTACCGGGATGAATGACATTCACCAGCTGTACACGGAGCTCTTTCCTGTACTACGTGTCCCCTGTCTACATACTGCAATATATATATATATATCTCAATATAGGCGCCATGCTGGGGACCCCAATACCCTGCTTCTCCCTCACACATCTGACTAGCAGGTGCCCGCCCGCCAGCCTTACAAAATGGCTGCTCGCAAGAAGAGCCTCTTCACACACGCACTAGCGATTGTCGCGGTTACTCTTCTCCCTTAATTCACCTGTAATGCTTAGTACATACGCCCATCATTTCAAAACGGAATAATAAGTAACGTTACCGACTGTCACCCTCACCCGATCCCCGCAAGTGCCCGACGCCTTCTCCAAAAATGCGACGCCATCCTTTCATTTTTTACATAATACCTCAAACACCCGAGTCCGCTATCACTGGATTTATGAATAATAATGTCGTGAAAAGCAGTCACTCACACAAGTCACTCTGTAGCTCTATATAAAATAATATATATATATATATATATATATACACATATATATATATATATATATAGATGTATTTATAGATCAATAAAAAGTATTTATATAGATATATGTATATATAAATACATATATATAATAGATTTATATAAATACATGTTTAGATGTCTACAAATAAGCATCTATATCTAGATATACAGATAAAAATATATCAATATCTAAATATGATATATATATATATATATTTATATGCAAAAGTAGGTATAATACATAGCATGCATTATTTTGTTTTGTTTATAGTTTATGTCTTATATTTGCATCATCTTCTTTTGACGTAAAAATGTTTACATAAAAAATATAGTTTTTTTTC
Organism: Gastrophryne carolinensis; assembly: GCA_027917425.1. Lineage (NCBI taxonomy): Eukaryota > Metazoa > Chordata > Amphibia > Anura > Microhylidae > Gastrophryne > Gastrophryne carolinensis. Next base: position 41,574,353 of record CM051239.1, on the reverse strand, counting down.
CATAATCAAAATTATATCCCACCCCCTCAGTATGTGTATATATATATATATATATATATATATATATATCTCATCTAACTTTTAAAGGTGATATAGACAGTTTGTATGCTTTATTAAACCGATCACAAAGTATTTCATGACCGCTGACAAATATTCCTATTAAATTATATAAATATTCATATATATATATATATATATATATATATATATATATATGTGTGTGTGTGTGTGTGTGTGTGTGTGTGTGTATAAACATGTATATAAATAAATATTTCATGTCTCCCAGCAAAACAGACACACAATTTCTGCTTTCTCATACCAAGAAAAAGGTGTTTGAATTAGATCTCCAAATAGAATTGGAGGTTAGGTGTTACAAAAAATAATAAAACATTGCAGAGGTTAATATTTGTAGATTGGTTCATTAGTATTATTTTCTTATTTATATAGCACCATCTTTTTCTGTAGCAGTTACAGTAATACATAGAGCACACAAGCTATTACAGACAAGTTATCACAAGGTTTAAAGAAGTAAATGCTAATAAAATAGGGCAACTGATATGGGTTAAAAAATGTAAGTACCTTCAAATAATTATATATATATATATATATTTATTTATTTACACAGTAACAATCCCTTTTATATTTTTATTTTTTATGTGACTTTCAGTTTGAGCCTCTGACTGACTTGTTTCCCACAGGCCACTGTCATTTCCAAACCTATAAAATAGAATATTTAACAAACAATAATCTGCCCCTCAGGTGTTGGCCCATCATGGGTGTAGGAGATTTTTAAGTAAAATATTTTTTTTTTCCTTTTTACAATATTGAGTGAGGAAAAACTCACAGGGGCTCAACGCCTCTCAAACTGAAAAGCACATTAATCTCTCTCATGTACAGAGGGATATTTACATTGCAACAACCAACCAGGATGAATTCCTTGTAACTATGTACATAAACACTTGGATTACACTATAATAATAGTATCAATAATTTTTATTTTTCATTGTGTCGCTTTCCTTCCTGGTTTGCATTCAAAATTGGACAATGTAAATTAAGTTTTTGTGTGTGTGTGTGTGTGTGTGTGTGTATATTTGTTTGTTCTCCATCTGGCTGGTCCTTTTTGATATAAAAGATTAGTTACACTTTGCTAATTAGGTTTATAGGAGTATTCAGCACTTTATTTGAAGTTTTATAATAACCAACACTTAGGGATTTGGGCATTACTGTGTTTTTTTCAGATGAAGAGGGATTAATATGGTTGGCACTTGTTTATAAGTTTGGTTTATATATAATTTTTGGACTCTTGTGGATTGTTTGTGATTTGCAGGGCCAGCCCCTTACAGACGCCAGTTAACATGATGGGATGATTTTGTATATACTAGGCTTAGCAGCATGTGATTTCCATTTCTGTATATATCGGTCCCCTCCCATCCTCCTTCTCTGTATTTGTCCCCCTCCTCCATCTATATATTGTGTTCATGTTTTTTAAAAAAATTGGTTTTAAGATGACCTTGTACTGTGTATGTATATGATATAATAAAGTGGTTTATATATTTTTGATAAATAATTTAGTGGTGCCACTCAGTTTGTTGGGGTTGGGCTCTTGGGGTTTGTGGGCCCCTCTTTGTGGTTTTTAGTTTTGGCCTTCTGGCTTTTTTCCAACCCCCAGTGTTGCACACTATTATACTTATGCCCTTATTCATCAAGCGATAGCGCCAGGTAGTGTCTGACGAGCGCCAGGTAGCGGCAGCTAACGGCGACTACCGACTCAAGTACGCCCGGCGGCGGTCACAATGACGCATTTATTAAGCAAAGTGAGGCTAGCGTCGGCGAGAGCGACGGCTAGCGCGGCATTCATCATGAAGCCGCCTGGACCGAACAGCGCCGCTGCAAATTCCCTCACAGCGCCAGGTATGAGCTGTCGCTCCCTGGCGATGTCCAATGCATTTCAATGGAGCAATCTATAATTATTCCTAATTAATTGGTATAAATTTTTTTTTGATTTTTTTAATGTCAAAAATTCGGAGACCACTTCTGCAATGTTAGGATTTATTTTTAAGTCAAAAAAAAAATTAAAAAAAATATGTGCAGAATTGATCTTACAGGTCTGAGATTAATGTATTCATATTACAAAATGATTCTAAAAACATGTATAATGTTACATTCCAAAAATATGGTTGTTTAGGGGTTAAAAACTAGTTAATACCCATCGCCGCCAGCGCTCTGGGGTTTAAACAAGGAATGGACAGCGACAGCACATTCGGAGCGTGATTTTTTGATGAATATGAAGCTAGCCGTTCGCTCTGGCCATTCGTTGTCAGGCGCTCACATACAACACTGGACCTGTGAAACAGCGACCCCCCAGCCCGTATTCAACATTACCGCACACCGACTGAGTCGCTGTCATCAAGCAAACGCCGGCCAAGCACAGCGAATACTGGCTGGCGCAGAAAAAATCACGCTACAGTCGCTCATCTGTCGCTACCTGGCGCTATTAATGAATCGGCCTCCCCGTGCTTAGTGCGGTCTCCTTTTTGCATATATATATATTTATTTATATTACAATGTATGTTGTATAAAATTTTCCTTTTCTTTTTCATTTTTTGCACATTAAGTAGCACTGTGTTGTTCTGAAATATATTTGAAAAACATGTATATAAATGTTTCTTCTTTAGTTATAAATAAAGCAACACTATCTAGTAATTGCATTTATATAACATTAACATATTATTATTAGCGGGGATCATGCTAGATATTTAGAGAAGCAAGGTTCACTTTGGGTGTGAATTTTGGCTATCCGCTGAAACCTGCTTTTAAGCTTTTTCACACAAGGAAGTGCAACAATAATAATAATAATTTAGCACCTTGGGGTGGGGTAGATCATTTTTTTAATTGTATATCATCCTATGGGGGTAGCCAAATGATTTGGGGTCTGATTTATCGAGCACTTTTGCCAGACAATGCCATTTCAGTGCCAATTAGAGTAGTGCAAAATATGACTTTTCCCGTTTTCAGCATGTTGCTGCACTGCTAATGTTTTAGTAAATGTGCTTCTTGTAGTGCAGCAACATGCGCAAGTGTATAAAAAAAATGTTACAATATTTTTTCCTACTCGGGGAGGCCGATTCATTAATAGCGCCAGGTAGAGACAGATGAGCGACAGTAGCGTTATTTTCACAGCGCCAGCTAGTATTCGCTGTGCTTGGCCGTTGTTCGGCTGTTGACAGCGACTCAGTCGGTGTGCGGTAATGTTGAATACGGGGTTAGGAGTCGCTGTTTGACAGGTTCCGCGCTGTATGGGAGCGCATGACAGCGAAAGGCCATAGCGAACGGCTCCCAGCATATTCATTAACAAATCACGCTCCAAAAATTCTCGCACTGTGAAATGCTTGTTTAAACCCCAGAGCGCTGGCGGCGATGGGTTAAAAGTAGTTTTTTAACCCCCAAACAACCATATTTTTAGAAAAAAAAAATGTTTTTCAAAACATTTTGTAATATGAATAATATCAGACCTGTAATATCAATTCTGCACAAATTTTTTTTTTTTTTTTACCTTAAAAAAAATATCTAACATTGCAGAAGTGGTCACAGAATTTTTGACATTTAAAAAAAAAAAAAAAAATTAATAGCAATTAATTATTAATATTTAAAGATTGCTCCATTGAAATGCATTGGAGAGCGCCAGGTAGCGAGAGGTCATACCTGTCGCTGTTCAAGGTCGCTCGCTGGCGCTGTGGGGTGAGGCTGGAATAATGATGAATGATTCGCTATCTGGCGCTCTGTCAGTCGCTAAGCAGGATCGGCTTGATAAATGTGTGATTGCGGAGGGGAGCCGGCGTTCTCGTGGCGGTGAGCGTCATCACCATTCGCTACCTGGCGCTATCCCTTGTTAAATAAGGGCCCAATTTGCACTGATGTGGCGCTGTCTGGCACAAGCGCTTGATAAATCAATCCCTTCGTTTTTTTCTGGAGCTTTTCTCACTCACTACACCGAAAAGTGAAATAAAAAATAGTTTTCTTCTGTTTAAACATCCTCTGCACGTGTGATAGAGACGTTCTACTGGTGAAGTGCAAATTATTTGTTACGGGGGGGGGGGATATTTTATTATAGAAGCTTGGAAATAACAACAGCCTATGAAGAATCCAAATTTCGGAGAGGCTCATTTTTTAATGTGTTTGTATTCCCAATATACATCTCCCCTCTAGAACTACCCTAGTATGGGACTTATTTATGGTGTGCGTCCTTTCTGGTGGCATAGCGCCAGTTCTACAGCGCAGGCATCTCTTTCTTTTGTGGTGCTGCTATTTTGACTAGAATTGCACTGGGAGCGTCAGATGCGGGGAGGCCGATTCATTAATAGCGGCAGGTAGCGACAGATGAGCGACTGTAGCAGTATTTTCACAGCGCCCGCTAGTAGTCGCTGTGCTTGGCCGTTGTTCGGTTGTTGACAGCGACTCAGTCGGTGTGCGGTAATGTTGAATATTGTGTGTGACAGGTTCCACGCTGTATTGGAGCGCATGATAGCGACTGGTCAGAGCGACCGGCTCCCACCATATTCATTAACAAATCACGCTCAAAAAATTCTCGCGCTGTGAAATGCATGTTTAAACCCCAGAGCGCTGGCGGCGATGGGTTAAAAGTAGTTTTTTAACCCCCAAACGACCATATTTTTGGAAACCAAAAATAACAAGTTTTTTAAATAATTTAGTAATATGAATACATTAATATCAGACCTGTAATATCAATTCTGTACTTTTTTTTTTAAATTATTTTTTTTACCTTAAAAAAAATATTAAAAATGGCAGAAGTGGTCACAGAATTTTTCACATTTAAGGAAAAAAAAAAAATTAATAACAATGAATTATGAATATTTAAAGATTGTTCCATTGAAATGCATTGGAGAGCGCCAGGTAGCGAGAGGTCATACCTGTCGCTGTTCAAGGTCGGACGCTGGCGCTGTGGGCTGAGGCTGGAATAATGATGAATGAGTCGCTATATGGCGCTATCTCAGTCGCTAAGCAGGATCGGCTTGATAAATGTGTGATTGTGGTGGGGAGCCGGCGTTCTCGTGGCGGGGCCCGTCATTACCGGCCGCTCACCAGTCGCTACTCCTTGTTAAATAAGGGCCCAAGACTTACGCTACATCTAACAACAGGACAATGCTGCAGCGAACGATAGGTAGCGCCAGTTAAGTGCATCCGGCACTCGGCGCTGAAGCCCATATTTAAGAAAAACTACACACAACCAGCGTCGGCGCTCTAAATCTGGGAGCTCTAGTGTCGAGCGCCAGACGCTGTGTGATCAAAGTTTGTTTCTCAACACATATCCACCAGCACCAGAGCGAAAACATATAGAATGACATTGTTTTAACACTGTGACAATGACACTGCAATGGCCGACCTGCACATACAATTCTGCATGAAAAAATTAAAAAAACAAACAATAAAAGTGTTTGGTTGCCGGGCAGCAGAGGCCACACAATGATTTGCGCTGAAGTTTACTTTAGCAACACACTATTTAAACACAACCAAATGAAACAGCATTGAAGTGTATGGGAGAGCGACACTGAGCGACAGGTACTACATGGCGCTGCTGAACCTAGAGCGCTGGCGCTATACGCTGAGCCACCGCTAGTAATACATGTGACTCTACATGACGCTGTTAAAGGCGCTCACCAGATTGACTTTCTTAAAGTGGACCAACACCCAGCTGGATCGGCCCGGGAATCTGTAAGGTCCGATCCCTCCCCAAATCGGGATGCCCCGCTGTGTGAAACACCCCAGGACGCCCAGAAACCTTACCTGGATTCCGATCCAACGGCGCATGCGCGGGCCGCGGCCACATCTTGCGCTTCTCTCTAGCAGGGCGCGTGCCCGCACCAGCCATTTGTAAATGGCCGGCGCAGGCGCACTCCTTGTTAGAAGGAAGTGCGAGATGTGGCCGTCAGCATGCTCGGAGCCGCTGTGGTTTCACGCCACTTTGACGCGCATACCACAGCGGCTCTGAGCGCGCTGATTGGACGAGCGGCCGCGTATGCGCCGTAGGAGCGGGGTGAGGTGAGTTTTATCCAGAAATCTGGGGGGTTTAACAAAGTGGGGCACCCCCGATCGGAGGAGTGGACCAAAACCCAGGATAGTCAAAATCCTGGGTGTTGGTCCACTTTAAATGTGGTTTCACATACAGCGGCCAGCTTTCACCCAAAGCTATGTGATGCTATGTAGCACTACCTGGCACTAGCATTTGTTAAGTAACCCCCTAGGGTCAATTCTTTATGGCAGGCTCTGTCGTAAGGTGGTGGTCTGAACTGAACATTAATTGGCTGATGTTGGAGCACAACCCCGCCACTCTGAATGGAGTTCAGCCAATATTCCTACCTTAAAGTGGACCTTCACCCTGAATAAGAGTCTATCTTATATGTTTCCCCCACCCTGTACATACAGATTGTTTGCATTAACCCCCCTGGCATTATGATAGAGGCAAATGTAATGGTAACGAAAGCGTTACCATTACATTTGTCTCTGACGCACGGCTCCGTCCCCATGAGCCTCTGCGGCTCACAGAGGCGGAACCCGGAAGTGCGACGGACGCCGCAGCCGCGGCTCTCACCTGCGATCGCAGCGGGGACATCGCTGGATCGCAGGGAGAAGGTAAGGAGACTGCGCCGCCCTGCTCCTCTGCCAAATAAATCCCGAGCGTGACTCGGGGTTACCGCTACTTACAGCGCAAATTAACCCCGAGTCACGCTCGGGATCACCACTAAGGAGGTTAAAAATCATCCTACCTGCATCTACTGCATGTTATGAGACTTTACACATCCAATATGGCGGCTCATGGAGCTTCATGCAGCCTGCAAACAGGAAGTGTCTTCTGACTGTGTCGCTCTGCATTCTGGGATTGCTGTCCTTTCCCTGACCTGCAAAGCACAGCTATAACCCCGCCCCCTGCACTTTACCCCACTCTCCTCTCCTCAGTATGTGTGATGCTTCTGAGTCAAGATGGCAGCGCCCGTATCCTAGAGTCCTGAACAGAGTTGCAGCCCAGTGGAGGAAAGAATAATAAGTATGTGGCATAAAACTTAAAATATATTAATTTTAGATGCTGGGGAATAGTTTTTTAAGAGTTTGGGGGTTTTCATTAAATCATGCTGAAGGTCCGGTTTAACTGCAATCCCATGGCGCATACGTGGGTTGTGCCACTTCTCTATCTACCCTCAGACTAGCTCAGGGCGACTGGCACTGCGACGCCAGGTACTCTGCGATCATAGCTGTGCATTGGCAGCCTTGTTGTCCTCTCTGTGGGGTTTGCAGTCCACCAGCTGAGTCCCCCTACATTATGCAATAGACGTTCTCTTAACGTACAATGAACACAATTTTGGTTTTAAATGTATATGTCTTTTTTGTGTATGAATTGATCTTTGTGTAAATAAATAAATGTTTTGTATATTTTTACATAATATCTTGGTGTGCGGCTGTATATCTTGCAGAGCCATTCTTGGGCTGATCTGGCAGCCCTATCTGTTGCTGTGTCTCTTAAAGCACAATCATACAAATAATCCGTTAACATCCTAAAAGTCCTTATATTAAAGTGGACCAACACCCAGGATTTTCACTATCCTGAGTGTTGGTCCACCTCTGCGGGGCACCCCGATCAGGATGCCCCGCTGTGTGAAACCCCCCAGAAAGCCCCTAAAATCTTACCTTATCGGCGACGGACAAGCGCCGGATAAGCCGCCGTCACCGCTGCCGCCTCTCACGCGTCCCTCTTACAGGGCGCGTGCCCGCGCCGGCCATTCACAAACGGCCGGTGCGAGTGCACGTCCTGCTAGAGGGACTCGCGGGAGGCGGGTGGCGGCTTATCCGTCGCCGATAAGGTACGTTTTAGGGGCTTTCTGGGGGGTATCACACACGAAATCGGGATGCCCCGCGGGGAGGGAGCTGATCGGCCCGGGTATCTTATAATGGAGAACACTGGTCATTTAACTAACATCCAAGGGATCAACATCCTGTTCCTCATGTGATAGCCAGGGGTGGACTGGCCTTAGGTAGACCTGGAAGAATTCCCAGTGAGATGGTCAGTGGAGCCACTGCTTCCAACACTCCCATCCAATCCCTGGCCTGTAATAATAAAACATCATTGCAATGATTTAGATGTGCCAATATCCACTCGTACCAATGGACGGCAATGCCATGGCCTCACCCTCACTGACTGACAGGAAGCATATTGGGAGGTGGGGTTGGGGGGCTCATCGATGATGTGCTGGTTATATGCTGGTCGCTGGCTGGTAATATCTCGTAGCCCGGGCTGATTTACGGTCCACCACTGGCTGGGGATAAGGGTGTAGTACAGAATACGCAGAATACTTTATTTGCCAAGTGTATCATGGATGCACAGGGGATACTTTATCAGGTTGCACGAGGGATACAGTCAACAGATACAAACACAATTGAGGCCCTTATTTAAGAAGGGATAGCGTCAGGTAGCGCCTGGTTAATGAGAGGTAGCGACTGATAGCGACTGGTCAACGCCGGACACGGCACGCAATTACACATTTATCAAGCAGAATCTGTTGAGCGACTGGAATAGCGCCATGTAGCGTCTGATTCATCATTTTTATAGCCTCAGCAAACAGCACCGGCGTTCAGCCTTGCACAGCGCCAGGTATGACCTCTCGCTACCTGGCGCTCTCCCATACATTTCAATGGACGATCCTTTTCTTCTCTTTAAACGTTTTTTTTTTTTTTAAATCACAAATAATTCTGTGACCTCTTCTGGCATTGAAATAGCAGTTTTTTCATAATTTTTTCATTTTTTATATATTTCTTCAGAAATGACATCACAGGTCTGGCATTAAAGTGTTCATGTTACAATGTTGTTACAATGTAATTCCATATGTTTTCGCTTTGTTACTAGTTGATAGATGCTTGAAAACAGACTTTAAACACACCGCCTCCTGCTCTCTGGACTTCAAACAACTATTTTTCAGCGCCAGAGATTTGTGAAGCTGTTTTTTTGCTGAATATGGTGTGAGTCCGTCGCTATGAGCAGTCGCTAAAATGCGCTCCCATACAGCGCTGTACTGGTCAAATAGCGACTCCTCACAATGTATTCAACATTACTGAACAGCGACTGAGTCGCTATAGAGTAGCGACTCACGGCCGAGTACTGCGACTACTAGCGGACGCTCTGAAAATGCCTGCTACAGACGCTCATCTGTCGCTACCTGGCGCTAATGATGAATCAGCCTCTGAGATACTACAAGGGGACAATAATATAGTAGCCATAGTAGCCAAGTATGTAACTATAGGGGGTGCAGAGGATGCGACTGCACTGGGGCTCACGAGATCAGGGGGCCCCATCATTGTTTTGCCTCCACCTTATTTATCATATTTGTGCTGACTTGGCATCATTTAGAGAAAAGAAGCACCATTCCTCTCTGCTCTCTTCAGTCTTGCTGCATCCAATTTAAAACAAAAATAGTTTACTGTATCAGGCTTGAAAGGGCCCCATTCAGGGCCGGATAATGAGGAGGGTGCAAGTGGTGCGCCCTGGGGCCTCCACCACTTACCCAGTAAAGGGGGCCTCCACCACTTACCCAGCAAAGGGGGCCTCCACCACTTACCCAGCAAAGGGGGCCTCTACCACTTACCCAGTAAAGGGGGCCTCCACCACTTACCCAGTAAAGGGGGCCTCCACCACTTACCCAGTAAAGGGGGCCTCCACCACTTACCCAGTAAAGGGGGCCTCCACCACTTACCCAGTAAAGGGGGCCTCCACCAACCTTTGAGTTATGGTCTGGTCCAGGAGGAACTGACGGCCAGGGGCCAGCAACAGAGCTTTCGGTGGCAGTGGGGCCCCGGCACCTGGTTAAGCCTGTTTTTGTTTTTGCAAATCTTCAGTCAAAGCCACCACAGGACAGGCAGCGAAAGGGTTAATGATTGGACAAGAACCTGTGCATGTGCCGTAGCACCGGAAAAATGTGACTTGGCAATCACACCGCAGGGCATCCCAAACCAGGATGCCTCCAGGGCAGGGAACAGCCCAAAACCCAGGATTTCACTATCCCAGGATTTGTTCCACTTTAAACTAGTTTGAATCCTTCCTCCACTTTATCTAGAACAGTAAAAAAAAAAGTCTGGGTTGCAGCTGAGATGCAGAGATTAGATATAAAACAAAAAAATCTATCAGGCTGATTCATCACTAACGCCAGGTAGCGACAGATGAGCGTCTGTAGCAGGCATTTCAGAGCGCCCGCTAGTAGTCACTGTGCTCGGCCGTGGGTCACTAGTTCATAGCGACTCAGTCGCTGTGCAGTAATGATGAATAGAGTGAGGAGTCGCTATTTGACCAGTACAGCGCTGTATGGGAGCGCATGTTAGCGGCTGGTCAGTGCGACCGACTCACACCAAATTCATTAAAAAAACATCCTCACAAAACTCCGGCGCTGAAAAATGCTTCTCTGAATCGCAGAGCGCCGGAGGCTGTGTGATTAAAGTGTGTTTTTCAGCATCTTTCCACCAGTAACAAAGCGAAAACATGGAATTACATTGTAACAACATTGTAACATGAACACTTTAATGGCAGACCTGTGATGTCATTTCTGCAGAAATATATAAAACATGAAACATTTTTTTAAAAATGCCTTTTTCTATGCCAGAAGAGGTCACAGCATTATTTGAGATTAAAAAAAAAAAAAACCCTGTTTAAAGAGAAGAAAAGGATCGTCCATTGAAATGTATGGGAGAGCGACAGGTAGCGGGAGGTAAGAAGTGGCGCTGTACAACGCTGAACGCCGGCGCTGTTCGCTGAGGCTGGGATAATGATGAATCGGACGCTACATGGCGTTACCCCAGTTGCTCAACAGATTCTGCCTGATAAATGTGTAATTGCGTGCCGTGTCCGGCGTTAACCTGTCGCTACCTGCCGCTACCTCTCATTAACCAGCCACTACCTGACGCTATCCCTTCATGAATTAGGGCCTATGATATATTTCAAATAACCATTATATTATATAAATAAACAAACTTTTCTTAACGGAACAACTAGGATGATAAAACACAATATCTGTAATACTATACTATACGGGGAGGCTGATTCATTATTAACGCCAGGTAGCGACAGATGAGCGTCTGTAGCAGGCATTTTCAGAGCGCCCGCTAGTAGTCGCAGTGATCGGCTGTGGGTCTCAGTCGCTGTCCGGTAATGTTGAATACATTGTGAGGAGTCGCTATTTGACCAGTACAGAGCTGTATGGGAGCGCATGTTAGCGACTGCTCATAGCGACTGACTCACACCATATTCAGCAAAAAAACAGCCTCACAAATCTCTGGCGCTGAAAAATGTTTGTTTGAAGCCCAGAGCGCAGGAGGCGGTGTGTTTAAAGTCTGTTTTTCAGCATCTATCCACTAGTAACAAAGCGAAAACATATGGAATTACATTGTAACAACATTGTAACATGAACACTTTAAAGTGGACCAACACCCAGGATTTTGACTATCCTGGGTCTTGGTCCACTTCGGTGGGGCACCCCCGATCGGGGTGCCCTGCTGTGTGAAACCCCCCCGAACTCACCTCTCCTCGCGCCGACGGACAAGCCGCGGACAAGCGGCTCCTCCGCCGCCGCCTCCCGCGTCCCTCTTGACGCGCGCGTGCCCGCGCCGGCCATTCACAGACGGCCGGCGCGGGCGCGCGCACGTCTAGAGGGGCGCGAGGGAGGCGGCGGCGGCCGGCCGCCGCCGAAGATAAGGAAAGGAGTTTGGGGTGTTTGGGGGGGTTTCACCCCGCCGGACATCCCGATCTCGGATGTCCCGCGGGGAGGGAGGTGATCAGCCCGGGAATCTTATAGATTCCCGGGCCGATCACCGGTGGGTGTTGGTCCACTTTAATGCCAGACCTGTAATGTAATTTCTGAGGAAATATATAAAAAATGAAAAATTTGTCAAAAAAATGCTTATTCAATGCCAGAAGAGGTCGCAGAATTATTCGTGATTTTTAGAAAAAATAAATAAAAAACAAAAACCCTGTTTAAAGAGAAGAAAAGGTTCGTCCATTGAAATGTATGGGAGAGCGACAGGTAGGGAGAGGTCATACCTGGCGCTGTGCAAGGCTGAACGCTGGCGCTGTTCGCTGAGGCTGTGAAAATGATGAATCGGACGCTACATGGCGCTATCCCAGTCGCTAAACAGATTCTGCTTGATAAATGCGTAATTGCGTGCCGTGTCCGGGGTTCACCAGTCGCTACCTGTCGCTACTTCTCATTAACCAGCCACTACCTGACGCTATCCCTTCTTAAAGTGGACCAACACCCAGGATTTTGACTATCCTGGGTTTTGGTCCACTTCTGTGGGGCACCCCGATCGGGGGTGGCCCGCTGTGTGAAACCCCCCAGAAAGCCCCAAAAACTCACCTGTCCCCGCTCCCACGTGACCGCTGCAGCCAATCCCCGCCGCCAGACAAGCGAGGTCCGTCGCCTGACAATCGAGCGCGCTCGCCGCCGCCTCCCGCGCATCGCTCTTACAGGGAGCGTGCCTGCGCCAGCCATTCACAAACGGCTGGCGCGGGTGTGCGCCCTGCTAGAGGGATGCGCGAGCGACGGCGGAGGTTCGCGAATGCGCCGCTGGATCGAGGAGCAGGTAGGGATTTCGGGGCTTTCTGGGGGGTTTCACACAGCGGAGCACCCCCAATCGAGGTGCCCCGCAGGCCCTTATAGATTCCCGGGCTGATCAGCATCGGGTGTTGGTCCACTTTAAAGTGGACCAACACCCAGGATTTTGACTATCCTGGGTTTTGGTCCACTTCAGGGGGGCACCCCGATTGGGGGTGCCCCGCTGTGTGAAACCCCCCAGAAAGCCCCCAAAACTCACCTCACCACGCTCCCACGTGGCCGCGCTGTCCAATCCCCGCCGACGGACAAGCGGGTGACAGCGACGGACAAGACAGCGCGTCCGCCGCCGCCTCCCGCACGTGACTCTGCCGCCGCCGATGAGGTAAGTTTTTTGGGGGTTTTGGGGGGGGGGTCCCTCATTGTGGGACATCCCGATCTCGGATGTCCCGCAGTGAGGGAGGCGATCACCCCTGGGTGACGGTCCACTTTAAATAAGGCCCTAACTCTCATTAACCAGCCACTACCTGACGCTATCCCTACTTACATAATGGCCTATAATACAGAGAATACAGGGATAAAACCTCCATTCGGATGAGCGTGTAAAATAGAAACCGTTGCCTTTTTTTGGGTGGAATAATTGTATACATCTAGAGCAGGAAAAAGTTGAGCGTCCCTGGGTGGGCTCGAACCACCAACCTTTCGGTTAACAGCCGAACGCGCTAACCGATTGCGCCACAGAGACTCATGTTGATCTGCTGCTTCCACACATATCTCAGCTAATGGAAGCCACGTGCGCTTAGTGCTGCTGTGACGTCACAATGCAGTCAGTGCTCGCACAAAGGCTGAGCTGGATGCAGGACAAAGGAGCTGAGCTGCATATACACACCGAGGCCTGACCCTGCTGCTGCCTCTGCTCTCACTGCTGCTCATCGTTATTTCAGGGCGATCTCTAGTCTAAACACCTCCTGGGGTGGGAAGAGAAAATCCCCTCCCTCCCTTACCTAAAGGGTGCTCACACCGGTAAGAAAGGAGAAGGAAAGGAAGAGAAAGAGAGGGAAAAACAATGAAAGAAAGAACTAAGGGAAGAAAGAAGGTAAAAAAGAAAGCTAGAAAAATGAAGGAAGAAAGGAAAGAGAAGTTGGGGGAGAAGGAACAAACGAACGAAAAAGGAAAAATATATGGAAGGAAGTAAAAAAGAAGGAAGAGTGACAGAATGGAGAAAATATAAGTAATAATGAAGAGGGAGGGTGGGGAAAAAATGAGGAAATGGAGAGAGGAAAAGGAAATAAATAAGAAAGAGGAGAATAGAAGAAGGAATAAAAAAGAATGTGGAAAGGAATGAAGACGATGTATGATAAAAAAGGAAAAAAGAGGGAAGGAAAAGGGGAAGAAAGAAAGATAAAAAGAAAGCCGGGAAAATAAAAGAAGGAAGGAAAGAGAAGTACTGAGGGAGGGAAGAAACACATAACAAAGAAAATTGAGAAAAGAGGGAAGGGTGAAAAAAAAAGGTGAGAAAGAAAGGAAAAATGTAGAAAGGAAAAAAAGAGAAGAGAGAAGAAAGGGATAAGGAAAAAATGAAGGAAAGTAAAAAAAAAAGCAGAAGGAAGGAATTAAAGTAGGAAGGAAGGAAAGTAGTCCCTGCTGCTCTATACTGTTTAGGTTCAGCTAGTTTAGTGTATTATTATTATTATTATTATGCTCACAGGGGGGCAGGTATCAAAAAAAGCCCTTAAAGTGGACCAACACCCATGGCTGATCAGCCTGGGAATCTATAAGATTCCCGGGCCGATCAGATCCCTCCCTGCGGGGCATCCGAAATCGGGATGCCCCGCTGTGTGAAACCCCCCAGGACGCCCCATTCACCTTACCTTACTCCCGTTCCAACGGTGCATGCACGCTGACGGCCGCATCTCGCGCTTCTCTCTAGCAGGGCGGCCGTTTGTGAATTACCAGCGCAGGCGCGCTCCCTGTTAGAGGGAAGCGAGATGCGGCCGCCAGCGTGCTCGGATCCGCTGTGGTTGTCCTTCCCTTGTACGTGCATACCACAGCGGCTCTGAGCGCGCTGATTGGACGAGGCCCGCGCATGCGCCGTATGAGCGGGGTGAGGTGAGTTTTTTCTGCCATTCTGGGGGCTTTCATGCAGCGGGGCGATCGGGGTGCCAAATAGAGAAAATCCTGGGTGTTGGTCCACTTTAACAGGGTAGATTTAGAGGCAGCATCTGATGGGATCCATGTTGTGTACCAAAATGGTTAAAGTGGACCAACACCCAGGATTTTCACTATCCTGGGTGTTGGTCCACTTCAGCGGGGCATCCGAGATCAGGATGCCCCGCTGTGTGAAACCCCCCCAAAAGCCCCCAAAAACTTACCTTTTCGGCAACGGACAAGCGACGGACAAGCCGCCGCCGCCGCCTCCCGCGCGTCTGTCTTACAGCACTGCTAGAGGGGCGCGCGGGAGGCGGCGGCGGCTGATCCGTCGCCGATAAGGTAAGGTTTTTTTGGGGTGTTTGGGGGGGTTTCACCCCGCGGGACATCCCGATCTCGGATGCCCCATGGTGAGGGAGGTGATCGGCCCGGTAATCTTATAGATAATCATCTGATTAAAGCAGAACAAAACCCACCGCTGGCCTGGAAAGATTTCAGGGCCAGCCACTGACTTTCCCCTGGGATGCCCCACTGTGTGAACCCCACCAGAAAGCGTGTACATACTCACCTTTCCCCGGTCCAACGTCACATGCACAGGCTTTCGTCCAATGAGAGCCGCCCTATGATCTGAAGTAATTCAGCAGGCGGCTCTCATTGTTGACATGCACACGCTCCCGCTACAGCCATTCACATTGGCTGGGGACAGGAGCATGCCAACATAGCGCGCATTCCCCATTATAGCCAATAAGAGCCATTTGCCAAATGAAGTAAGCATAGCAAACAGCTCTCATTGGCTGAGCGCCCGCACATGCACCACTGGACCAAGGAGAGTGGAGAACCAAATCCCGGGATTTGGTCCACTTTAACAGTGGCATCTTGATTTGGGATGCTGCTGTGTGTAAAACCAGGGCTGGCCTTTGGGGTGTGTGAGGTGTGCAACCACACAATTATTATATTCAGCCTTACATACAATGACCTCCATTCAATAAAGGTAGAAAAGAATTCTCATGGTAGTAAAAGATTCAATTCATGAGAAAAAAGCCTGAGAATGTCACTGTTACTGAATCACCAGATAGGAAGACAATGAAAGTCAATGGCGGCTTTTACTACAGTGTAGAAAGGAGTAAACAGTTCTCTACTTTTCTTAGGAGTAAAAAAGTGCCATTGACTTTCATTGTTTTCTTATCTGGTGATTCAGTAACAGTGACATTCTCAGGCTTTTTTCTCATGAATTGAATCTTTTACTATCATGAGAATTTTTTTCTACCTTTATTGAATCGAGGCCTATGTTACGGGCAGGCTGATTCATCACTAACGCCAGGTAGCGACAGATGAGCGTCTGTAGCAGGCATTTTCAGAGCGCCCGCTAGTAGTCACTGTGCTCGGCCGTGGGTCGCTACTTCATAGCGACTCAGTCGCTGTTCAGTAATGATGAATACATTGTGAGGAGTCACTATTTGACCAGTACAGAGCTGTATGGGAGCGCATGTTAGCGACTGGTCATAGCGACCGACTCACACCATATTCAGCAAAAAAACAGCCTCACAAATCTCTGGCGCTGAAAAATGCTTGTTTGAAGCCCAGAGCGCAGGAGGCGGTGTGTTTAAAGTCTGTTTTCCAGCATCTATCAACTAGT
The DNA here is from genome assembly GCA_027917425.1 of Gastrophryne carolinensis. Classification (NCBI taxonomy): domain Eukaryota; kingdom Metazoa; phylum Chordata; class Amphibia; order Anura; family Microhylidae; genus Gastrophryne; species Gastrophryne carolinensis. Next base: position 41,557,970 of record CM051239.1, on the reverse strand, counting down.
AACAAAGCGAAAACATATAGAATTACATTGTAGCAACATTGTAACATGAACACTTTAATGGCAGACCTGTAATGTCATTTCTGAAGTAATTTATAAAATCTGAAAAAATTGTGAAAAAAATGCTTTTTCAATGCCAGGAGAGGTCACAGAATTTTGATTGTGACTTTTGGAAAAAAAAACAAAAAACAAATACCCCGTTTAAAGAGAAGAAAAGGTTCGTTCATTGAAATGTATGGGAGAGTGACAGGTAGTGAGAGGTCATACCTGGCGCTGTGCAAGGCTGAACGCTGGCGCTGTTCGCTGAGGCTGTGAAAATGATGAATCAGAAGCTACATGGCACTATCCCAGTCGCTAAACAGATTCTGCTTGATAAATGTGTAATTGCGTGCCGTGTCCGGCGTACACCAGTCGCTACCTCTCATTAACCAGCCACTACCTGACGCTATCCCTTCTTAAATAAGGGCCTATGTTACTATGTGATTACTTTATTCATCCCTCTTTTGGGTTAATCTGGGTTTCCCCTGTGTTTTCCAGACACTCTCCTTTTTTATTTTCCATATTCACCCCAATCAGGGGTTTAACTTGAGGGACCCAGAAGGTCAGTGGGGCCCCATCATTGTTGCTCCTCCATCATATTCAACATATTTGTGCTCACTAGGCATTATTTAGAGATAGGAAGCACCCTTTGCCTCTGCCATTTCACTCTTTAGTTTAGGGGGTCGATTCATAGCTAGGTGAGCAAACTCACTCCTTTATAGGAGAGAAAATTGCCATTCACTTTGGCCTCGATTCACTGAGAGTTGAAAAAGAATTCTCATGGTAGTAAAAAATTAAATTCATGAGAAAAAAGCCTGAGAATGTCACTGTTACTGAATCACCAGCTAAAAAGACGATGAAAGCTAATGGTGTTTTTCAATACAGGTAAAAAGGGGTAAAAAGTTAAAAACTTTTTCCAGGAGTAAAAAAGTGCCATTGACTTTCATTGTCTTTCTATCTGGTGATTCACTAACAGTGACATTCTCAGGCTTTTTTCTCATGAATTTAATTTTTTACTACCATGAAACTTTATTCTAAGCATACAGCACGTCCTGCTCCAGACATAGTCATAACAAGTGGGTAATCCTCCGCCTCCAGCGCCGTGCACTGCAGAACATGAAGAAAACAAGCTCCTCCCGGCCCTACATATACCGGAGGACCTCCCACAAATCCCCAGATTTCTCTGCAGTGCTTAACTGCGAAGACATGAAGTATCACGCTCTCGCAGGCGAGCGGGGCTTTACAGCCCAAGGCCCTGCGGGACTATTTTCACCCGTCCTTCTTGTGATCAGAATATGCCTCGGGTGGGTCGGGTGAAGGTAGGCAGCACAGTACGTGCTTAACGGAGCCATGCTCCACCGCAATCCCCCACCATAGGGTAGGCGGTTTAGGCCGATGGTGAGCCTCTAGTGGATGCCCCTCCCACATTATTGCCCTGTACCCCGCGTAGTGCTGGACCCTGTGCGAGGGTCGCCATTCTCCCTCATTTCCCAGGGCAGGGCACTCCTCCCTATTGTCTCCTGTGCTCACAACACTTGGTTTTAACCTGTGGCATCTAATTTTGTATTGTTCTCTGTGCTAAATGTTTTACCTTGTCTGTATTCCTCACTTGTAAAGCGCTACGGAAGTTGATGGCGCTATATAAATAAACAATAATAATAATAATAATAATTTCCCCATCTACTTAGAGGGAAAAGAAAGGGGGGGGGTATGTGTGTGGCGGTCCCAGTGTACCGGTGTGTCACGGTCGTGGCCTCTATTCTGCCTTTTGCTCCTTATTTCGGCTGCCGCCGTGGGTTGTTACATTGCTTGCCGCATAGCCTTGATGCTGTGGTACCCGTACTTATTATCTGTAACCGTTCTATTGAACCTTAGGCTTGTGTCCTTGCTTTCATTTTTACTTCAGAGCTTCGCGCTCTTTAGAGTGGGCAGGGCCTTAGTTCGGCGCGCTCCGTGTCATGGCAGAGCATTTAGCCCGTCCTTCGAGGTTCGCTGGGCGCCATTCTTGTGAGCTTCACGCACGTGCGTCGTGGCGGTCTCCTCCTCCTCCACTTGAGCCGTAAGTGCCCTCGCGGGCAAATCCCTCTGTTTTTTGTCTGTTCAGCTGCGCATGGCCCTGACATCTCTTTCCCATTATGTCTTTCAGACGCTGAGTTCCCGGTGGGTTCTCTCGGCCACATATTTATATATATATATATATATATATATATATATATATATATATATATATATTATATATACATATTTATTCTTATACGTATAAGGAGCGGGCCTTCCTAAAATCTCCCACATTAATCAGCGGGTTGTTGGGGCATCCAGGGTTGCTTTTGCATAAATCCCTATTAACATATTGTGTTTAAACAATCACCGTATGGAGGCATCTCAGGATTGTGTTACCGGGCTCCCTCTGGGACAGGACCGGCTTTGTGTAGCGTGTGGTCTCCCCCATGCTGAGGCGGACGGGGCAAGGGTCTGTGCGTCATGTTCTGAACAGACCCTGGAATTGCGAGCGACGCTTGCGGTTGCACCTCGCTCCTTCTCTCCCCTTTCCTCTTCCCTAAATCTCACGCCTGTCGAGTCTTGTACAAGTGGGGAATTACAAGTAGACATCTCTCCTAGACGGCCCACGCTTGTCCAGATTGTTGAAGGGTTGTCCAGCCGGGTGGGTCCTGATAGACAACGGCCTTGGACTCCCGCGGCTTCGGCCTGTGCTATGGGCTCTGAGGAGTCCTTCTCTACACGTGCTAGCACCACGTCGGAAGATGGGGACCTGTTCTCTGACCTAGGTTCCTCTGACGAGAGGCCGAGGTGTCAGGATGATGCTGGTCAGGACGACTGGGACCAGCTTGATATCGGTGGTATGTTACTCAGGATTTTCAATGCCCTGTCCATTTCGCCTCCCGGTGCGGTCTCCAGGCCGAGAGAGGGGCGCTTCCATACTGCGCCTGCGCGCTTGGAATTTCTCGAGCAGGCTCACTTCCATGCTCTTGTACTTAAAGAGTGGGAATGCCCCACTGCACTTCAAAGGCCCCCAGAGGATTGGGTTTGGAAATACCCTTTTCCCCCCGAGATGGTTGATATTTGGTCTTCGTCCCCAGTGGTAGACTCACCGATTACTGGGGTTCCTAACCCCCCCTTCCTTACAGCTCCGGCTTACAGCTCCTTGCGGGACGCCGAGGATCGGCGTATTGATAGGCTGGCTTCCCACGCCTTTGCCTGTGCAGGAACGGCGCTACGCCCTGTCTGTGCCGCGGCCATCATGGCAGTGGCTGCTAAGGCTCTCATAAGAAAGATGCTGGAGCATCAACCTGAAGATTTACCCTGGGAGGTGTTTTACACACTCTCCAGCTGTGATATTTTTGTTAAATTTATCCTTTTAGCTCTGGATGACTCCATCAAAATGTGTGCGAGGACTTCTGCCCAAGTTGTAGCTATACGTCGCCTGCTCTGGCTGCGTCAGAGGGGGGCAGACGCCGACGCTAAAAGGACCCTGACGGGGCTCCCCTTTAGAGGGCATCGCCTGTTTGGGGCCCGTCTGGACCTATTTGGAAAACAGGACAGTCCACCCATCAGGGGCGGCCGTCTCGGCCCCCTCGGAGCAGGGATACCCCTCCACCTCCATATCATAGTGTTAAGCAGGAACCGGGGATGCCCCTTGCAGGGTCTGGTTCGGTATCCTGTCCCAGGATTGACGTTCAACGCCCGGGGCCTTCGGGCCGGGCTAAGCCCGTTTCATTCCCCGAAAACCCTCATGCATGATGGGACGCCCTCACCCACCTGGGTGAGGGGATGGCCACAGCACCTTACTCCTATCAGGAGGCATCTGGCCTCGTTCTAGTGGCTTTAGGAGATAGTTCCTCCGGATACGGGACAGTGTTTGCTGGGTGGTCTTTCCCTGAGTCAGTCAGGAGGACTACGGTCCACTGTTTTTCTTCAGGTATGGGTGCAGGCCTTCCTGGGCCTGTCAGGTATGGCTTCCTTGCCAGAACGCCATTATCATATAGACACTGGGGCCTCTGCGCCAGTTGCTTCTCCCTTCCCTTGAGGACGAGGGAGTCTGTCTTTCTACCCCTTGGGGGGTTTATCATCTATATCTATAAGACGTCCAGGCATGGCGCTTCCGAATGGGCCGTTGGTGCCCTACATACCAGGGGTCCTCTGGCCGCCTGTGGCGTGCTGAGAGGTTTATTCTGCCCCTAAGGTATCTTCTGGATACTGAGCCCACTACTGCTGGGTATTGGCAGTCATCGCCACCGTTGTGACATTGGCTGGGTCCCCTGTTGCTTTCTTGTGCCCGCTAGGCTCTGGATTGGTGTGATGGCTCGCACGACACCAGGGGGCAGTTTCCAGGGGACCTATCAGGTCCTCCTTTTAATTACAAGAAGGAGTCATGTGGAGGGACCTTAATTGACTCAAGCCCTACTTGGTTCCTTCCTCCAGTTCCAGGTTGTATCTGGATTGGGTTTCAGCTAACGCCTTTTCTTTTGGCTATAAGGGAATTTCCTGAAATGAGGTCGCTGGTCCTCTGTCCTGTTTCGTTTTTATCCCCAGGCAGAATTGCACCTGGTGTGGCCGTTAGCGGCTGGTCTGTTGACATCCCTTTTTTCTCTGTGCCCTTGGGCTCTGAGACATTTTAGCTATTAGGCCTGGATGAGGGTTCAGCACCCTGGATCTAGGTCTGTTTACCTGCCTTCTAGTGGAGGCGGCTATTCTTCCATTGGCTTACTCAATGGAACGGTTAGGGATCTTCCCTACCTCTCTTTTCTCCCTGTTGCTGGTTACCTTTGTACCATATCTGGCAGGTGGACAAAAAGGGGACTTGTCTTCTGAAACCCCCGGTGGTTTTTCGATAGGGACCCTGAGGGATCCGGTAACCTATGGTTTCTTGTTGTCACTATGAAGCTTAGGTGGGTTCTAGTTTGCTGGACTACTCCCTTTCAGTACCTGTCCGATTGGGGACTCTGGGTCCATTGTAGGACAGTGGTATGCTACTTGTTACCCGTGGAATTCCTGGATCTAGCTCTATTCCAGGGGAGCTCTGATTCTTTCTTGGGGGGAATTAATATTCCTTGCCTTTTCTTTTTTTATCCCTCCTCTGCTGGAGGTTCTCTATTGTCCATTGAGTCCATACTGGTACGGTCCTGTTGGACCCCGTCTCGATTGCAGGGTTCTACCCTTATTATGGGCCCAGATTGGTCTGCCCTAGTTGGGTTCAGTGTGGCCCAGTGGGGGATGTTCTGCTGAGAACAGTGGGCCTGTATGTCCCTCACAAGCTCCTTTTTACAGGTTTCTTATCTGAGGCTATACCTTGGCGTTGGCAGGTTTTTTTGTGCTTACCCTGTTGGAGATGACAGATCTCAGGGTGTCTTGTTCCTTGGGGAGCCAGGACTTACTTCCTTCTCTTAGTTTTCTGCCTTCTGCCATGCTATGTTAGGGTATGTTGTGTACCCATACTGGCCTGCTGGGTCTAAGCTTTTTCCTTGTTGGACGATCTCTGTTCCTGGGGTTTAGGGTCCTATCAGCAATGTTGGTATTGGCTCCCAGCTAAGTTCTGTGGAAGGTTCAGGGCTTGCCCTGTTCACCTACTGCAAAGCCTGATCCAATCTCTTGTATTGAGCTTTCTTCAGGGTCTGCTTGGTTGCATTCATTGGGGAATTCCTTTTTTCCCTTTGGGGGGATTTCTTATCCCAATGCCCTGCTAAGGGTTCTCTTGGTTCTTATTCAGGTTCTTGTCTGAACCGTTCCTTCATCATATCACCCCTCCGGGGTGATTGCTCCAGCCAGAAGTGTGCCATACGTATGGCTCTGTGGCGTCTATTATCATTCCATTTATGTACATTCTTATTTATATCTGTATCCCATGAGGTGAGGGTGCCGCCTTGCGCTAAGCTTGCTTCCAGGCAAGGGTCCTTACCTTCATTGTACCAGATTCTCTGGTCTCTGGGATGTTGTCCTGCGTATTATGAGATAAGGGATTTGCATCTCTCTACAGAGTTGGAGATCTTTCTGAACGGCCTTTTGTCCCTGAAGGGATTTTGCCTTTTAAGGGGTTCGGTGTCCTTTTATTGATGTACCGGCTCTAATTACCTCCACGGGGGAGGTGCCCTTGGATGGGTCTTACTTGGCTAGTTTTGACCTGCTGTGCCGAGAAGCATACTTTTGGCTTCTGTTGAAGTGTTGTTGTTAGCGTTCCTGCTGGTCCTGACTGAGACCAAGTTTCATATTCCCTGTCGGGGAAAGTTTTGATGTTTCCATGGCTGCACTCCTTGCAGTAGCATGGTCAGGTCACCATTCTGGCCTATTCTGTTATGGGAAGATTCTTCTTCTCTACTGTTTTCTGTTCTCTCACCACTTGTGATTGGTCTCGTGACTCTTAGCACTAAGTTCTGGTGAGCAAGTTGGCTAGTCCGCTGCTTGGGTTCAGTTCTCCCTTTACAAGGTTCAAAGGTTGAGGTTAGAGCATTGCTCTCGTTGCCCTGGTAGCATGGTTGGGGGTGACAGCGCTTTACTGCTGGCTGTGCCCTTCTCTTGGGGATCCCACCCTACTTATGGACACTGCTATTGGATGTCCCACACGTTATGACTATGTCTGGAGCAGGACGTGCTGTATGCTTAGAATAATACAACTCTGTGAAGTACTCACCTGTAGAGTTGATATTATATGCATACAGCACGTCCTGCTCCACCCCACCCTGGTTTCACTTGTTCTGGATCCCCTGTATGGTGATTGTTTTCACTTGATATTATTGCCAGTTCTGGGTGGTTGTTTCTCCCGGCTTCTCTTCTCACTGCTTTTCAATGCTGGGGATTTGTGGGAGGTCCTCCAGTATATGTAGGGCTGGAAGGAGCTTGTTTTCTTCATGTTCTGCAGTGCACGGCGCTGAAGGCGGAGGATTACCCACACGTTATGACTATGTCTGGAGCAGGACGTGCTGTATGCTTATAATATCAACTCTACAGGTGAGTACTTCACAGAGTTGTATTTTTTCAACTCTTTGTGAATCCAGGCCTGATTCAACACCAGGTGAAAATTTACATCCGGTTGTTGAATCAATCCCAAGGTAGCCAATGAAGGTGAATGGCAGATTTCTCTCCTAAAAAAGTTAAAAGACAGAAAAAAGTTTATTGTATGAGCCGTGAAAGGGCCCCATTTATTGTTCGCACCAGGGCCCCGTCACATGAAGTTACAACCCCCATGTTTCCCTCTAGTCTTAAACTACCAGTATCGGGTGAATCAGCTGCGTGGGACTGTAGGTGAGTCATTGTAGGGATCTTAAATGATGCCCATCCCTAGCAACCAGGGCCAGACGGGGAGGCTGAATTATTAATAGCGGCAGGTAGCGACAGTTGAGCGAGCGCCCGCTAGTAGTCACTGTGCTTGGCCGTTGTTCGGTAGTTGATAGCGACTCAGTCGGTTTGCCGTAATGTTGAATATTAGGCGAGGAGTCGCTGTTTGACAGGTTCCACGCTGTATGGGAGCGCATGGTAGCGACTGGCCCTAGCGACCGGCTCCCACCATATTCATTAAAAAATCACGCTCAAAAAATTCTTGCGCTGTAAAATGCATGTTTAAACCGCTAGTTTATAGCGACTCAGTCGCTGTTCAGTAATGTTGAAAACATTGTGAGGAGTCGCTATTTGACCAGTACAGCGCTGTATGGGAGCGCATGGTAGCGACTGCTCATAGCGACCGACTCACACCATATTCAGCAAAAAAACAGCCTCACAAATCTCTGGCGCTGAAAAATGCTTGTTTGAAGACCACAGCGCAGGAGGCGGTGTGTTTAAAGTCTGTTTTTAAGCATCTATCCACTAGTAATAAAGCACAAACATATGGAATTACATTGTAACAACATTGTAACATGAACACTTTAATGGCAGACCTGTAATGTCATTTCTGAAGATTTTTTTTAAAAATCATAAAAATGTGAAAAAACAGCTTTTTCAATGTCAGAAGAGGTCACAGAATTATTTGTGATTTTTTGGCAAAAAAAAAAAAACCCGGTTTAAAGAGAAGAAAAGGTTCGTCCATTGAAATGTATGGTAGAGCGACAGGTAGCGAGAGGTCATACCTGGTGCTGTGCAAGGCTGAACGCCGGCGCTGTTTGCTGAGGCTGTGAAAATGATGAATCAGGCGCTACATGGCGCTATCCCAGTTGCTAAACAGATTCAGCTTGAGAAATGTGGAATTGCGTGTCGTGTCCGACGTTCACCACTCGCTATCTGTCGCTACCTCACATTAACCAGGCGCTACCTGACGCTATCCCTTCATAAATAAGGGCCTCAGTTGATTTTTGGCCCCAGTCCACTGCTGATAAGGGGGGTGTTTCATCACCTTCCTCTCCTCTTCATATGTTCTCTCCCTGTCCTCTGTGGAGTAATAAATTGCTATAAAAGCGTAAAAGAAACCAATTAGGAACTCTGGGGGTCATTTCACACTGCATCAGCTTCTGCGCGTTTTTCGCTGCACACCACATCTGTTGCATTTCAGCGTTATGAATAGTCCAGCAGCTATTTATAGTTCTAAATATCACAATATGAGATGTGATGTAATGAGTTTCTGACATGTTATACAAAAAGGAGCACTTCCCTCACAATCCAGAACAAGGTTCTGACACATTATAACTAGTGATGAGCGAACCCAAACCGCAAAGTTCAGGTCCGTGCCGAACTTTGTGAGTTCAGGTTTCCAAACCCGTTTGGCCAAACCCAGCTGCTCAGCCATGCCCATACTGCCTATACTGCCCATACTGCCCATACTGCCCATACTGCCTATACTGCCCATACTGCCCATACTGCCCATACTGCCCATACTGCCTATACTGCCCATACTGCCCATACTGCCCATACTGCCCATGCTGCCTATACTGCCCATACTGCCTATACTGCCCATACTGCCCATACTGCCCATGCTGCCTATACTGCCCATACTGCCCATACTGCCCATACTGCCCATACTGTCCATACTGCCTATACTGCCCATATTGCCTATACTGCCCATACTGCCTATACTGCCCATACTGCCCATACTGTCCATACTGCCCATACTGCCCATACTGCCTATACTGCCCATACTGCCTATACTGCCCATACTGCCCATACTGCCTATACTGCCCATACTGCCCATACTGTCCATACTGCCTATACTGCCCATACTGCCTATACTGCCCATACTGCCCATACTGTCCATACTGCCTATACTGCCCATACTGCCTATACTGCCCATACTGCCTATACTGCCCATACTGCCCATACTGCCTATACTGCCTATACTGCCCATACTGTCCATACTGCCCATACTGCCTATACTGCCCATACTGCCTATACTGCCCATACTGCCCATACTGTCCATACTGCCTATACTGCCCATACTGCCTATACTGCCCATACTGTCCATACTGCCCATACTGTCCATACTGCCTATACTGCCTATACTGCCCATACTGTCCATACTGTCCATACTGCCTATACTGCCTATACTGCCCATACTGCCTATACTGCCCATACTGCCTATACTGCCCATACTGCCCATACTGCCTATACTGCCTATACTGCCCATACTGCCTATACTGCCCATACTGCCTATACTGCCCATACTGCCCATACTGCCTATACTGCCCATACTGCCTATACTGCCCATACTGCCCATACTACCTATACTGCCCATACTGCCTATACTGCCCATACTGCCCATACTGTCCATACTTTCCATACTGCCCATACTGCCTATACTGCCCATACTGCCCATACTGCCCATACTGCCTATACTGCCCATATTGCCCATACTGCCCATACTGCCTATACTGCCCATACTGCCCATACTGTCCATACTGCCTATACTGCCCATACTGCCTATACTGCCCATACTGCCCATACTGTCCATACTGCCCATACTGCCTATACTGCCCATACTGGCCATACTGCCCATACTGCCCATACTGCCTATACTGCCCATACTGCCCATACTGCCTATACTGCCAATACTGCCCATACTGTCCATACTGTCCATACTGCCCATACTGCCTATACTGCCCATACTGCCTATACTGCCCATACTGCCCATACTGTCTATACTGCCCATACTGCCCATACTGTCTATACTGCCCATACTGCCCATACTGTCTATACTGCCCATACTGCCCATACTGCCTATACTGCCCATACTGCCTATACTGCCAATACTGCCCATACTGCCCATACTGCCCATACTGCCCATACTGTACTGCCATACATGGCTGTGATTGGCTGAATGGGACACGTGACGCCTTTACAACACTGTAGGTTAAATAGGGAGAGGCTGCAGCTGGTGTGCGGGACAGTTAAAGTGGACCAAAACCCAGGATTTTGACTATCCTGGACTTGGGCACCCCCATCGGCATTTGAAACCCCCCAGGTCCCCCACATCAACTCACCTCATCCCGGTCCTATGGTGCAGCGCGGCCGCTCGTCCAATCAGCGCGCTCGGAGGCGCTGAGCCATGGACGTCTGGCTGGCTGATTTATTACTAGCGGCATCTAATAGCCAATGAGCAGCTGTACTGCGGTGCTAACAGTGACCGCTAGTGGTCTTTTGATCGGCCGTGAGTTGCTATCACAGAGCGCCTCTGTCGCTATATTAACATTCCCGACATTGATTAATTTGATGTGTGAGTCGCTATAACACCAGTACAGCGCTTTATGGGAGCGAACGGCAGCGACTGGTCAGTGTGAGCAACTCAAACCATATTCATAAAAAAAAACAGCCTCACACAGCGCCGGCGCTCAAAGTTGTGTCCTTGTAGCCCAGAGCGCCAGAAGCTGTGTGATTAAAGTCCGTTTTTGAACACATATCCACTAGTAACAAAGCGAAAACGTATGGAATGACATTATTACATTGTGACATTAACACTTTAATACCAGACCTGTAATGTCAATTCTGCATAAAAAAAAAAAAAATCAAAAAAGGTTTTCAAAAATATATTTAAATAGGCCAGGAGAGGTGACACAATGATTTGATTAAAGAAAAAAAGAAAAAAACAAGTTTAAAGAGAATAAAAGGAACGTCCACTGAAATGTACGGGAGAGCGACAGGTAGCGACAGGTAATACCTGGGACTCTGGAAGTTTCAGCGTCGGCGCTCTACGCTGAGCCTTGGGTAATGATGAATCGGACGCTACATGGCGTTGTTCTAGTCCCTCACCAGAATTGCCTTCATAAATGTGGAATTGCTTGCCATGGCCGGTGTTCACCTGCCGCTACCTGTCGCTATCCCTTGATGAATAAAGCCCTAAGCCAACGTCTTAGCACAGCGGCACTGAGCGCGCTGGCGGCCGCGGGCCACACATGCGTCGTTGTACCAAGAAGTCAGGTAAGTGTAGCGAGCGACCTGGGGGGTTACACACAGCGGGGCATCCTGATTTTGGATGCCTTGGAGGGAGGGAATGGATCGGCCCGGGAATCTATAAGATCCTGCTTGGTTTCAGTCCACTTTAAGGACCTAGGAAAAACATATTAATTGTCCTTTTCAGGGCATTTAGGTAATATACTAATATACTGAGGGAGGGATGAAGAAACATCTGCTAATTGTCCTGTTCAGGGCACTGCCAGGCTGCTCATATAAACACCACAGGGGGTGTCATCACTGAGAAGAGGGCCCACTTATCCACAGCCAACGTGGACATCCTTACATTTGTTAAGATGAACAAGGTGTGGATCCCACAGGACTTGATTGGGAGGCCGATTCATTAATAGCGGCAGGTAGCGACAGTTGAGCGACTGTAGCGGTATTTTCACAGCGCCCGCTAGTAGTCGTTGTGCTTGGCCGTTGTTCGGTTGTTGATAGCGACTCAGTCGGTGTGCAGTAATGTTGAATACGGGGTTAGGAGTCGCTATTTGACAGGTTCCGCGATGTATGGGTGCGCATGATAGCGACTGGTCAGAGCGACCGGCTCCCACCAGATTCATCAAAAAATCATGCTTCAAAAATTCAAGCGCTGTGAAATGCATGTTTAAACCCCAGAGCGCTGGAGGTGATGTGTTAAAAGTCGTTTTTTAACCCCCAAACCACCATATTTTTGGAAAAAAAAATAAAAAATTGTAAAGAATTTAGTAATATGAATACAATAATATCAGACCTGTAATATCAATTCTGTACAATTTTGTTTTTTCCCTTAAAAAAATTATCTAACATGGCAGAAGTGGTCACAGAATTTTTCACATTGAAAAAAAAAATACATTAATAACAATTAATTATGAATATTTAAAGATTGTTCCATTGAAATGCATTGGAGAGCGCCAGGTAGCGAGAGGTCATACCTGTCGCTGTTCAAGGTCGGACGCTGGCGCTGTGGGCTGAGGCTGTAGCGACTGTAGCAGTATTTTCACAGCGCCCGCTAGTATTCGCTGTGCTTGGTCGTTGTTCGGTTGTTGACAGCGACTCAGTCGGTGTGCAGTAATGTTGAATATTGGGTGAGGAGTCGCTATTTGACAGGTTCCGCGCTGTATTACAGGTCTGATATTAATGTATTCATATTACAAAATTATTTAAAAACTTATTTAAAAACTTGTTATGGTTGTTTGGGGGTTAAAAAACTACTTTTAACCCATCGCCGCCAGCGCTCTGGGGTTTAAACATGCATTTCACAGCGCGAGAATTTTTTGAACGTGATCTGTTAATGAATATGGTGGGAGCCGGTCGCTATGGCCAGTCGCTATCATGCGCTCCCATACAGCGCGGAACCTGTCAAATAGTGACTCCTCACCCAATATTCAACATTACTGCACACCGACTGAGTCGCAGTCAACAACCGAACAACGGCCAAGCACAGCGACTTCTAGCGGGCACTGTGAAAATACTGCTACAGTCGCTCAACTGTCGCTACCTGCCGCTATTAATGAATCGACCTCCCCGTCAACATTTTTATACGAGTAAATAAAAAAAAAATTTAATACAAATATTCAATATTCAATTTCAAATATAATAGAAAAATAAAAATATTTGATGCACAAATAATCATTTGATTTTTCTAACACTGACCCAAAGAAATGTATCTAAAGAGTGAAGAATGACAGATTATCATTTGTTTTGATCAAAACAATTACATTAATCATTAATTAAATGAATATAAGATTTGTTTGTATTGCTTTCTTAAAAACGCTAAAATGATCTCAGCCTACTTCATTTATGCTGTTGATTTGAATAATGTAATTATGATCCATGCCGTGCTTGTTTTCCATCCGCCTGTGGACAATATCACTGCCTGCCCTCTGCTCTCTTCTAGAATTCGTTTTACTAATATAATGTATTTTTCCCCTTTTTATCGTATTTTGCTAATCCTCTCTCCCCGAGGAAGCACGTAAGAGGGTCATGAGCTGCTGCCTACTTACCTTGAACGCTCATTTGCATAGTGGGTTTTGTATGTGGAATACATTTAACTAATGTTTTTCCACTTATTTAATTGTCTGTGCTGAACGCTGCGGCTCAAAAGGCTTTTTAAATAATATGCAAATTTGAATAGGAGATTTTAGAAACCTTGCTTGGCAGCCTAATTAATGCTTGATTTTATTTTGATAAGTGGATTGTAGTTATTTCTACAATCCAACTCTGCCATTTTTGTTTTGGCTGTAAACAAAAACTCATTGATAATGACATATACTCACAAATACAGGCTACGAGCAAATAATATACAACAGCGAAGCAAGAAGTTATAATTGTGTGCATTTTCCAGCAAATATTGACAACAATGACATTATAAAATTATAAGAGGGCAGCAAAATCACATTGTTTCTGCTGTCAGTATGGACTGGTTTTAGTATTTCTCTATTCCGGCTTTGATTCCTGCAAATAGTATACAAAGAGAAGACAAAAAAGCACAAAAAAAGATCTTTACACAACAAAAATGGCATAAAAAATCTTGAATATAAATGACAATAGTAGTTGTTAGGGATGAGCGAACCGGTTCGGATGAACTGGAATTCGCTCCGAATTTCAGGGAAAATTCGATTCGGCACGAACCCGATTTTTTTTTGGTTCGTGCCGATCGAATTTTCCCTGAAATAGAAAAAAAAAAAAAATGCCGGCATGGTGTGAGCGGGCCGGCCGGCTACGCTGTCATCAGAGGACGCGTCATCAGAGGGCGCCTGAGAGCGGCGCCAGCCTCCACGCTCCGACCATGCAGGTAAGTGTTTGCTTTTTAAAAAAATGCCAGCATGGTGGGAGCCCGCTGACAGCGTAGCCGGCCTGCCCGCTCCCACCATGCCGGCATTTTTTTTTCAGATGCGCGATTCGTGAAAGTTCGATTCGGGCGAACCCGAATTTCATGGGGAAATTCGGCGAATCGCCCGAATCGAACTTTCAAGAAGTTCGCTCATCTCTAGTAGTTGTGATTCTAAAATGAGGCGTACTGGTGTGAAAATTTGTAGCAAGTAGGAGCATTATTACTACTAACTGTCTTCGAGCCCGCCATAGAAACGGGCCTCAATTGGTGTAAATGGCTTTTTATACAGCTAAAATGGCAAACAAAAGGCCAAAATCAGTGAGATTTCGAAAAATATTGAGAACAGGTTGTATACTGTAAACAGGAAATAATAGAATACACAAAAAAATGCTTCATGAATTATTCTATTAAGGAGGTTATTTAGGAAACGCTACGTAGCGTCAGGTGAACGCCGAGTGCAGTATGTATAAACCATATACATGAAAGTCAATCTGGTGAGTGCCTCTAATAGCGTCATGGGGAGGCCGATTCATTAATAGCGGCAGGTAGCGACAGTTGAGCGACTGTAGCAGTATTTTCACAGCGTCCGCTAGTAGTCGCTGTGCTTGGCCATTGTTCGGTTGTTGATAGCGACTGAGTCGGTGTGCAGTAATGTTGAATACGGGGTAACGAGTCGCTATTTGACAGGTTCTGCGATGTATGGGAGCGCATGATAGCGACTGGTCAGAGCGACCGGCTCCCACCACATTCATCAAAAAATCACGCTCAAAAAATTATCGCGCTGTGAAATGCATGTTTAAACCCCAGAGCGCTGGCGGCGATGTGTTAAAAGTAGTTTTTTAACCCCCAAACAACCATATTTTTGGAAACCAAAAAAAATAAAAAATTTGAAAGAATTTAGTAATATGAATACAATAATATCAGGCCTGTAATATCAATTCTGCACAATTTTTATTTTATTTTTTTACCTTAAAAAATTAACTAACATGGCAGAAGTGGTCACAGAATTTTTCACATTTAAAAAAAAAAAAAAAAAAAAAAACATTAATAACAATTAATTATGAATATTTCAAGATTGTTCCATTGAAATGCATTGGAGAGCGCCAGGTAGCGAGAGGTCACACCTGTCGCTGTTCAAGGTCGGGCGCTGGCGCTGTGGGCTGAGGCTGGAATAATGATGAATGATTCGCTATCTGGCGCTCTGTCAGTCGCTAAGCAGGATTGGCTTGATAAATGTGTGATTGTGGTGGGGAGCCGGCGTTCTCGTGGCGGGGCCCGTCATTACCGGCCGCTCACCAGTCGCTACCTGTCGCTATTCCTTCATAAATAAGGGCCTAAGTGTTGCATGTATCACTAGCGGTCAGATGAGTAATTAGGCTTTTTGGCACCCAGGGCAAATATTCGAAATGGCTTCCCCCCTCAATAGGTCTCAGGCCCCCCTGACCTGCTGCACCTGGGCAAGTGCTCCCCCTAGTTACACCCCTGCTAGCGGTGGCGCTGGGTGTTCAGCCGCTCCATGTAGCACCTGTCGCTCAGTTGCGCTCTCCCATACATTTCAATAGTGTTTTATTTGGTTGTGTATAAATAGCGTTTTCCTAGAGTAATGTCCTAAATTTTTGGTTCAAATGATTGTGTGGCCTCTCCTGCCCGGCAACCAAACACTTTTATTGTGATTATTTTTTTTCTCTTTATGCAGAATTGTATGTGCCGGTCGGCCATTGCAGTGTCATTGTTGATTGTGTTAAAACAATGTCATTCCATATGTTTTCGTTCTGGTGCTGGTGGATATGTGTTTAGAAACAGACTTTTTGCACATAGCGTCTGGCGCTCGACGCTAAGAGCACCCAGTTTTAGAGCGCTGGCGCTGGTTGTGTGTAGGTTTTTCTTAAATATGGGATTCAGCGCCAAGCGCTGGACGCACTTGACTGGCGCTACCTATGGTTCGCTGAAACCTTGTTCTGTTGTTAGATGTAGCGTAAGTCTTGGGCGCTTAGGCCTTGGAACACCACTTAGCGTTCTTCATTGGCTCTGCAGTGAACCAGGGAGAGCGCTTCTACAGCACCCACCAGACATCACATTTATCACTGCTGGACAGGATAGTACAGCGGCACTTGTCCAGCTGCTAAGCTAGGTCACAGCGCCCGACACCTGCTTGCAGCAGACGCTCTAATCACCACCACATAGACGCTCAAATGGCAATACATGGCGCTAGGGTAATGGTGCAATTACTATTTCAAAATACTCTTATAGCTTTTACATATCATACAGTATGTCAGAATCATTCTGATTCCCCACCTGCTGCTCCATGTAAAGGCTGCATTAGCCTCATTCCTGTAATGTGATTATTCAGTAGCTGCCCTGCATGTGGAAATGATAGGTATAGTGGCAACCTGGCCGCCAATTTGTATGGATCTCATCCACTATGTTGTGGCAGCATTTTTCAGAAATGGATGTCATCTTGCAACTGACGGACATTTTGTGACCATCATGTTATGGCATATATATATATATACTCCTTACTGTCTTACTGCAGCGGTACCCACACCTGCACAAGTGAAAGAAAGGAGGAGGAGGGTGGGGATACAGAAACAGAGGTGGGAGTTGAATGGCAATGAGAAGATGGGCAGGCTGATTCATTAATAGCGCCAGGTAGCGACAGAAGACCGTCTGTAGCAGGCATTTTCAGAGCGCTCACTAGTAGTCGCAGTGCTCGGCTGTGAGTCGCTAGTTTATAGCGACTCAGTCGCTGTTCAGTAATGTTGAAAACTGTTGTGAGGAGTCGCTATTTGACCAGTACAGCGCTGTATGGGAGCGCATGGTAGCGACTGCTCATAGCGACCAACTCACACCATATTCAGGAAAAAAACAGCCTCACAAATCTCTGGCGCTGAAAAATACTTGTTTGAAGCCCAGAGCGCAGGAGGCGGTGTGTTTAAAGTCTGTTTTCCAGCATCTATCAACTAGTAACAAAGCGAAAACATATGGAATTACATTGTAGCAACATTGTAACATGAACACTTTAATGGCAGACCTGTAATGTCATTTCTGCAGATTTTTTTAAAAAATCATAAAAATGTGAAAAAATATCTTTTTCAATGTCAGAAGAGGTCAGAATTATTTGTGATTTTTTGGCAAAAAAAAAAAAACCCGGTTTAAAGAGAAAAAAGGTTCGTCCATTGAAATGTATTGGAGAGCGACAGGTAGCGAGAGGTCATACCTGGCGCTGTGCAAGGCTGAACGCTGGCGCTGTTCGCTGAGGCTGTGAAAATGATGAATCAGACGCTACATGGCGCTATCCCAGTCACTAAACAGATTCTGCTTGATAAATGTGGAATTGCGTGCTGTGTCCGGTGTTCACCAGTCGCTATCTGTCGCTACCTCACATTAACCAGCCACTACCTGACGCTATCCCTTCATAAATAAGGGCCTTACTTGAACTGAGATATTTCTACCCAGACAGCCATTTTTATTTTCAAGGTTCGACATGGAGGGGCCTATTTAAAGGGTCATGTTGTTTAATGTGGTAAGACCTGCTGCAGAATATTTACAGACCTCAGTTGTAATCCTTCTTGACTCCCAACTGCTTGTTATATAATAAGTCAGCAGGGCCACACCTCCAACAGACTTTTACCCCTACTCCCTTACTTGAAAGGCGTTTAGAGACATAGGGCCTTATCATGAAGGGATAGCGCCAGGTAGTGCCTTGTAAGCGACAGGTAGCGGCAGGTGAACGCCGGCCACGGCACGCAATTACGCAATTACACATTTATGGTGAGTGGGCTAATTGGCCGGTGGGTCCAACAGGCACTGACATAAGCCAACCAATACCTAAGTGCAACAATCAAAACTAATTAGGACCTTATTCATGAAGGGACAGCGCCAGGTAGCAGCAGGTGCCGGACACGGCACGCAATTACACATTTATGAATCTGGTGAGCGACTAGAACAACACCATGTAGCTTCCAATTCATCATTATCCCAGGCTCAGCGTACAGCGCCGGTGTTCAGCCTTGCAGAGCGCCACGTCTTACCTCTCGCTACCTGGCGTTCTCCTATTCATTTCAATGGACGTTCTTTTACTTCTCTTTAAACAGGGTTTTTTTTATTTAATGTTGTGACCTCTCCTGGCCTAGAAAAAGCCATTTTTGCAAACATTTTTCATGTTTTAATTATTTATGGAGAATTGTTATTACATTACTGGTATTAAAGTGTTCATGTTACAATGTTATAACAATGTAATTCCATATGTTTTCGCTTTGTTACTGGTGGATACATGTTCAAAAACAGCCTTTAATCACACAGCCTCCGGCGCTCAGGGCTACAGCAAAGCATTTTTGAACGCCGGCTGTGTGTGAGGCTGTTTTTTTGATGAATACCATTTGCTCCCATACAGCACTATACTGCTCATATAGCGACTCCCCACAACGTATTCATCAATGCTGCACAGCGACTGAGGCACTCTGAGCTAGCGAACCACGGCCGAGCACAGCGACTACTAGCGGGTGCTCTGAAATGCTTGCTATAGACGCTCATCTGTCGCTACCTGGCGTTAGTCATGTATCAGCCTGCCCGAATGTTGATGACAGAAGGAGACCAGGAGACCTGCAAAAGGAAACCATATAGTACATCTAGTCTTCCCATATGTGTATACTGTATGTTCTCTATATCTTAGGATAGATGTGCGCTTATCCCAGGCAGGTTTAAATCCACTTACCGTCCATTTTCCAAGTACCTCTGCTGTGAGTTTGCTCCAAACACCCACTACTATTTCTGTAAAATAATATTTTCTAGAGTTGCTCCTGATCTTCCCTTCCCTCCTGATGCCGCATAATAATCAGCATTATGGGCGGGGTCTGTAAGACAAGCATTCTCATGGTTGTTCTCCCTCTTTCCCAGTATGCTCATCTTGACGACGCAGAACTTTGGACCACCAGCTTAGCCCTATTATTGGTGGTCTATGGCGAAGGAATTCAGGGGGTGTGTCACTACTCTTTGCCTTGTTTTTACTTCCAGGAGCAGCTGCTTTCTGACAGGAAGGGAGAGCACAGCCACGATGAGGTGAGCTGCCGAATGACGCCTACCAAGTCTCTTTAATATTAATGTAAAAGTTTTTCCAACCAATCTCTCACACACCCTGTATCATGACTACAGCATGATGGGGAATAAATCAAACCCTGGAGCACAATTATTCTTCAACTATGCAAATTGATAAGCCAAGGGCAAGTCAATGGCTGTAAATAATTTTAAGCCTTCAGCTGCAGAGATCTCTACCAAGGAAGCTACAGGTTATGATATAATAGCTTCAACCTGAACTTAAACAGGCCCGTTTATGGATTTTATGGATTATGGACAGTAATATATTAATGTATTTGAACCAGGCCAACGCTTTTTTCCCTGAAGGCTTCCCAATTTCCCCCACTCCGTTATGTGCAGATTACTAATAACATTTTTAATTTACCTTGGCTGATTTGACGATAAGCTATATTTTCTTTTAGTAATGGCGTACCGGCAGACCATAAACTCTGCTGGGCTGTCAGCGTGTTGATTGCTGGTAGGTATTAGCAGCATGAGATTTGTCTTCAGACAGCGCATGAGTGACGTCCCGGTGCTGCTCGAGATCTTCCGATGCTGATGCCTCCCAGCACTGGAACATTCTCTGCGCAGTCGTGGGATTTCGCTCAGCAGGGTGCTCCAACATGGCGGATCGGAAGAGGAAGCGGTGTTTCAGTGTGGCAGGGCAAGGTCATAATAAATAGGTGAGTATTCATGTTTATTATGTTTACCCACCGCTGATCGGCCCAGGAATCTATAAGATTCCCGGGCCAATCAGCTCCCTGCCTGCGGGGCACCCCGATTGGGGGTGCCCCGCTGTGTGAAACCCCCCAGGACGCCCGCAAATCCTACCTGTTCCTCGTTCCAATGGCGCATGCGTGGGCTGCTGACGCCTCTCGCGCATCCCTATAGCAGGGCGCGGGCGCGCTCCCTGTAAGAGGGACACGTGAGAGGCGGCGGCGGGCGCTCTCACCTTGTCCGTCGACGGACCTCGCTTGTCCGTCGGCTGTGATTGGTGGAGCGAGTCACGTGGGAGCGGGGTCAGGTGAGTTTTTGGGGCTTTCTGGGGGGTTTCACACCCCCGATCGGGGTGCCCCGCGGAAGTGGACCAGCACCCAGGATAGTGAAAATCCTGGGTGTTGGTCCACATTAATGCCAAATGGGGAAGATCTTTTGGGGGCATTTTACATTGCTCTTTCAAAGTGTGTTGGTCCGGTTTAAATAACCGTAATTATTTCAGCATTCAGTCCGTGACTTAAAAAAAGGTTCACAGTTGGGGGTCATGCTAATTATTTAATGTAGTAAGTGTGTAGGTGCACATTCGGGTGTGAATTGCAACCTGCATCTCAGTGAGCTTTTTATATTTAATACGTTGCAATTATCCTCCTAAAAATTACCTGTACCTGCAATAGGGCAACAAAACCCTATACATAGCCCATATGTTTCTGTGGTTTCCAGACTTACAAAAAATGATCCTTACCTCATTAGGAAAATAAAGGATCTCACATGTAAAAATTCCCCATTGCAGGTACAGGTGCATATTTGGCAAAAATTAGAACAAAAACAAATGTATTTCACCTTTTAGTATGTTAAAGTTGAAAGGGGGGGCGCCCCGCTGTGGGAACTCCCCAGGTCGCTTGAACAAACTCACTCTTAACTGGTCCTACAGAGCATGCGTGGCTTCTCGTCCAATCAGCATGCTCGGATCTGCTCCCGACCCTTCGTCTAAGCCCTCCTCCGCTACCCTCTAACAGAGAGCGTGTCTGCGTCGGCCATTCATAAATGCCTGAAAGCAGGGAAGCGTTCTCTGCTCACACATGCACCGATAGACGGGGAAAGAAAGTGAGTTTCTGGGTGACCTGGAGGGTTTCACACAGTCGATTCTGGATGCCCCGGAGGGAGGGAATCAGGCTGCCCTGGAATCTTATAGACTCCAGGGCCATCGGACTGTGGGTTTTGGTCCACTTTTGGAAGCTTACCAAGACGAAGGTGGCAATTCACACCCTAATGTGCAGTTATAGAAACATAGAGAAACATAGAAGGTTGACGGCAGAAGGAGACCATACGGTCCATCTAGTCTGCCCTTATGTGTATACCGTATGTTCTCTTTATCTTAGGATAGATGTGTGCTTATCCCAGGCATGTTTAAATTCAGTGACTGTTGATGTTTCAACTACATCTGCTGGAAGTTTGTTCCAAGCATCTACTACTCTTTCTGTAAAATAATATTTTCTAACATTGCTCCTGATCTTCCCCCCGACTAGCTTCAGGTTGTGCCCCCTTGTTCTATCATTAAGTTTCTTCTTAAAAACACTTCCCTCCTGAACCTTATTCAATCCTTTCACATATTTAAAGGTCTCAATCATGTCCCCCCCTCTCCCTTCTTTCCTCCAGACTGTACAAATTAAGTTCTTTAAGTCTCTCCTGATAAGTTTTTTAAGTTTAAGTCCTTCCACCATTTTTGTTGCCGGCCTTTGGACCCGTTCTATTTGAATAATGTCTTTTTGCAGGTGAGGTCTCCAGAACTGCACACAGTATTCTAGCTGTGACCTCACCAGGGCTCTATACAGCGGCATCACAACCTCCCTCTTCCTACTGGTGATGCCTCGAGCTATGCAGCCGAGCATCCTGCTTGCTTTTCCCACTGCCTGGCTACACTGTCCACTCATCTTGCAGCTATCAGTAATCAGTACCCCTAAATCTCTCTCCTCCGAGGTCCTGGATAACACAGTGCTGCCCATACAGTACTCGGAGCAGGGATTCCTTCTACCCAAGTGCAGGATTTTACATTTAGAGACATTAAACTCTAGTTTCCACAGTTTTGACCATCTATCCAGTAAAGCTAAATCATTTTCCATGTTGCAGACACCTCCAGGAATATCCACCCTATTACTAACCTTTGTATCATCAGCAAACAGACAAACTTTTCCTACCAAGCCTTCTCCTATGTCACTTACAAATATATTAAAAAGAATGGGGCCCAGGACAGAGCCCTGCGGCACACCACTTGTAACTCACCTTTGTTCAGATTGCACGCCATTTACAACAACGCTCTGATACCGATCCCTGCCAACTGGAAATCCACTGAACTATCCAGGGATTGAGTCCTACCTTCAATAACTTATCTATGAGCTCTTTATGTGGTACAGTGTCAAAGGCTTTGCTAAAATCCAGATAGGCGATATCCACAGCACCACCTTCATCTAACACTTTAGTGACATTGTCAAAGAAATCAATAAGATTGGTCTGACATGATCTGCCCTCAGTAAAGCCGTGCTGTTTTGGGTCCAATAGGTCATTAATTTTTAGATGGGAAATTATCTGTTTTTTTAAGAGTG
This sequence comes from Gastrophryne carolinensis, assembly GCA_027917425.1. Taxonomy (NCBI): domain Eukaryota; kingdom Metazoa; phylum Chordata; class Amphibia; order Anura; family Microhylidae; genus Gastrophryne; species Gastrophryne carolinensis. The sequence continues at coordinate 41,535,350 of CM051239.1, read as the reverse complement.
TTTCCATTAATTTGACCTGACCACTATAGATGTTAAACTAACTGGCCTGTAATTACTGGCTTCTTCTCTACTCCCCTTCTTATGGATTGGTACGACATTGGCCATTCTCCAATCATCTGGAACCTCACCAGCTGAAAGGGAATGGTTAAGTAAATCAGTTAGAGGGGCTGCAATCACAAATCTAAGTTCCCTTAGAACTCTGGGGTGGATTCCATCTGGACCCATTGCCTTACTTACCTTTAGATGTGCCAGCTCGGCTATAGCTGCTTCATTAAATAATTAGCATGACCCCCATTAAAGCTGACCAAAACCCACATTTTTAACTTGCATCCCCTGAATTGCTTCCCCCATGAACCTTTTACCAATTTTCCGTGCTCCTGCTTCACTCTAATACCAGATAATGGCCCTTGCTTAAGCTGTAAAGCTCCGCCTCCTCCATTCATTGCCATTGTTGTGTGTGGCAATTATGTCATTGCCACACCAATTCAATGACTGATTGCCTGCCATCTTACAGAAAGGGACAGCAAAAAAACAGTGTTCCAGGACCATTCGAAAAACGAAATTATCCATTTCTAGTTCTACACCCCAAGGAGGGAATATCGGCAGGGGCTATGGACAAATGTATTTCACAAGTTCGTTGGGTTTTGGTCCGCTTTAAGTTGTGTTTTTTAACAATATGATGGCCCTTTTGTGAAGACATTTTGCAACCTCATTGGAAATTGTCTATACCACAACTTCTTTACACCAAAACCCAAAGGGCCGCAGGGAACCAAAAGTGTGTTTCTGCCATCATCTTGATCACGTGTTGAGCTCAACCCAGTCTACCCCTCCCAAACTCACACCTCCTAAACCCACAGCTAAACGCTGGGGAGTAAAGACATTTCACAAGCTGACAGTGTCATCCTATTACAGTACCATGCCAGAAATTCAGTGAGCTCCTCAGAAATAGCCATTATTTTACATTAAAATATGGCACAACCCGAATGGGGGAGCAAGCGTTCCTCCAGCGCCATCGGCTTTGGTTGGTGGCATCTGTAAAGCCATGTTAACCCCCCCACATGGCTATTACATTTATTGCAATGGAGGGTGGTGCCAAGGCAGGTTTGTCATGCCCCACCTTGGCATGCCCCCTCCACTGCAATTAATAGAGTAGGTGTGTTGGGTGGAGGGGTGAAGCCATCTGCATAAACATCACCATGTCTGCCCAATGCTGGAGGATAAGTATAAAGATGGCAGAGCTATGGGAGCACCAGACTTGCATGGAGTAGCTGTAGGGGACAAAATGTGAGTATAGACTTTTTATGTTAATATCTGGACAGGGACTTTTATGGGGGTCTCCTGACCTCATGGACCCCAGTGTGGTTGCTCCCCTGTAGTTATGCCCCTGGCAATGAGGTCTGTGCCATGAGCACAGTGCTGCTTCCTATCCCCATATTTGTCTGACTTTCTTGACTATCCCCTTTTTTTATAGTAATGATCTAATGGTCTAATCTAAAGATCTCCTTGTTAATGATAAAACACCTTTATTGTATTACGGCTCACTATATATCGCACATCTATATTATACTATAGGCCAGCACTCAGGTTTCAGGCTGTTGGAGTCATTTGTGAAACTGCAATTTAATTACTGGAGAGATGAATGGATGTGGAAAAGATTTTAATCTTGCTGTGGTACCATGACAAATCGAATCAAGCCTTAGCTATTGTCTATTCCCATATCAATCATAGCAAGTCATGAGAGACGGCCATGAAGTATGTATCCTCTCTATTAAAATAGCCATTTGTCATCCGCTGTGGCTGCAAGCTATCATCTCACCTCTTCACTACAAGTGTAGAAAAGTTCTTTAACCTCTCGGCAGCACCTCTCTGCCCATCCACTGCTGATGTGATCATTTGTCTTCTGAATTACAAGGCCCAAAATTGAACTTTGAGGCTGATTTATTAATAGTGGCATGTAGCGACAGTTGAGCGACTGTAGCGGTATTTTCACAGCGCCCGCTAGTAGTCGCTGTGCTTGGCCGTTGTTCGGTTGTTGACAGCGACTCAGTCTGTGTGGCTAAATGTTCAATACGGGGTTACGAGTCGCTATTTGACAGGTTCCGCAATGTATGGGTGCGCATGATAGCGACTAGTCAGAGCGACCGGCTTCCACCATATTCATCAAAAAATCACGCTCAAAAAATTCAAGCGCTGTGAAATGCATGTTTAAACCCCAGAGCGCTGGAGGCGATGTGTTAAAAGTAGTTTTTTAACCCCCAAACCACCATATTTTTGGAAACCAAAAAAAAAAAAAAATTTTAAATAATTTAGTAATATGAATACATTAATATCAGACCTGTAATATCAATTCTGTACAATTTTTTTTTTCCCTTAAAAAAATATCTAAAATGGCAGAAGTGGTCACAGAATTTTTCACATTTAAAAAAAACAACAAAAAACATTAATAACAATTAATTATTAATATTTAAAGATTGTTCCATTGAAATGCATTGGAGCGCGCCAGGTAGCGAGAGGTCATACCTGTTGCTGTTCAAGGTCGGACGCTGGCGCTGTGGGCTGAGGCTGGAATAATGATGAATGAGTCGCTATATGGCGCTATCTCAGTCCCTAAGCAGGATTGGCTTGATAAATGTGTGATTGTGGTGGGGAGCCGGCGTTCTCGTGGCGGGGCCCGTCATTACCGGCCGCTCATCAGTCGCTACCTGTCGCTATTCCTTCATAAATAAGGGCTTTTTATCCTTTTCTCCCAAAAGCAGTCATAGGAGGTAAGGAGACACCTCTCAGACCTGATCTGATTGGATCACTTTAAAGTTATTTTGACTATCCTGGGTTTTGGTCCTTTCCCTTAGGGCAACGCAATCAGGGGTGCCCTGCTGTGTTAAACCTCCCCCCCAGATCGCCGAGCGCCGAACGACATCCCCCGCTTCCCTCTAACAGGAATTGTGTCCGCGTCAGCCCTTCACAAATGCCTGGCCCGGGCACACGCTCTGCTAGAGGGATAGCGGGGATGCGGCTACGGCTCACGCATGCACCATTGGACCAGGAAACAAGGTAAGTGTATGGGGGCGACCTGGGGGATTTCACACACATCGATGCCCCGGGGGGAGGGGCACACTGTGGGTTTTGGTCCACTTTAACACGAAAAAGTACAATTAAAAATGTGTGTTTTTATTTCTCCTCTATCTTTTGTACATGACACGACAAGGTATTTTTACAGGTAAGGTATATCTTTTTTTTCAGTGAGGTAAGGATCTTTTTGGATGTATGGGAGCAACAGCACCCTATGGGCTATGCTAAAGAATCGTATTGCTCTTTTTTGTATTAATGTGGACCAAAACCCATCTGATTACCTCTATCTAGTTTATCCTGATTTGGGATGCTCTGCTGTGTGAAACCCCCGGAATTGCATCCGCTGTTGGACCGGGAGGCAAGGTAAGTGTATGGGGTGACCTGGGGGGTTTCACACAGCGGGACATACCCACCTTTATCCCTGAGCTGTATGCTGTTTTCCTTGATGCTCATGAAGACCACTAATGTTCACTAAAGTTCTCTTACAAACCTTTGAGGCATTCACAGAAGAGCTGTAGTTATAATGAAAATAAATTTAATACAGGCACATGACTCTACTAATTAGGCGACTTCTGCAGACAGTTGGTCACACTAGATTTGCCGGGTTGGGCTGTATCTATATGGCACTCGCTGCATCTTTAGTATTATTATTGTTAATATACACAGCACTAACCCGGGGGGGGGGGGGAGGGAATCGATTGGCCTGGGAATCTTATAGATTCTCAGGTGATCTCGCTTGGTTTTGGTCGACTTTAATGGACCAGTCCAGCCCGACTGCCAATTTTTTTAAACCTCTCCCCCCGGCTCTAAAGCAGGGCGGGGTTAATTGGAAGAAACACTCACCTGTCCCGCAATTCAGCACCGATCATCGGGCATTTCCGGCGCTGCTCGTCGCCATCTTTGCTCCTCCCAAGCCGGCCACTTGGGCTGGCACCTCACCCAAAACCTCTACCTCTCCCTTCCAAGTCTCTACCCATTGTATCCACCTGAGCTAAGATATTCCAGCCCATGTTTTGCCCCTGCAATGCTTACAGCCTCAGAGTTACGGCTGTGGGGCCCATACAGAATCAGACACAGAATCTGCCCCTTACAATACTAAAGGTAAATAGTATAGGCCTATACATTCTGCCCTTCTGAAATTGGAAACGCAAGCATCTTTAGGCTGTGCACACGCTCTAGCCATTCAGATAGGTTGGGGCAGGAGTGGGCTGCTGGGGATGCGCTCCCTTGTGCTCCTGATTGCAGAAGGGCGGAGCCGTTTGCCAAATGACAGCCTCCATTCACCCCCGAAAAGCTAAGAGCTTTATTCATCAAGGGATAGCGACAGGTAGTGCCTTATAAGCGGCAGGTAGCATCAGGTGAACGCCGGCCACGACACGCATTACCACATTTATGAAGGCGATTCTGGTGAGCGCCTCTTACAGCGGCACGTAGCGACCGATTCATCATCACAGACGGCTTTGCGGATCCCTGCAGCGCTCTGGCTTCCAGAGCGCCTGGTATTACCTGTCGCTACCTGACGCTCTCCCATACATATCAATGAACATTACTTTTCTTCTTCTCTTTAAACAGGGTTTTATTTTAAATGTTTTATTTGTTTTGTATCAAATCATTGTGTGACCTATCCTGGCCTATTTAAATACATTTTTGAAAACGTTTTGGATTTTTTTATATTTTTATGCAGAATTGTCATTACATGCCTGGTATTAAAGGGTTAATGTCACAATGTAATAAAAATTTAATTCCATATGTTTTCGCTTTGTTACTAGTGGATATGTGTTCAAAAACAGACTTTAATCACACAGCATCTGGCGCTCTGGGCTACAGCGACACAATTTTAAGTGTTGGCGCTGTGCGAGGCTGTTTTTTTTAATAAATATGGTTTGAGCTGCTCACACTGACCAGTTGCTACCGTTCGCTCCCACATAGCTCTGTACTGGTGGTATAGCGACTCACAAATCAAATTCATCAATGCCGGCAATGTTACTACAGCGACTGAGGCGCTCTGTAATAGCGACTCACGGCCGATCAGAGCGACCACTAGCGGTCGCTCTTAGCACCGCTGTACAGACGCTCATCTGCAGTTACCTGGCGTTAGTAATGAATCAGCCTGTAATCATACAACATTTTAGCCATGATGATGTTTGTGAATGCTGTACAGCAAATAGCGATCACAAACGCTACTAAAATGCCGGTAAATCACCGGTACACAGAAGTGAGGCGTAGCGTTAGCAATTATTGATTCCTCCAAGGTGGACTGACATCATGGTGTCATAGCGACAGGTAGCGACTGGTGAGCGGCCGGTAATGACGGGCCCCGCCACGAGAACGCCGGCTCCCCACCACAATCACACATTTATCAAGCCAATCCTGCATAGCGACTGAGATAGCGCCATATAGCGACTCATTCATCATTATTCCAGCCTCAGCCCACAGCGCCAGCGTCCGACCTTGAACAGCGACAGGTATGACCTCTCGCTACCTGGCGCTCTCCAATGCATTTCAATGGAACAATCTTTAAATATTCAGAATTAATTGTTATTATTTTTTTATTTTTTTAAATGTGAAAAATTCAGTGACCACATTTTAGATATTTTTTAAGGGGAAAAAATTAAAAATAAAAATTGTACAGAATTGATGTTACAGGTCTGATATTAATGTATTCATATTACTAAATTATTTAAAAAACTTGTTTTTTTTGTTTCCAAAAATATGGTTGTTTGGGGGTTAAAAAACTACTTTTAACCCATCGCCGCCAGCGCTCTGGGGTTTCAACATGCATTTCACACCGCGAGAATTTTTGGAGCGTGATTTTTTAATGAATATGGTGGGAGCCGGTCTCTAGGGCCAGTCGCTGTCATGCGCTCCCATACAGCGCGGATCAGCGCTTAATCAGGGTGAACGTCCGCTTTAAAAGTGAACAGTCAAAAATTACTTAAACCAGACCAACACAACAAAATTAATTTACCCTTTTCTAGCTCTTGCTGTGGTAAATTTAAAAAACACGATGGCGGCTCATGCATTTGCAGTGCTGCTGGGCTTCCTGTTACTGTGCATTGTTAGTTATGAATCCAGGCAGCAGCATGGCTGAGATGCTGGAGAGGAAGCTCCAAAATGGCCGCTACCTTTTTTTTCCAACTGTGCCAGGCTGTTGGTCCGGTTTAATAGGGGAGATGTACCGGTAATTATAAGATAAAGACAAAACAATATCTCCCTATAGGTGGATGATTGTAAGATATAACATGTTTTTTCTATCCCTTTGCTAGCAATAGCCAGTCTATGGACTCTATGAAGTGGAGCCAGTGCAGCATTGTCACCAGGCAACCCCTTGGGCCGTCACTGCAATACCGCCGTACACAATATTGGATCGCACTGTGCTGTATTAGTGTGTTTCCACCGCAAAGTGTTAGAAACAAACGATGTGGAAGGACCCTAACTTACTATTTCTGACTAAAATAGTTTACAACCAAGGAGGTTATTCATGAAGGGATAGCGCCAGGTATTGCCTCGTAGCATCAGGCAGCGTCTGGTGAACGCTGGGCGCTGCATGCAAAACCACATTTATGAAGACGATTCTGGTGAGCGCCTCAAACAGCGCCATGTAGCGTCCGATTCATCATTACAGGCGTCTCAGCGTATAGCGCCGGCGCTCTAGCTTCCAGAGCACCAGGTATTACCTGTCGCTACCTGTCGCTCTCCCATACATTTCAATGGACGTTCCTTCTCTTCTGTTTAAACAGGGTTTTTTTTTTGTAATTAATTTTTTTTCTCTCAAATCATTGTGTGACCTCTGCTGGCCTAGAAAGAGTCATTTTTAAAATCTTTTTTGATTTTTTATATTTTTATGCAGAATTGTCATTACATGTCTGGCACTAAAGTTTTAATTTCAAATTGTTACAACAGTGTCATTCCATGTGTTTTTGCTTTGTTACTGGTGGATATGTGTTCAAAAACAGACTTTAATCACACAGCGTCTGGCGCTCTATGCTACAGCGACCAGATTTAGAGCGCCGACGCTGTGTGTGCGCCTCTGTACAGACGCTCAACTGCCGATACCTGGCGCTAGTAATGAATCAGCCTGCCAGCTCCAGAATCCTCTGATATATTCACAGGCCCACAAGCAGTGTTGGAGATCAGTCCCGGACTGTCCGCATCTATACAGTTAGAATTTGACTGACTTAAAAGGGGAGATGTAATTATAATGATAAAGACATAACAACATATCCCTATAAGTGTAGGATTATAATATATAACATGTTTTTTCTATCCCTTTGCTAACAATAGGCAGCCTATGGCCTCTGTGAAGTGGAGGCAGTGCAGTATTGTCACCAGGCAACCTCTTGGGCCGTCACAGCAATAACCGCCGTACACGGGGAGGCTGATTCATCATTAGCGACAGGTAGCGACAGATGAGCGTCTGTAGCAGGCATTTTCAGAGCGCCCACTAGTAGTCGCAGTGCTCGCACATGAGTCGCTAGTTTATAGCGACTCAGTCACTGTTCAGTAATGTTGAATACATTGTGAGGAGTCGCTATTTGACCAATACAGCGCTGTATGGGAGCGCATGTTAGCGACTGCTCATAGCGACCGACTCACACCATATTCAGCAAAAAAACAGCCTCACAAATCTCTGGCGCTGAAAAATACTTGTTTGAAGCCCAGAGCGCAGGAGGCGGTGTGTTTAAAGTCTGTTTTTCAGCATCTATCAACTAGTAACAAAGCGAAAACATATGGAATTACATTGTAACAACATTGTAACATGAACACTTTAATGGCAGACCTGTAATGTCATTTCTGAGGAAATATTTAAAAAATTAAAAAATTATGAAAAAACTGCTTTGTGATTTTTTTGAAAAAAAAAAAAAAACCCGTTTTAAAGAGAAGAAAAGGATCGTCCATTGAAATGTATGGGAGAGCGTCAGGTAGCGAGAGGTCATACCTGGCGCTGTGCAAGGCTGAACGCCGGCGCTGTTCTCTGAGGCTGTGAAAATGATGAATCAGACGCTACATGGCGCTATCCCAGTCGCTAAACAGATTCTGCTTGATAAATGTGTAATTGAGTGCCGTGTCCGGCGTTGACCAGTCGCTATTTGTGGCTACCTCTCATTAACCAGCCGCTACCTGACGCTATCCCTTCTTAAATAAGGGCCAATATTGTATCGCACTGTGCTGTAATAGTGTGTTTCCACCACAAAGGATGGAGGACAATGATGTGAAAGGACCCTAACTTACTTTTTATGACCAAAATATTTACAACCAAGGGGTTTATTCATGAAGGTCTAGCGCCAGGTAGTGCTTCACAGCGGCAGGCAGCGTCTGGTGAACGCCGGGCGCTGTACACAAAACCACATTTATGAAGACGATTCTGGTGAGCGATTCTAACAGCGCCATGTAGCGTATGATTCATCATTACAGGCGACTCAGAGTATAGCACCGGCGCTCTAGCTTCCAGAGCGCCAGGTATTACCTTTCGCTACCTGTCGCTCTCCCATACATTTCAATAGACGTTACTTTTCTTCTGTTTAAACAGGGTTTTTTGTTTTTAAATTTATTTATTTATTTTTCTCTCAAATAATTGTGTGACCTCTCCTGGCCTAGAAACAGTCATTTTTAAAATCTTTTTTGATTTTTTTGTTTTTTATGCAGAATTGCCATTACAGGTCTGGCATTCAAGTGTTATTGTCACAATGTTAAAACAATGTCATTCCATGTGTTTTCGCTTTGTTACTGGTGGATATGTGTTCAAAAACAGACTTTAATCACACAGCGTCTGGCGCTCTATGCTACCAGATTTAGAGGCCGATTCATTTACAGCGGCAGGTGGCGACAGTTGAGCGACTGTAGCGGCATTTTCAGAGCGCCCGCTAGTAGTCGCTGTGCTTGGCCGTTGTTCGGTAGTTGATAGCGACTCAGTCGGTTTGCCGTAATGTTGAATATTGGGTGAGGAGTCGCTATTTGACAGGTTCCACGCTGTATGGGAGTGCATGATAGCGACTGGCCCTAGCGACCGGCTCCCACCATATTCATTAACAAATCACGCTCAAAAAATTCTCGCGCTGTAAAATGCATGTTTAAACCCCAGAGCGCTGGCAGCGATGGGTTAAAAGTAGTTTTTTAACCCCCAACCATATTTTTGAAAACCAAAAAAAACAAGTTTTTTTAAATAATTTTGTAATATGAATACATTAATATCAGACCTGTAATATCAATTCTGTACATTTTTTTTTTTTACCTTAAAAAAATTATTTAAAATGGCAGAAGTGGTCACAGAATTTTTCACATTTAAAAAAAAAAAAAAAAAAAAAATTAATAACAATTAATTATGAATATTTAAAGATTGTTCCATTGAAATGCATTGGAGAGCGCCAGGTAGCGAGAGGTCATACCTGTCGCTGTTCAAGTTTTGGACGCTGGCGCTGTGGGCTGAGGCTGGAATAATGATGAATGAGTGGCTATATGGCGCTATCTCAGTCGCTAAGCAGGATTGCCTTGATAAATGTGTGATTGTGGTGGGGAGCCGGCGTTCTCGTGGCGGGGGCCCGTCATTACCGGCCGCTCACCAGTCGCTACCTGTCGCTATCCCTTGTTAAATAAGGGCCTTAGAGCGCCCATGCTGTGTGTGTGTAGGTATTTGTTAAATATGGTGTGGAGCGTCGAGAGTCACATGCACTGAGCTGGTGCTACCTTGCAGCTACCTTGCACCCTGCAGCGCTGTACTGGTGTTAGAACGCCCAACATACATCTCATCCATGCCGGCCAGGTTACTACAGCGACTGAGATGCTCTGTTACAGCGCCCGATACCTGCTTACAGCGTCTACTAGCGGTCATTCTAAGCGCTGCTATACAGACACTCATCTGGCTTTAGTAATGAATCAGCCTCCACGTGTCCTTGTACACCCGGAGCTTTGTTGGTTGTGGTACTTTCCTTCATAAACATTCAAGTCCTGGAGTTATTCTGTACAGGTAGTTACCTCCTGACACCGCACAGGGGTTTGTCTGAGGTAAAACTAGTGACATGTGTGGTGTCTGTCTGAGGTAAAACTAGTGACATGTGTGCTGTCTGTCTGAGGTAAAACTAGCGGCAATACGTTGAGGGTTGGCCCCTGAACACAGGCGGGGTTCCGGCAAGGCCTTCCACCTAATGTGCAGATCTATTTTCATTGATCAGACTGTCGGCGGAGTTTATTTTAGACCTGGAACGCAGCAGCGCGCTCCCGGCCTGTGTATATTTGTTTTTCAGATGGCTTATTCATGAGCTGTTGCTCACTCCCACCTATCACAGTTAGAGATGATAGATAGTGTCACAAAATGCGTATACATTTGCATATATTTTCCGTGGTTTCCATTGCACGCTGGATGTGTTTTAGTGAGTTTGTGAAGGTTGCGGTAAAAAAATAACGTCAGGCAGAATTGTCTGTCAGATTATAAAGGTTGCCATAGCAACTATTGTGTGAGTGGCGCGTAGCGGCATATTTTAACCCCTTTTCTTACCCTGGGCCTGTGATACATTTTTTTTTACTTGACTACTGTTATTTTCTTATGCATTCGCTTACATTTACATCAAGGAAAAACTCATTGACATTCCATGCATCCAATTTAAATCTGGTCTGTGTTCAGGTGGGGCCCAGGATGACAGTTACAGGCTTCTGCACCAGAAATGAGGCCTCCGTTAGGTGTGATAGGCTTTGATTAGTCCTTTGACTTGCAAATAATGGGGTAATTAGGATGCAGTCAGGGGTGAACCTAGCAGTGGCGGACTGGGGCTAAAACAAGGGCCCGGGACTTTTTGGGGCACACTGGCCCTGCTGTACTGTTCCTGGCCCAGTATAGTATATTAATGTCAATATATATATATATATATATATATATATATATATATATATACACACACACACACACCTTATTTTTCGTTCCATAACACACACCCAGGGTTTAGAAGACAAGAATAAGAAAGAAAATGTTATGAACCAAATGGTGTGCTTAAATCCTCCCTCCTAATCACCCCATTACAGCCAGTGACCAGCATCCCTTATTATAGCCAGTGAGGGGCATCCCACATTGGAGGCAGTGTGCAACATCTCCCATTACAAGCCTGAGAGGCAACCCACAGAGGCATGTGAGGGGTATCCCTCATTCCAATCAGTGTGCGGCATCCCTCATTCCAATCAGTGTGCGGCATCCCTCATTACAGTTAGTGAGGGGCATCCCTACATTACAGTTAGTGAGGGGCATCCCTAAATTACAGTGAGTGGGGGGCATCCCTACATTACAGACGATCAGGGGCATCCTTCATTACAGGCAGAGAGGGGCATCCCTCATTACAGGCAGTGTGCAGCATCTCCCATTACAGGCAGTGAGGGGCATCCCCCTTTATAGCTAGTGAGTGGCAGCCCTACACTACAGTTAGTGAGGGGCATCCCGTATTACAGGCAGTGGGGGCATCCCCCATTACAGGCAGTAAGGGGCATCCCTTATTACAGGCAATTGGGGCATCCCTTATTACAGGCAGTAAGGGGCATCCCTCATTACAGGCAGTGGGGGCATACCTACATTACAGTTAGGGAGCGGCATCCCTACATTACAGTTAGTGAGGGGCATCCCTAAATTACAGTGAGTGGGGGGCATCCCTCTTTATAGCTAGTGAGTGGCAGCCCTACTTTACAGTTAGTGAGGGGCATCCCTTATTACAGGCAGTGGGGGCATCCCTCATTACAGGCAGTAAGGGGCATCCCTTATTACAGGCAGTGGGGGCATCCCTCATTACAGGTAGTAAGGGGCATCCCTCATTACAGGCAGTGGGGGCATACCTACATTACAGTTAGAGAGGGGCATCCCTTATTACAGCCAGTGAGTGGCATCCCCCCTCCCTCCCCCCAACGCTGGACAATAATAAGGCAGCAGGAGGCAGGGTAACTGCTTCATGCCTGCCCACCCACCGCCGTTGTTCCCCCCACCGTTTACACACACAAACAAGGAAGAACTAAATCTGCGGTCTGCCAGTATAGATCGCTATCTCTCACCTACCAAATATGGCCGCACAACAGTATCTATACTAAAAATCACTAAGCTTTATTGCAATGATCACAAGGACACATAACATTCAATGACAATAACAAAACATGATTAAAAATGGTTAAACATAACCCATTTTACGGTTGATGTAAGCAGACCCTTATGGACTATTAAAGATTATCGATTATATGATATTTGTTATATGATTATAATACTGTGCCAAGTATAGTGGAGTCGCTGTATTAAATGATAGAAAAATAATGTGAACAATATGCTAAAAGCATAACTAATGAGTTTAAAGGGCTAGCAGCTATAAGTGCAAACAAGCTTATGTGCAAAGATATTGGGCCAGAGATTTGCCCAAGTTGATAAAGAATGCCTATATTAAGGTGCTTTGTGCAAAAGTGTAATAGGTGCTAAAAGAGAGTGCTAGCAGCGATTCCAAAACACAATGGCAGTAAGGGTATTGAAGCATTAAAAAATCAAACATAGCAATAATTTGTCATCCAAACACTGCTTACCGGTTGTTGCGCACTGGTTCCCGGTGGTCGGAGGGCTGGTCTGCCCGTCGCTGCTGTTTGCCAACTAGTGTGCAACAACTCAAAAGACATACAAAACACTTGGTTAAGTGTAGGACTGGCAAGATGCTAGACAACTGTAGTTTAGCTGAGCAAACAACAATTTTATTGCACCTGGAAATCAGCACACACATAGGACAATACTGACAATAAAAAGTTGTAAACATGTAGTGCTTTAAAATCACGGGGGCCCACCGTGCACACAACACACACAACCACGCGCACAACACGCACACCCTGCTAGCAGCGCTGCTGTGTGCCTAAACGTAAATGACACACTGCCCTATATTGTGTTGGGGGACTTGCAAGCTGAATTAGCTATCAGAGTCCATGGCATAACTCCTTGCTGGGGTTGCTCCCATCATTTGTGAACATGGTGGGTACCTCCCACATCATATTTACACGCCCCTATCCACTGCAAGGCGGGCTACGACATCAAGCACCTACACTCAGAGGATACAATGAATAAAAACACCTATCTACCATCTACAAAAAAGCCCCTAAGCCAGAGTCGACATTAAGGCCATCAGGGGACATCGTTCCAAGTTCAAAGATCAGTCTCGCCTCCTGCTGCATTAGGCGTTGATCCATGAAGCCCCGTCTGCCACCTTTTCTCAGGGCAAAAATTCCACAAGCCCTAAGGCCTTTTGGGTTTCCCTGATGAAAGGGCCGCCCACCACCCTGACGAAGCTCCGGTGGGCGGAGCGAAACGCGCGTCGGCGGCCGGCCGGCCCCTCCACGTGCAAGCCACCCTGCTTCCAGCTCTGCCTGTGCCTACAGCTCCGTTAAGCTATGTGTTGCGCAACACCAACAGTGACATAAGGACGGCAAGTGACGTGTGAAGATCACCATGAAGTGACAGCTAAGTACTTGCCCATTTGAGATGCCCCAGTCCAGGGAAGGCTTATGTCTGTTTTGAGCCCCCTTTGCGAGTGTTACATGCAGTACCATATGGTTGTTAATACGGTGCTGAAGTGAGATAATCAGTGTGCGGTTGCATTCAGCACAGACTGCATTGGGCCCGGTGTCTAAGGGGCACTTTGAGACTTTTGAATAAACAGCGGGATCTCCACACGGCCACCATGTTCACAAATGATGGGAGCAACCCCAGCAAGGAGTTATGCCATGGACTCTGATAGCTAATTCAGCTTGCAAGTCCCCCAACACAATATAGGGCAGTGTGTCATTTACGTTTAGGCACACAGCAGCGCTGCTAGCAGGGTGTGCGTGTTGTGCGCGTGGTTGTGTGTGTTGTGTGCACGGTGGGCCCCCGTGATTTTAAAGCACTACATGTTTACAACTTTTTATTGTCAGTATTGTCCTATGTGTGTGCTGATTTCCAGGTGCAATAAAATTGTTGTTTGCTCAGCTAAACTACAGTTGTCTAGCATCTTGCCAGTCCTACACTTAACCAAGTGTTTTGTATGTCTTTTGAGTTGTGCCGAGTGGTGGTTAGTAGGACGCCGTGGATTTTGCGGCAGTGCATGTGCTTTGAACTCATACTCTCTCTAGCCTTTTTAATTAGGATTTCTTGATAGTGTGCAACAACCAGGAAGTGCCAGTAAACATTAGTGCCCGTATGAGAGAGCGGCGGCAGCTGGAACCACCCACTCCACTGCTTCCCAGCTGCCACCCCTTCCTCCTGCGGTCGCGGCCTTCCCTGGTGCCGGTCTGCTGGGATTTTGCCCGGTCTGCCCTATGGCCAGCCCGTCCCAGCCTTCCAGGACATGCTGCTTCGCTCAATATAGCGGTGGCAACTTGCCGTGGGGGAGGGGGCAGTACTGCAGTTGCTGAGCCACCAATGATTGACTGTAAAATCATGACCGCATGCAGGGGTACACCCGATCTCTGCTGAACCACTAATTACATAATGGTTGTAAGAAAAAGCAGGGCCAGCAATTACCACCCCTCTGCAGTGCCACCTGAAGTGCCTGCCTCACATGGCCTCGTTATAGGTGCACCCCCGGATACAGTTATTGGCTGACTTTTCCATTAGTAGCAGCCATCCAGTCATGTGACCAGCCTCTGGGCATTGCGTCATATCTGGGTGAAAGGAGGGTATGGATTTTAGGATGATGAGGAAGAAGGCAGAGGGGTTTGGATGTAAGTTATATGTACCGTAGCTCAGCTACTCAGAGGCACGACCAAATGATGTTGGGTGCAGATGCAAAGTGGACCAAAACCCAGGATTTTGATTCTGCCCAACACCTTGACCAATAGCAGACCTTCAGTGCTGAAGACAGGGTTCCCTATGGTGATGGGGGGCCCTCGCCAATTACCCCTAACACTGAACCTGCAAAGCTGCCAAGGGGGTTTGTGATGGCAATGGTAGGGAAAGTCAGCTTTATATGCATCTTGTTAAACAATCAGAAAGATAGATAATAGGGACACTACAGATGATCACCGATGCCTATAAGAAATCTAGCTGCCAAATCTAGTACAATCGCTACGGAGAACATCTTTTGCATGGGCATTAGTGAGCTCTACACTGTAAAACCTCCAGTGCTGAAGGCAGGCACTCTATGAAGATGGGGGCCCTGAGCAATTGTCCAGTTTGCTATTAACACCGGCCCTGCAGAGCTGCCATAATGGTTTGGTACTGACTTCAGGAAGCTCCTTTTTGGAAAAGGAAAACAATGAGGGACAACAGGATCTAAAGTGACTATAGTTCCTCTGCGTGCTCCCTTTCTGTTTTGACTACAGAGCCTGACAAGCAATGGAAAGGAAAGACAGATGTATATGCTTCTTGTCAAACAGTCAGTTTTAAAGTGGACCAAAACCCGGGCTGATCGATTCCCCCCCCCCTCCGGGGCATCCAAAATCAGGATGCCCTGTTGTGTGAAACTCCCCAGGTTTCCCCATACACTTACCATGTTTCCCGGTCCAATGAGCCACAGCCACATCCCCGATATCCCTCTAGCAGGGCGCGTGCCTGTGCTAGCCATTTGTGAATGGCCGGCGTGGGCACGCTCCCTGTTAGAGGGAAGCGGGTGATGTTGCCGCCGGCACGCTTAGAGCATCTGGCCTTAGACGAAGGCTTAGACAACATGGCGTCAGCAGCTCTGAGCATGCACATCGCGGCAACCCCCGGGGGAAGGAACCAAAACCCAGGATAGTCAAAATCCTGGGTTTTGGTCCACTTTAAAGAGACAGACAAGGGGGGCAGTGCCCATGACAAATATACCTGCCAAAACTAGTGCAGTGAAAGTCTTTTGTATGGGCATCAATGAGCTCCACACTGCACCTAAAACCTTGGGACATAATAAACCTCCAGTGATGAAGGCAGGGGGCTCCTATGGTGATGGGGGCCACGTTTGCCACTCCCTAACACCAGCCCCACAGAGCTGTAAAAAGGATTTGCTGCTGACCTCAGGAAGCTCCTCCAATTAGGGCCTTATTTATGAAGGGATAGCGACAGGTAGTGGCTGTTAAGCGGCAGGTAGCGACAGGTATCGGCATGAGAACGCCGACCGCAGCACACAATTCCACATTTATGAAGCCAATTCTGTTGAGCGACTGGGATAACGCCATGTAGCGTACGATTCCTCATCGTCCCAGCCTCAGCGTACAGCGCCGGCGTTCAGCCTTGCAGAGCGCCACGTCTTACCTCTCGCTACCTGGCGCTCTCCCATACATTTCTATGGACGTTCTTTTACTTCTCTATAAACAGGGGGTTGTTGTTATTATTTTTTTTATTCTCAAATAATGTTGTGACCTCTCCTGGCCTTGAAAAAGCCATTTTTGAAAACTTTTTTCATTTTTTTTATATTTATGCAGATTTGACATTACAGGTCTGCCATTAATGTGTTCATGTAACAATGTTATAACAATGTAATTGCATATGTTTTCGCTTTGTTACTAGTGGATACATGTTCAAAATCTGCCTTTAATCACACAACGTCTGGTGCTCTGGGCTACATCGAAGCATTTTTGAGAGCCGGCGGTGTGTGAGGCTGTTTTTTTTTATGAATATGGTGTGAGTCATTACCATTCGCTCCCATACAGCGCTGTACTGCTCATATAGCGACTCCCCACAACGTATTCATCAGTGCTGCACAGTGACTGAGGCGCTCTGAACTAGCGAACCATGGCCGAGCACAGCGACTACTAGCAGGCGCTCTGAAATGCCTGCTACTGACGCTCATCTGTCGCTACCTGCCGCTAGTAATGAATCAGCCTGTTAGAGACAACAAGAGGTAAAATCACTGTAGTCAGGGGAGGACTGGCAATAGGGAGACCTATCTGGTGGGCCACACTGCTTTGGGGACAGTTGAGCTGCTGCTTTTAACACCCACATTCAACCCCTATCCTTGGTCTACCTCTCAGCCCCCTGTATCCAGCCCCACTGTACCCACAAGCCAAGGAACCCCAGCACCCAATGCTATAGCAACCAATGCTATAGCCCCGGCATCATGGTTGGGACAGGGGCTCAGCAGGGATGTCTTGGGCCAGTCAGGGGCTGGTAAAATTATTTTTGGCCCCAGTCCACCACTGACTGTAGTCCATGACGAGTGATGGGAGTCAGGTGTGTATGCTTATGAAAGTTTTGAAATGCATTTTAAAACTTTGAATGAAAGAAAATGCTGATTTCCATCAGAAAAAATGAATCCTTACACTCAGAGTCCCAGTTACATGTATATTACAGTTTTCTTTGGCAAAACTCTAACCGTTGGGATTACAGGATAACGTTACAACAAAGAAAAAATGCAATTCTGTGATTACTCACCTGTAGAATTGTTTTTACAATTTATTTCAATTCTTTACATGTGGGTAATCCGCCACAGGTGGCGCAATCGACTGCAGGAAGACTTGTGGCCCCTCCCGGCCCATAAAAGGGCCAGAATTACCCAGAAGACCCCAGTGTTTGAAAGCAGTAATGCAAGAAGCCGGGAGGCAAGGACCATGTTAGTAAAACACAGCCCACTAAAAGGAAACTCTCTCAACAAAAATCACCATAACAAGGCAAAAGAGAACAACGTTAACAAGGGTGGGATGAAGCAAGCTGTGCTGTACACCGTAAAAAACAATTCTACAGGTGAGTAATCACAGAATTGTATTTTTCCAGGTGTACAGCACGGCTTGCTTCATTTCAATTCTTTACATGTGGGACATCCAACAGCAGTGTCCAAAAAAGAAGGGTGGGATGCCCAGAGAGCAATGGCAGGCAGTTCAAGCCACTACCGCCTGAAGCACCTTGCGGCCAAAAACATCAACTTTGTAAAACTTGGAAAAAGTATGAACCGAAGACCAAGTAGCGGCCTTACAAACCTGTTCAACTGAAGCCTGGTGCTGGAAGGCCCAAGAGGCACCAATAGCCCTAGTGGAGTGAGCTGTAACACGGAAAAGGGGTTCCTTCCCCTTAGCAGAGTATGCTTGTACCACCGCCTGTGTAATCCACTTACTGATAGTGGATTTGGCTGGAGGCAAGCCCTTCCTAGGTCAGTAAGGAAGGACAAAAAGAGAATCAGACTTCCGAAATGACTCCGTTCCTTGGAATTAGCAGGGGCAGGACAATAGGAAGGTAAGACATGTCCTCATTGAGATGAAAGACACAAACAACCTTGGGCAAGAATTCCGGCTTAAGACGGAACACCACCTTATCTTGATGCCGCTCAAAATAAGGAGGTTTCATGGAAAGTGCCGCCAGCTCAGAGACGCAACGCACTGAAGTGATAGCAACCAAAAAGGCCACCTTAATAGTCAAAATAGAAAGAGCAGCATTGCACAGGGTCTCGAAGGGGGGACCCTGAAGAGCAGAAAACACCAAGTTCAAATCCCACACCGGTAGCAGAGGCTTACGCGGTGGACGTACATGAGTGACTCCCTGGAAATAGGTTTTGACAAGCCTATGATTAGTGAAAGATCTTTGGAAAAAAATCGCCAAGGCAGAAACTTGTCCCTTGAAGGTACTCAGTTGTAGCCCCGACTCTAGACCGTGTTGAAGAAACTCCAGAATCCTGGAAAGGGAGAAGGTGCGGCAAGGGAAGGCCTTAGAGTCACACCAGGCAATGTAAGTATGCCAAACCCTGTAATAAATCATAGAAGAAGATTTTTTCTGAGCCTGAATCATAGTACTGATGACCGAAGCCGGCAAACCCTTGTTCATCAGGATGGAGGTTTCAGCAGCCAAGCCGTCAAAGCCAGCGTTTGTAAATTGGGGTGGCGCAGCTGTCCCTGAGTGAGGAGCTCTGGAACGTCGGGCAGGACGTACTGATCCACCGCAATCTGGACGATGTCTGCAAACCATACCCTCCTCGGCCAGCGGGGGGCCACTAGGATGGTCGGTACCCCCTCCTGGGCTATCTTGCGCAGCACACGACCCAACAGAGGGAAGAGAGGAAAAACATAAAGGAGTCGAAACTCCTTCCAAGGAAATGCCAGCGCATCCGTGGCAAAGGCCAGAGGATCTCTTGACAGGGATACGAATCTAGGAAGCTTGTGATTGTGACGGGACGCAAACAGGTCCACGTCCGGCTGACCCCAGCGGCGACACAAGGCATGAAAGATCTTGTTGTCGAGAGACCATTCTCCTAGGCGAGACGTCCCTCTGCTCAGGGCATCTGCCTCCTGGTTCTCCACCCTGCACCCCCTCCACCCAAGACAATATCAGGGACACTTCCTTGAGGGCTTGTTTGCTCCGAGTCCCTCCCTGATGATTGATGTAGGCGACCGCCGTCTGATTGTCTGAGCGAACCTAGACCGGACGACCCCGAAGCTGGGGAGTCAACTGGAAGAGAACCAACCTGATCGCTCTCAACTCCAAGAGATTGATAGGCGCGTGGGCCTCTTGAGGGCCCCACTGGCCCTGGATCTTCAGCGATTGCCAAACCCCTCCCCAACCGGTCAGACTGGCGTCTGTGGTGACAATCTCCCAGCATGGAGGCAAAAAGGACCTGCCCACTAGAAGATTCCTCGAGTCCAGCCACCACGAGAGGGACTGTCTGGCCAGAGGGGATAGAGCGAATTCCTGTGCCAAGGATTCCTGACTCCGATCCCAGATGGTCAAGAGATTCAAATGAAGGGGTCTCATGTGGAACTGAGCGAAACTGAGCGAAAGGCACAGCCTCGAAGCAAGACACCATGAGACCCACCAACTGCATCCCCAGACGGATGGAGGGATGAGGGCAAGCCAACAAGGCCCGCGCCTGCATCTGAAGGCCCTCCACCTTCTGCTGAGGTAGAAACACCTTGACCTGAGAAGTATCCAGCGTCATTCCCAGGAAGGTTCTTACCGATGAAGGAGAGAGAGAAGACTTGGGATAATTGATCACCCAACCGAGGGTGGACACTACCATCTGAGTATCCCTCTCTGCCTGATGCAAGGATGGAGCTGCAATCAAAAGGTTGTCCAAGTAAGGAAGAACACGAATGCCCTGGCTCCTCAGAAGGGCCATGACACCCGCCAGCACCTTGGTGAACACCCGGGGGGCCGAGGTGTGCAAGGCCACAAACTGGTAGTGTTGATCCCCCAGAGTGAACCTCAGGAACCTCTGGTGTCCCAGGAAGACAGGAACGTGCAGATAGGCATCCTTGATGTCCACAGTGGTCATGAAATCGCCTGGCCGAAGAGAGCTCACCGCCGACCGTAAGGTCTCCATGCGGAAGTGTTTGAACCTGACAAATCTGTTGAGACCCTTTAGATCCAGGATGGGTCTCAGGGAACCGATCTTCTTGGGCACCGTGAACAGGTTGGAGTAGAACTCTCGCCTCCGTTCCTGAAGAGGCACATGGCAAACCACTCCTGATGACAGAAGATGTTGAACGGGCAGCCTCAGGCCCTGCGCCGTCACAGGATTTTGGGAGATCTGGTACCAAATGAATCTTGGGGGCGGCCTTGTATCCGAAGGACACCACCTCCTGAATCCAACGGTCCGACACGTGTTGCCTCCAGACGTTAGCAAAGAGCCGAAGCTGTCCACCCACCCGGCTAGGTGAGGGCGTCCCCTCATGCCTGAGGGCCCTTGGAAGGGGGCTTAGGCTTGGATCCCCAGGCAAGGCCGGGACAACCTCAGGCTCTACCTCGCCCCCATGAGTCTCTGCGGCCACCAGAGAAAGAAGATCCTCGTCCTCCCCGAGAGGGACAAAAGGAAGAAGAGCCCCGAAAAGGCCATACCTGCTTCCGACGTTGAGGAAGTCTCCCGTCCTTAGCCAGGAGGTCCAACCGTTCCCTGAACAGCCGAAGTCCCAGGAAGGGAATACCTGTGAGAGCTTTTTTGGCGGCAGCATCCGCTGCCCACCGTCGTAACCAGATAGAGTGACGCAGCGCGACCATCGCAGCCGAAGCCCTACCACCAAAACGGACGGCGTCATCCATGAGCGATATAACAAAGGCAAGGAAGTCCATACAAGCCAAAAGCTCCCCATTCTCCTCCCCTCGCTTGTGAGATTTGGCAATATCCGCGAGACGCCTTACCTTCTTGTTAATGGCCATGGAAACAATGGCCGCAGCACAGACAGGGCGCAGACTGGTTCCCACAGAAGTGAAGGCGTGACAGGCTAGCTGATCCATGCGCCTGTCAACATGATCACGCAAGGAGGAAGTCTCAGGAGACGGCATAACGGAGGAATTGGAGAGCCCCAGAACAGGAGAAGGGATACCGTCTGTCCAGACCCCTAGGCACCGACGGCAACCTATTAGGCTTCTCCCATTCCTTAAAAACCATATTAGAGAAGTGGCCTTGTCCAGGAAAGACAAGGCGCTGTCTCTCCGGCCGAAAAATGTCCCCCTGTTTCTTCTTGGCCTCCTTAGGAGGAACAATGTGCAGAGTATCAAGTACCGCCGACAACAGCTGCACAGTATCATCCTGGGGTCACTCGTCCTCGTCAGATGAAGACCCGTGGTGACTGTCAAGGTCTCCCCTGACTACCCCCTGAGGAGTCGAACCCCTGGAGCTCAAAAAGCTCAAAAGCGCCAAAAATGGCGCGTGCCGGCTCCAAATGCCGCTTCTTAATCTTGGCCTTGCCAGAGGCCGAACACGCCAACTGATGCTCAATGCTAGCCAGTCTGAGCTCAAAATTACTACGCGAGTCCCTACTGGCCTCCCCCTCACTAGGGGCCAGAAGCAGGTGTGGGGGAGTCGGCGAGGCCGGAGGAGCAATGGGACTGGGGCCGGCAACACTAGCCCCATCCTGATCTGCAATAGCACTCTGGGCGCAGGGCACACAAACCACTTTGCGACCACTCAACAAGCATGTACCACACACAAGAAAAAACTTAGGAAGTCCCGGGGGGTTCCCAAACCCGATACTCCCAGAAGCCTCTATTACGGTGATTATGATAAGAAAGACAGGTCTCAAGGCACTAAGAAGGCCCAGAACTGTACAGAAAAAAACCCAATTTGACTCTCAGTACCCTAACCCACAGGGCAGGAAAGGGTGGAGGGGGGGTGGAGCGGGGGGGTGGTGTATGGACCTGGAGGAACCACAAGAATCTCAATATGGGACTCTGAAAGACACAAAAGGGAACAGATAAGCTTCCCACAGCACATGCACAGCCATTATAAGACACAATAATAAAGGTACCAACAAGAAAAGACCGGACTCACGGACCAAAAGGGAGCCAGTTGAAGAGCCTGGGAAGAGCCTGCGCAGCCTGTCAGCAGACCAAGCAGCGACGATGTGAGGTAAAAACGGGAACTTTACCTCAGGAAACTGTGAGGAGAGTGGGGCCGGCCTGCCCAAGCAGCGCCTCAAGGGGCGGAAGCCAGTTGAAGAGTCTGGGAAGAGCCTGTGCAGCCTGTCAGCAGACCAAGGAGCGACGGCATGAGGTAAAAACGGGAACTTTACCTCAAGAAACTGTGAGGAGAGTGGCGCTGGCCTACCCAAACAGCACCTCAAGGGGAGCGGGGAACAGGGCCAGCAACCGCCGCCCTCATGAACGAGGGCGCGCCCCCCCCCCCCCCGACGCCATAACGTAGAGGAGGCAAGAGGAGCGTGGAAGGTAAGTATATTGTGAGGTAAAAAACATGAGAAAAACACACACAGCATAAAATGCACAAGAATAAAGCATGTGGGACACATAATGAAACTGGAAAAAGGGTGGTTCCTCCCCTCCCCCGCCTATAGGCTCACCATAGCCTATGGCTGGCTTACTCTGAGAAAGAGTCTGCGGCCCACAGCCTGTTGTAGCTTTGCCAAACGCCTGACCCTCGGCGTTCCCCTACCTGCACCTGATCCGCAGCCATGGCTGGGAGGCAAGAAGGGTCCCGGAAGCAGGTGAGAATAGGGCTTGCAGCGGCCGACGGGCTAGTAATGCCCCGCTTATCTGAAAAGTCCATGGAGAGAGAGAAAGCGACCATCTTCGCAGTCAGACTGCAGGAGAAGACTGTGGTCTTCTGGGTAATTCTGGCCCTTTTATGGGCCGGGAGGGGCCACAAGTCTTCCTGCAGTCGATTGCGCCACCTGTGGCGGATTACCCACATGTAAAGAATAGAAATGAAGCAAGCCGCGCTGTACACCTGGAAAAAGAATCTGGGAAAGTGACGAGATATCTTTTTGGGTCTATAGATTTAATAGATGATTCTAATTCCAGACAATTTCCCCTTTCACTATTTCTTATTCCTGCGGGATATATGAGCCGGCATTGTTGGCAGAGGAAGCCGCATCTCATCACACTACAAAAAGAGGTTTCCTCTGGAGATGAAACCTCGGGGGACGCAGGGGCTACGTGTTCATTTTCTTCCTGCCAGAATGTACTCCACTGCCAGAGGAGAGCTCCTCCACGCTGCCAGCCTCTCGGATAATGACGAGGTTAAACAGCCATTGTCTGATAACACGCTGAAGCCTGGGGAGTACATGATGCACAATCCATGGATGAGCTTCAGGGGAAATTGGGTCCGCTAATGGGAGTGCATGGCATCCAATTTTATTTAGTTGATAATCAAATTACAGTGTCTTCAAATAAAAAAGTAATACTAATAACTGTGACATGAAACAAATAGGGGATTGCTTCTTTAAATCAGTATTAAAGTGACCTGACATTATAGTTAACTATTTTGCAAAAATTATACAACTATCATTAAAAATGAAAACCCTACATTTAAAAACCCCACCTCCAACTCCCCTTAAACCGGACCTTCACCATCATTTAATGAAAAGCCCAAACCCTTAAAAAACTATTCTCCAGCATATAAAATTAATATATTTTAAGTTTTTAGTCACTTTTTATTCTTTCCCCCACTGGGTTCAGGACTCTAGGATACGGGCACCGCCATCTTGCCTCTGAAGCATCACATATTGGGGAGAGGAGAGGGGGCAAAAGTATGTGGGGACAGGTTATAGCTGTGCTTTGGCTGGGGTCATCAAAAGGAAAGCAATCCCAGAATGCAGAGAGGCACAGTCAGAAGACACTTCCTGTTTGCAGGCAGCCTGAGAATTCATGGGCCACCATCTTGGATGTTTAAAGGCTCATTAAATGCAGTAGATGCAGGAAGGATGATTTTTAATGTCAGCAATCTGTATGTACAGGGTGGGGGGAAACATATAAGATATGCTCTTATTTAGGGTGAAGGTCCGGTTTAAATTAGTATTAAAGTGACCTGACATTCGTTAACTATTTTGCATAAATTATACAACTATCATTAAAATGAAAACCCTAAATTTAAAAACCCCACCTCCAACTCCCCTTAATCCGGACCTTCACCATCATTTAATGAAAAGCCCAAACCTTTAAAAAACTAGCATCTAAAATTAATATATTTTAAGTTTTTAGTCATTTACTTTTTATTCTTTCCCCCACTGGGCTGCAACTCTGTTCAGGACTCTAGGATACGGGCACCACCATCTTGCCTCAGAAGCATCACATATTGGGGAGAGGAGAGGGGGCAAAAGTATGTGGGGGTGGGTTATAGCTGTGCTTTGCACAGACAGAGCAGGGCTGAGGTCATCAAAAGGACAGGAATCCCAGAATGCAGAGCGGCACAGTCAGAAGACACTTCCTGCCTGCAGGCAGCCTGAGAATCCATGGGCCGCCATCTTGGATGTTTAAAGGCTCATTAAATGCAGTAGATGCAGGTAGGCTAATTTTTAATGTGGGCAATCTGTATGTGCAGGGTAGGGGAAACATATAAGATAGGCTCTTATTCAGGGTGAAGGCCCGCTTTAAAGCTCAATAATAAAATTTATCTCCATTTTTTCTTATCTGTTTATATTGCTTTAGTGGCCTCTTGTGTATGTTTTTCTTATACATATCTAACAGATGCGCGAGATACTTTCCATTACCTTCCAATCCATAGCCGAGCCCTCGCTCATCCGCTGCTGTCGCTAGGGCAGTGTTGTAGCCACCTCTTCAGGTCCTTCCACGGAGTTCTCTGCCACCATGCCGCCATTGCTGCTGCTGCTGCCAGGGGACTCATGCCAATGCCGCGCAGAAACTGATGATCCAGTCGCCTCTGATGTCCAAGTGCCACCACTTCTTCTCTAATAGGGGAAAGGAAAATTAGGAGGGTGGCCACAGCACTGCCACAGTGCATTACACAATAATGTGATATGCTGCACATTGTGAAAAGGACAATTTTTAATTTCTTACAACCTGTTTTGGAATAGCTCGTAGAATAAAAACGCTGGCGCTGCACGAAGGAGGTGGGGGGACAAAAGCTGAGTACAGATTGTTTTTATTTTAATGCCTGGACTTTAAAGCAGAATAAAACCCTGGGCTGCCGGCCCTGGAGTCTAAAAGACCTTCCCCTGGGACAAGTGAAATCAGGATGCCTCACTGTGTGAAGCTCCCCCAGGTCACAACTAAAATCCCCTTTCCCAGCGGCTTCCACTGCAATGTAAACCACATACCCAGTATCCACATACCCAGTATCTTTAGGCTGAGGCCCGCACCCAGCCATCATTATTATACAGGGCATACCGAGCTGATTGAATGAGAACCTGCACATGTGCCATAGGACCTGGGAAATGTACGTTTTTATTGGCAATCTTAGGGATTTCACATAGAGAGGCTTTCCAATTCGAGATGCCCCCAGGGATAGTAAAAATCCTGTTTTGTTCAGCTTTAAGCTCAACTGTGCAACAATAGTATCTTTAATAAACTAAAATACCTGAAGTATTTAATCAGGGACAGTCTTAAAGCAGAACAAAACACAGAATTTTCAATATCCAAGGTTTTGGTCCTTTCCAGGGAACACCCCAATTTGGAAGGAAATCAGAAAATATAAGAAGAAAGAAGGAATGTGGAAAAGGGAGGAAGAGGATAGGGAATGTGAAGAAGAGAAAAGGACTGAGAGAATGTGGAAATAAAAAACGGGTGAATGTGGAAAAGATGGAAGGAATGTGGAAGGGAGTTTGGGAGAATGTTTAAAAGAGAGGGAGACGAAGGACATGGAGAAACATGAGAGAGATGGAGGGAATGTGGAAACTAGAGGGAGGCAGTATGTGTAAAAAGGGACAGAGGATATTGGGAGTCAATGGAAATATGATAAGGCAGAAATGTGGAAAAGAAAGCAAGACAGAAGGAAAGTGGAAAGAGAGGGCATATACAAAGACTAGTAGAATGGAAAACAGAAGGAATAGGAGAATTGAAAAAATGCAAGTGGTGTCTCCTGGCTCCCCCTTACAGAGAGTTTGGCATGGGGCCCTGTGCAATTGCACAGCTTGCACACCCCAATGGCCGGACATGTATATAATCTACTTATATTCACCAATTACACTCTACATGTTATCACTGACATTTTATCAGCTAAATAACAAAAAGTTGCCCTCCTTCTCCCATTGCTACTACCCCACGCACCAGGCATCATTTTCAAAACACGTTATTAAAAATAAATCTAAGGTTTAACTCACAGCTGTTGTCTTCCTCCTGGTCCCCGTGGCTTGCCTGAAGATATCCAGTGCCCCATCGGAGATCTTTAAGCAAGCTACTGGGGACCAAATGGCAAGGCAATGGTTTGCATCACCACATGGTGGTGTATGTGGAGCCCTCAAAAGTGTGTGGAGCACCTTCTGTCAGGGTTACCAACAGTGATTTGCCCTTCATGGGGATACAGGTTCCCTTTTCTTCAGCTCTGGAAGCATGCTGGAGGAATGATGCTTCCACCCTTGGGTCGTGGCTTATGGTGATTCTTCTAGCAATACAGTGGAATTTCCTATAACAGCATCCAATTACTTGCAACCAATGCTGAGCACAGCGCGGGGGCTGAAGAGGGCGGTTACCACTGGCATTCTCCAGGGCAGTGTTTCCCAATCCCTTCATGGAACAGCTCATGTCCCCATAGCGCCCCTTTAGCTCAGCTATTGCACTAATTACTTTGCCTGTATGTCAGTGTAGAGATTTGCAAAACATGGCCTGTCTGGAGGAAAGGATGGGGAAAATTGCTCCAGGGATACCCCCACAACACTGGAAGAACACCAGACGTGTGGTGAAAGGCAGGGGGCTGGTACACTTGCAGGGATGGAGTTAGCAATGCCTATCTCATGTGCACGGGACTAGTATTCTGGGGAGGGCACACATTTTTATAAAAAGGACAGA
Organism: Gastrophryne carolinensis; assembly: GCA_027917425.1. Taxonomy (NCBI): domain Eukaryota; kingdom Metazoa; phylum Chordata; class Amphibia; order Anura; family Microhylidae; genus Gastrophryne; species Gastrophryne carolinensis. The sequence goes on along the minus strand of CM051239.1, from coordinate 41,508,217 downwards.
AGAACAACACAGGAAAAAAATAGGCAACGCTTGACCAGCATATTGCCGCTATTCGGCTCTGGCCTAACCAAACCAAATAAACACTATGCTGGTCGCATGTAACAGTAGGGGTGTGAATTGGCAAGAATCTGGCGATATGATATGTATCACGATACTCGTATGACGATACAATATATCCCGATAGATCCCGATTCTGTGTCAAAGATGACATATCGCAATTTTTTTAAATGAATATAGCTTTGGAAAACCTAATCTACACATCACTACAACTTTCACACAAAGCAGGGCGACTCTCGTGGGATCTCGTTGTTTCTCTGCTACGGGCATGGCCGGCCTTTGGGGTGTGTGAGATGTGCCGTTGCACAGAGCATCATGGTCAGGAAGGGACTGTGCAGTTGCACCCGCCCGCTCCATATCCAAACCCATCTGATAGCTCGATCGCCCCCACATGCTCAGTTTGCTGTTTGCTGCTCGCTAGTCTGCTCAGTTTACAGGTTGTTCTTTTTTGGGGGGGTCAGTTGGAGCTTATGGGGGTGCACGGTTGTTTGAGTCAGAAAGAAGGGAGTGCCATGCTCAGCTGTTATTTTAGACTTCCGAGTTGGTAAATACAGATTTTAGTCCACTTCAATGTGGGCTGGCAGTAAAAAATGCCTGATACTGTAGGAACTCCCCACCGTCTGCCATATCACCACCCCACATGGGGCAGTGAACTGTCAGCCAATGGCTAGGGAGTGGCTACTTCTGTCTGTCATCAGGCTTAATGCTAGGTTATGCACAGGGGGCATCCGGCAAACCCCGGCGGATGTCGGCACCCATGTGGGGCAGTAGGCCAATAGTAAGGAAGCACAGAAATGTATTGATGGCCATCCTGTAGTCTCACACAGGGCGCCTTCCATCCAAAGGCCGGCCCTGCTTAGGTATACTCTTCTGTAAACCATGCGACCCAGTGCTGCCAAAAAAGAAAACTGGAGAAAAAACGTGACACCAACCACCTTTGTTCTTAGCTGTGTAAACATAAAATAAAATGCAATTATTTCATCCAGGCAAATAAGCCTTTATGTTCCATATGGGAAATCGGGCCTCAGATTGAAATAATGCGTTATTTCAACGACGATCCTGGTATTAGATAAGGTCTGACTTCCTGTACAGACAAGTTTATTTTTCAATCTTGGAAAGAGAAAAAAATGCTAAACCCTCATGATCGGCTGACAACTCACTTGAAAAGGTGCTCCTTGTCCAGGTCTTTTATAGGGTCTCGCTCTTTCGGTAATTGACCTGCATTTTTGACTTTCAGCCAATCACTAACAAAGAATTAGAATATCGTGTGGAGGCCAAAATTCATTCAGTACAAGAGAGGAGTGGGTCCTGCTTCAGTTCAGCCGCTAGGTCGATGCTTTTACTCTTTTATAGTGACTGAATTTTTAAAAAGACCCCATTGTCATGGGGGAGAAAAGAGGACTCCTTGTGACATTTTTCTCCGAGTAAATTAAAGGAATGCACTCACCAGTCACCACTACAATCTACTAGAAATGGTGGAAATTTCACAGTTCCCATTTTGAATTCTGTTTTTCAGCAAGTCCTCGTATTTCACTCAAATGTTCACACTCTTCATTCATGCTGGCTTCCAACAGGGGAATAATTATAGTCTCTTAATAAAAAAAAGTTCTGGTTTGACGTTGACGTTTTGAGGATACTTTACATGAGATCAAAGAGGTTGCTGGACCTGAGCAAGTGGATTTCTAAATCGACATGGCATGTAGTACATAAAAAAATATATTATTCTTAAAACTGGCCTAAAGTCATTTAATTAGAACCCTCCAAACTGAATGTATCACGTTAAACTAAAAAAAAAAAATGCTGGTCCTTGCAGCCATCCCTTTCCCCCCACCGATCTGTATCTGATATTGCGAGTGGGAGATGAGAAGTTCACCCCTTAATTCTTATGGGGCAGAAACTGAGAATACAGGATCCAGTTTCTGGCAGGGGAAAGGGCTGATCATATCTGTGCCAGGGAGGCAGGGCTGCTATTAAAGGGGGCAAACCGCACAATTTGCCAGGGCCCCATCACTAAGTGACCCCCTGCCTTCAGAGTCATTGTTCCACTGGTGCTATGCTTAGTGATGGCGGTTTAGAAGTTGGGTGGAATACCTTTTCAGCCCTGTACACAGCCCGAGCACTTTGTTCCATGTCACCTAAAGTCATTTAGTTAAACCCCCCCTTTCATTTGTCATGTTAAACTAAAAAAACCCAGGTACTCCATGACAGCCATTTCTCTTACTGGTCTGTATCTAATACTGCAGGTGGGTGATGAAAGGTTCCTCCATAATCCGTATGGCACAGAAACTGGGAATACAGGATGCAGTTACCGGAAGGGGAAAGGGCTGATTATGTCTGTGATGCAAAGTCAAAGCTGTTTTTAAGGGGGCAAACTGGGAAATTGCCCAAGGCCCCTTTACTAAAGGGCTCCCATGCCTTCAGTGCCATAGGTGGGCCCTGAAGATTCGATCAGTAATGCTTTACTGATCGGACTCACCTCTTCCTGGTCGCACGGCGCGTCTAAGAGCAGCGGCTCTGACAGCCGCATCCTCCGCCTCCGTCTAACAGGGAGCATGCCCGCGCCGGCCTTTCACAAAAGCCTGGCGCGGGCATGCGCACTGCTAGAGAGAAGCGAAGGATGCGGCCGCCAGAGCCGCTGCTCTTAGACGTGCCGTGCGACCAGGAAGAGGTGAGTCCGTTCGGGCATCCTGGGGGGTTTTACACAGCGGGGCACCCCTGATCGGGGTGCCCGCGGGGAAAGGACCAAAACCCAGGATAGTCAAAATCCTGGGTTTTGGTCCACTTTAATGATGGTGGGGAAGAAGCTAGGCCGAACATTCTTTCAGCCCCAGCACTCCATGTCAGCTGTGCAGTACACAGAGCTGGAACTAAAACAGTTCCTAATATGTTGTCTCTTGGTAAGGATGAATAACTGGATGCTGCTGGTGGTGTTGGGGGGGGGGGGGGATTGAATGTTCTTTTTTGTTACAATATTTCAGGACTTGGGGTCACACTTTATTTTGCCCTAGGTCAAATTCTGTCTAAAACAGAATCTGCAGGGGCCAGCCTGCTTTGCCAGGACCTTATAGGGACTCTGTAGGAAGAGTGCATAAACAATCCTTCAATAGCTCACTTCATCACGGCTGTACTCTCCCTTGCTGTCAGCACACAGCTGCTCCTGGAACAAGGAACAAGGCAAAGAGTAGTTGCACACACCCTGAATTCCTTTGTCGTAGACCACCAATCATACATCTTGCCTGGTGGTCTATAGCTCCACCTCCATTTTTCAGCTCAGCCTTCAACCTGTCTCCCTCCTGTGTCAAATGTAGGACAGTGCCAAATGTAGCCCGAACAATTTCCTTTGCCTACTAAGCCCTTTAACTATGCCACTGCCACCCCCTGCTAGCCTCAATGTTTATGGCAGACTGAGGCAGAACATCAGACACAGGATTTTATGGCCCCCTGACCAGTCTTTCCTGGCTTGCTAATGAATGAGCTTCATGGCTATAACTTTGTAAGGACAGATCATCAGTAGGAGTAGATATGGCTGTTCTTAAAACAATAGTACTGAAGCTTTAGGGTTGTAGGAGAAGATGGTGTGGCAGTGGTGGGATGGTCCCCTATAGCCATAATGTTGAGACTATAGTATTGCAGGGGTAGAATATGGGCTGGGGTGTCCTGGCTGGGGGGTACAGCGGGGCCAGGTATGGGCAGCCTGGGGAGTGGGGCCCAGAGTAAGGGAAGGAGGTTGTTGGTAGAAGCAGAATTAGATCTTCCTGTTGGTACTAAAATGCAGGGCATCCCTCTTTTAGGTGCCTCCCGGTGCAGTTTTTTTGCAGTATTTTTTTACTTTTACAGATTTTTACAAATGACACTAGAATTGCCATTAAAGTGTGATTTTCATGTGATCCCGCGTTGAGATGACCCGCTATGTGAAAGGTGAGTGAATGCTGGGCGATCTGGGGCCTCACACAGCAGAGCATCCAAAAGAGAAATTTTTTAAACCGGACCAACAACCCGTTTCTTTAACAGGTGTTGGTCCTGCAGACAGCGAATAAGAACAAGCTGGGGGGGCATCTAGAATGTTGGAGCCCCCCGAACATAAACCCCCCCCAAAACATCCTAACTTTTCCTTCAACCTGACTTTTTAGATAAAGTATGCAGGAGAGCCATGGACCTTAAAATGGTCCAGTCACCCATTTTGGCCACCCTGGAGTCTAAAAGACTCCAGGAGCTGCTTATCTGGTAACATTAAACCGGACCAACACAAGTGAGGTTAGGTGGGGGAATGCTGGGAGATCTGGGGGGCTCACACAGCAGAGCATCTAAAATGGAATGCCTTAAACCGGACCAACAACCTTTTTTTTCTTTAACAGGTGTTGGTCCCAAGCAGCAAATAAGAACAAGCTCGGGAGGGCATCCAGAATGATGGAGCCCCCCAGAACATAACCCACCCGGTATGCCCGTTATTCTTACCTTCATCTCGAGCCAGCACCGGGAATAGAGTCCCGTGATTGGCTGTCGGCGCACGTGGGTGGGTCGTGGGTGGAGAGTTCCGATGGGCAGCGCCGAGGACGTGATCATGGCCCATGTGACTGCCCGGCGGGCAATTGTGGGACTCCTTTCCCCCTGCTGGCTCGAGGTGATGGCAAGAATAACCAGCATTCTGGGGGTTATGTTCTGGATGCCCCCCCCAGCTTGTTCTAATTCTCTGTCTGCGGGACCAACGCCTGTTAAAGAAAAAAACGGGTGTTGGTCCAGTTTAAGGCATTCCGTTTTGGATGCTCCGCTGTGTTAAGGTTACCAGATAAGCAGCACCTGATTCTTTTTGACTTCATGGCAGCCACAATGGGTGGCTGGTCCACTTTAAGGTCCATGGCTCCCCTGCAAAGCTTATCTAAAAAGTCAGGTTGAGGGAAAGTCAGTGGGAGTGTTGCTAAAGAACCAAAGTTAGAACAACACCCTACTGAGAGAGCAGACTAGAAGGGCTCGGCTGCCTATGAGGTAAGGTGAGTATTCTTTAATTTTACATTTAGCCTACAGATGTCCTTAAGAAATACAAAGATATATTGATATTACAGCTTCATATTAGTGTTGGGCTTCAGATTCGGTTTAAAGGTAAATTCAACCAGAATTCTGCAAATTTGCTTTGGTTCGGCCAAAACAGAATATTGGTCAAATTTGATCCAACTCGTCCAGCTGTTTTTTGGTTTAAAAAAAGTTTTTACATCTGTAACATGTCCGAATATAGTGGCAGAGGTCACTCTGTATTTGAAAGTGGCAATGTTTAGAAGAAACCCTATTAAACTGTAAGTAAACCTCACAATTATTGTTAGAGATAAAAGTGGACCAAAATCCTCCCATGATCGGCCCGGGAATCTATAAGATTCCCGGACCGATCAGCTCCCTGACTGCGGGGCACCCCGATCCTCTAGCAGGACGCGCACCCGCGCCGGCCGTTTGTGAATGGCCGTCGCGAGCGCGCGCCCTGTAAGAGTGACGCGCGCGAGGCGGCGGCGGGCGCGCTCTCTTGTCTGTCGCTGCCTCCCGCTTTTCCACCGGCGGGGATTGGCTGCAGCGGTCACGTGGGAGCGGGGAGAGGTGAGTTTTTGGGGCTTTCTGGGGGGTTTCACACAGCGGGGCACCCCCGATCAGGGTGCCCCACCGAAGTGGACCAAAACCCAGGATAGTCAAAATCCTGGGTGTTGGTCCACTTTAAAGTATCAGCAACTGTTCCATTTTATCATTAGGTTAGAACTGTTTAAAGAAAGAGAAGAACCCTGGTTAGATAAGGTTGAAGTTTCAAAAGTCCACTCCTTATCAAGCTAAAAATAGGTTAAGCTGTCAGCTCATCACTAGTGATAACAGCTGGGTCCATATAATATATATATATATATATATATATATATATATAGTGGTGCTAGTAAGTTCATGAAGATTTTTATGTCTAATGTATTGACAAGTCTGTTTTAAAATATTTAGGTATTTTAATAGATCATCTCCATTTCTTCTAAAAATAGAAACACAAGTGCAGCTAATTTACACTGCAGATGAAACAACAGGCAACCTGTGAAAGAATTACAAGCAGGAAATACATGTATTAATAATATTAGTAAATTGTCATAACGTGTAAGCCATTAATGTAGGAAGAAAATACTTCAAGGAAAAGTCCACTTTGGCACATTTTATTTTAAGTTTTTAGGAAAAGTGAGTGGACTTTTCCTTTTAAGGCCCTGTCCAGGCACAAGCTAACTTTCTCTTACTTTATCTTACATGTGGACAGTGTAAAAAAATTATCAATTTCAAGGCAGATTATATGTAAAATATATATGATTATATGTAAATACCTTATGTATTCTAAAAGGTGTTTGCTTCACTTTAAATTCTGGCTGATGGCTGAGCTGGGAAGAGTATGTCACGGTGCAGTTTTATGAGTCTTGAGCATGCTCTGCTGTGGTCAGAGACACCTGCTGAATCACTGTGGCTTCCCAGGCTTGCTCATGCTGAGAGTTTCAAGGATCAGAGTGGCTGTTAGACCACTTTTTTTTGTGTGGTCCTGGAGATACAGAATTAAAGAGGAACATCAGACCTTTTCTGATGTTCCTCTGTAAACATTTCGCACTGCCTTTTGGATGTCAACGTTATCTAAAAATCCCTACATCTGGCAGCATTCCTGGCCCCTTTGCACCCCCCCCCCCTTTGTCGTCGCTGATTGAAGGCTGCAAAGTCTTAGCCCTACTTACCCGTCCCTCTTCAAATGTCTTCAAATATTGCGGGATTTGCGATGAGTGACATTGTAGCCTATGCAGTGACACTGCGCATGCGCAAGATCTGAGGGGCGGAGCAGAGCATGACGGGATGGCAAGATGGCGCTGCCCGCCAAGAGATGGCGCATGACCGAGGGATGGCGGAGCACGATGTGACAGGTACGTTTACATTTGTAAAAAATTGTGAAACCGAAGGGGTCGGTGTGGGGGGGGGGGGGGCAAGCCTGCAAAGTTCCTCTTTAAAAGAAGGGACTTTGGATCCCTGTTACAGCTTTTACCCGGCGCTGTGGGAAATGGAAGATTGTCAGATGAGACAGGCATCAGGTGAGCTGCTTGCTGCATTATTATTACCATTGGGTTTACAGTTGCTTTAAGCTGAAAATATAAATCACTAGGAAACGTTACAGTATATGGCAGACACTCCTTATGTGACCCTCATAAACTGTAATCCTGTGCTCCCAAAATAGTATTAGCCATCTGTAACATTCCTCAGATGAGGTCAGTCCAGAAAAACAGAATATAAAAACGCCGGTTGGTCTTGAGTGTAGACTCAGGGCCTTATTCATGAAGGGATAGCGCCTGGTAGTGCCTTGTAAGCGGCAGGTAGCGGCAGGTGAACGCCGGAGACGGCACGCAATTACACATTTATGAAGGCGATTCTGGTGAGCGACTGGAACAACGCCATGTAGCGTCCGAATCATCATTATCCCAGGCTCAGCGTAAAGCGCCGGTGTTCAGCCTTGCAGAGCGCCACGTCTTACCTCTCGCTACCTGGCGCTCTTCCATACATTTCTATGGACGATCCTTAAATCCCTTTACTAATCCCAATTTTTTTTTTTTTGACAACTCAAATCTTTCAGACATGTATCCTGGCCTAGAAAATGAAATTTATGAAAACTTTTTTGATTAATAATATTTTTATGCAGAATTGTCATTACATGTCTGGTATTAAAGTGTTCATGTTACAATGTTATAATAATGTAATTCCATGTTTTCGCTTTGTTACTAGTAGATACATGTTTAGAATCAGACTTTAATCACACAGCCTCTGGCGCTGTGGCCTACATCGACCCGATTTTGAGCGGCAAAACTGTTTGAGGCTGTTTTTTTGGTGAATGCGGTGTGAGTCAGTCGCACTGAGCTGGCGCTACCATTCGCTCCTATACAGCGTAGTACTGCGAATCACATAACGTATTCAACAATGCTGGCCAGCAACTGAGGTGCTCTGAAACAACGAACCACGGCCGAGCACAGCGACTACTAGCGTTCGCTCTGAAATCCTCGCTACAGACGCTCATCTGTCGCTACCTGGCGTTAGTAATGAATCAGCCTGTCAACTAATTGCTGCACCATTATTGATGATTACTTCCTGCTAGATGTACAATTTCCCCTTCTAAGAATAAAATGGACACCTCCCCTCGGAGGGTTAATGTGAATGCCTCTGTGCGCACACATGATATAGAATTCATCAGCACTATAATAGAATGCTAAAAGTAAAATAAATACAAAACCCTCAAGACCTTCACTCTGCAATGGCCCTCAAATCACTGCACCCCCTCCACCTCCAAGCCTCCCAATTTTCATGTTGGACGTATGTTCACTGAAATCTGCATTGATCAGCAGCCAGACAATTTACTTACCCCATACATGCTCCCTATTGTATCCCTATTATATCGGGGAGGCCGATTCATCAATAGCGCCAGGTGAGCGACTGTAGCGTGATTTTTTCAGCGCCAGCCAGTATTCGCTGTGCTTGGCCGGCATTAGCTTGGTGACAGCGACTCAGTCGGTGTGCGGTAATGTTGAATACGGGCTGGGGGGTCGCTGTTTCACAGGTCCAGCGTTGTATGTGAGCGCCTGACAACGAATGGCCAGAGCGAACGGCTAGCTTCATATTCATCAAAAAATCATGCTCCGAATGTGCTGTCGCTGTCCATTCCTTGTTTAAACCCCAGAGCGCTGGCGGCGATCTGTATTAACTAGTTTTTAACCCCTAAACAACCATATTTTTTGAATGTAACATTATACATGTTTTTAGAATCATTTTGTTATATGAATACATTAATCTCAGACCTGTTAGATCAATTCTGCACATATTTTTTTTTTTTTTTTTTTTTTTTACTTAAAAATAAATCCTAACATTGCAGAAGTGTTCTCCGATTTTTTGACATTAAAAAAATTAAAAAAAAAATTATTACCAATAAATCATGAATTATTATAGATTGCTCCATTGAAATGCATTGGACATCGCCAGGGAGCGACAGCTTATACCTGGCGCTGTGAGGGAATTTGCAGCGGCGCTGTTCGGTCCAGGCGGCTTCATGATGAATGCCGCGCTAGCCGTCGCTCTCGCCGGCGCTAGCCTCATTTTGCTTGATAAATGCGTCATTGTGACCGCCGCCGGGCGTACTTGAGTCGGTAGTCGCCGTTAGCTGCCGCTACCTGGCGCTCGTCGGACACTATCTGGCGCTATCGCTTGATGAATAAGGGCCTTAGTGCAAGCACAGGGGTGAGTAAATCTAGCAATTGTGGCAGGTGTAATGGACAGACATTGGAGGTGGGGGAGGTCTGCTTTAATAAACAAATTAATGTATTAATTTATAACTTAAAAGATAAAACAACATGAATGTATTAATCACAGAACACTTTAGAGGTAAAAGGGAGATAGTCCCCTCTTACTAAATTTACTGACTCCACCCTAGGGAGACCCTTGCTTTTCAGGGAGGAGTTGAGCTCTGATCCATATGGGTATAAATCAAATATCTGAAAACAGTGGGGTGACCCACTTTTACCTCACTAGTCAGATTAATGACCCCCTCAACCAAACATCACATCAGAAAGGTTTCAGATCAGTTCATCAATTTTACTATGAAAAACTTCATTACATACAAAGCATTAAAATTGCACTTTTCTCCATATAATAGATTGCACAAGTGTTCAATTAAACATTTTGTTTGGTTTGGTTAGGCGTTAAAATGCGTTTCACCTATCTGGCTTCTTCAGGGAGGATTATAATCCAGCTTTATTCTAATTCCATGCCATATTATATGAGATGGAATTACATTAAAGATGGATTATAATAGATTAGGGCCTTGGTATTCCAATAATTTTTTATGGTGAATTTAATTTAAAGGTAAGTAAAATAAAGGTACATTTGGGGCATTTGGGGAATTCAATACCCTTTTTTAGCACTTACCACTAAGAATTCCATTAAAGTGGACCAAAACCCAGGATTTTGACTATCCTGGGTTTTGGTCCTTTCCCCCGATCGAGGGTGCCCCGCTGTGTGAATCCCCCCAGACCGTCGAGCCCAACTCACCTCTTACCGGTGCTAAGGCGCATGCGCGACCACTCTTAGGCTTAGACGACGTGACGTCAGCGGCTCCGAGCACGCTGATTGGACAATCAGCGTGCTCGGAGCCGCTGACGTCACGTCGTCTAAGCCTTCGTCTAAGGCCAGCGGCTCCTAGCGTGCTGGCGGCCGCATCCCCTGCTTCCCTCTAACAGGGAGTGTGCCCATAGCACGAATGTGGCTGCGGCACATGCTTGCACTGTTGGGCTGGGAAACAAGGTAAGTGTATGGGGCGACCTGGGGGGTTTCACACAGCGGGGCATCTCGATTTTGGATGCCCTGGGGGAGGGAGTCAATCGGCCTGGGAATCTTATGGATTCCCGAGCCGATTGCGGTGGGTTTTGGTCCACTTTAAGCTTACGCATGCAAGGAATTTAAAACCTCTGATGAGCCCTCTCACAGTCCTCACAGAACAGAATAGAAACATAATTCTATTGGAACTTGATTATCAAAAATATTGAAAACTATATTTTGTAACGTTATCCTGTAACATTTTTGGTTGAACCAGACATTACTGTGCTTGAGTGTTAGGAATGATTTTTTCTACCCTCTTGTTAGGCAGAGTTGGCTCTTGTTGTCATGGAAAGACAGTTTGTCCCTGGACACTATGGGGGTTATTCATGAAGGTATAGCGCCAGGTAGCGCCTCATAGCGGCAGGCAGCATCTGGTGAACGCCGGGCACTGTACGCAAAACCACATTTGTGAGCGACTCTAACAGCGCCATGTAGCTCCCGATGTATTATTACAGGTGGCTCAGCCTATAGCGCCGACGCTCTAGCTTCCAGAGCGCCAGGTATTACCTTCCGCTCAGTGTTGCTCTCCCATACATTTCAATGGTCGTTTATTTGCTTGTGTTTAAACAGCGTGTTTGACATTTCTTTTTGTTTTTTTTTTGCTCTAATCATTGTGTGACCTCTCCTGGCTGCAAACAAACACTTTTATACATTTTTTTGTCTTTTTATATTTTTATGCAGAATTGTCATTACAGGTCTGGCACTAAAGTGTCATTGTCACAGCGTTAAAACAATGTAATTCCATGTGTTTTCGCTTTGTTACTGGTGGATATGTGTTCAAAAACAGACTTTAATAACAGCGTCTGGCGCTCTATGCTTTTGCTATAGCGGTCAGATTTAGAGCGCCGACGCTGTGTGTGTCCTTTTTTGATGGTATAGTGTGGAGCGCCGAGAGTCGGATGCAATGGGCTGGTGCTACCTTTTGCTCTCTGCAGCGCTGTACTGGTGTTAGAGCACCCAAGATACATCACATTCATCAATGCATGCATCAACGCTAGATTACAGCGCCTGATACACACTTACAGCGTCTACCAGCGGTCGCTCTAAGCGCCGCTATACAGACGCTCATCTGCAGATACTTGGCGTTAGTAGTGAATCAGCCTCCACATAATCTAAAATTACATTGTGGCTGTTAAAATCAAACAGGGATAAAAAGTGAGCACTTCTGGAATTCTCTATTGGTAGCCCCCCCCCCTCCGGCTATGTGGACTCCTATGTTGAAGGGCACCATTATGGCATTTATTGGGCACTGAGTGGCATGACTGAAATGGATTGGTATAGCTTCAGGCACCTTACATTTCAACAGTCGCCATCTAACTTAGGTTTGCTATAAATAGGTTAATAGAACAAAAACTAATGAAATAACGCCTTCCTACACTTATGTGACGAGGAGCTTTTGCAGCAAACACGGGGAGGCCGATTCATTAATAGCGGCAGGTAGCGACAGTTGAGCGACTGTAGCGGCATTTTCAGAGCGCCCGCTAGTAGTCGCTGTGCTTGGCCGTTGTTCGGTTGTTGACAGCGACTTAGTCGGTTTGCCGTAATGTTGAATATTGGGTGAGGAGTCGCTATTTGACAGGTTTCGCGCTGTATGGGAGCGCATGATAGCGACTGGCCCTAGCGACCGGCTCCCACCATATTCATTAAAAAATCACGCTCAAACAATCTCGCGCTGTAAAATGCATGTTTAAACCCCAGAGCGCTGGCGGCGATGGGTTAAAAGTAGTTTTTTAACCCCCAAACAACCATATTTTTGGAAACCAAAAAAAAGTTTTTTAAATAATTTTGTAATATGAATACATTAATATCAGACCTGTAATATCAATTCTGTACATTTTTTTTTTATTTTTTTTCCCTTAAAAAAATCATCTAAAATGGCAGAAGTGGTCACAGATTTTTTCACAATTAAAAAAAAAAAAAATTAATAACAATTAATTATTAATATTTAAAGATTGCTCCATTGAAATGCATTGGAGAGCACCAGGTAGCGAGAGGTCATACCTGTCGCTGTTCAAGGTCGGACGCTGGCGCTGTGGGCTGACGCTGGAATAATGATGAAATCAGTCGCTATATGGCGCTATCTCAGTCGCTAAGCAGGATTGGCTTGATAAATGTGTGATTGTGGTGGGGAACCGACGTTCTCGTGGCGGGGCCCGTCATTAACGGCTCACCAGTCGCTACCTGTCGCTATTCCTTCATAAATAAGGGCCTAAATGAAACATGTGTGGAGTAATTTGGGTTACAGAAGTGAGAGTTCATGCCATGTATTTCTATTTATAGATGAGTATTATGTGTGGTGCCTGCTGTGCCGTGAAAACACAAGGCGGGCAGAGCGGAGCCCATGAAACATCTTCCAGAAAATCGTGTTTGAATTTTCATACAGAGTAGATGCACAAATAATGAGGTCTCTCGTACGCTCAACATAATACATTCTCTGTCACGCTGGCTGGATAAATAGTCCTGGTGCTGAAGCGTTTATGGGAAGCTATGAAATTATTTTGCGCTCGTTTTGGTTTCTTTTGTATTTGCTTGTTGCTTTGTGGCAGATACATTTGTAATCACAGTTACAAGTCGTGAACAATTCTGATTGGTAACATGGCCGCAGAGACGTTACCCGCAGCAGCATGGTGTCTTAGAAGTTGTCAGTAACACCTTACCTGACAATAAAGAATATGCTGGTCACCACTGACACCCAAAACTGTGGTGGTATGTGTATATTAAAGAGGGACAAAACCTGTAATGCCTGGTTCTGGAATCTGAAATATTTTGGGGTCTGGCAATTTCCTATCCCCAATTTGGCGTGCACGGCATTGTCATTTACACATTCTCATACGAAATAGTATATGTACCGTATGTTTCTACCCTGTCTGTAACTACTACTTTGTAAAGCGCTACGGAAAATGATGGCGCTATATAAATAAACAATAATAATAATTCTCATCCTTCAGATTTGAACAAATTGCATCACCTTGAGATACATTTCAGTGCAACTATCTTTCACCAGATCCACGTTGGTCAAGTGCCTGCGTATCAATTCCAGTACTGGTTTCGTAACCTTCTTTTTTTTTGTTTCAATATTTTTATTAAAGTTTTGGGTTTTCAACATGGTGCGCCTGGACACCCTCGGGCGTCCCGTGGACCATATGAAGGCCAAGATTCTCCTTTGCATCACCCGAAGCATGTATATTGGGATCTTTACAGGTAGTACTCTGAAGAAATAGAGCAGCTTCGGGAGTATGGACATTTTAACCGCGTTAATACGGCCTATCCAAGAGATCGGGTACGTTTTCCAGGTCTCCATAAGGCAGGTTAAGGATTTAACCTTCCTCTAGTGTTAGCTTTCTGTTACTCTTTCTTATGTTAACGGGTCGGTTTTGACCCATGTCTTAAATCACCCCTAGGATACCCTAAAAACAGTTATTTATGATCCAATTTGTTTCTTACCTCTTAGTTACCTTGTTAGGGTTTCTCATCCATGGAAGGATTGATTTTAATATTTTTGTTGTGGCCCCCTGGGCCTTCCATTTGAGAGCATACCCTTAATTTTCAATATAAAAATATTGTCAAATGAACCTCAAGAGAATAATATAAACTTCAAAAACTTTGTTATATTACCTGACTATTACTGAAGGGTTTTAGAACACATTTTTTAAATGTAAAAAAAATATACATATATATATTTTATATTTTTAACTCTAGTAACATCTATGGTGTTACGGGTCAATTTTGACCCATATCTAACTACTTTATGAAAAAGGCAAAAAAACTGATTTTTTTTTTTATAGAACTTTAATAAAAATAAAAGATGAAAATTATATTAACATTAACAGCAATAATAATAAAAAGTAGCTTTACTAGGTCAAACACACAAACAACAATCAATCAAGCAAATCAAATCAACAAATCAAATACTAGTTTTTAGATGCATTAGTATTTAGATGCATGTGTGGCAAAAAGTGACACTTTTTGTGTGTTCTTTGCAGAGGTATTTTTTGCAGGTGAAGCACGATGTGTTTGTCTTTCTGTCCTTATTGCTAGGGCAGACCTGACACCTCTTTCTTTTAGAATCAGGTGGTCTCACTGGGGTTGTGGCTGTTGTGGTTGATGTTGAGGAGGATGCTGGTGATGATGCTCTTTGTGTTGCTGTGGGTGTGGGCGAAGCACTTGTTGAGCTCTGGAGTTGTTGGACCAAGGCTGCAGCGGCTGGGTCTCGGGGCACCCGTTCCCTTTGGTCTATGTGCGCCTTGACAAGGGATCTTCCTAGTTCCTCAAGAAACATCCTCCGCTTGTTTTTTTTCTTTGAATTCCATCCTTGGTGAATGTGGGTCCACAACACAAACCCATTGTATGCTGAAACATCAAGGATGTTGTAAAATACCACCATTGGCCATCTCCTAGTCATTCGCTGGCAAGTGTAGGTGGCAGTCAGCTTGTCCAGGTTGTCCACTCCACCTTTGTTTTTGTTATAGTCCAGGATGATTCTGGGCTTTTTGTCACTTCCTGATGACACAGCTGCATCTTTGTGAAGTGTGGACATCAGTACCACATTCCGTCGTTTTTTGGGGCAGTATGAAACAGCAGTGGTGGTGTCTGTAAAAACAAACTTTGAGGAAAGTGGAGCCCTGTCCTTCATCTGCAACAATTCAGCGGGCAGCTCAGGTTTGTTTTTTTTCACTGTGCCCACCATTTCCTCCTGAGAAGTTTTTTCCTTCAAGGTTTGTCATAGCAATAATGACTTTTTTTATTGACAATGGCATAAACAGATCAAAACATGTCTTGATGTCACTTGCTCTTGTCACAGCAAACCTTGTGAACCCAGGGGTCATTTTTATGACATTTGCAGCATCTGCCCTGCCATGTACATCTGGAGGTACTGAGCTCCAACTGATCTTGCCACTTTTGGATTTGAATCTTTCAGCGGGTGCAGCTTCAGCACCAGTGACCTCCTCATCAGACTGAACAGAACTGTCTGTGTCTGGTTGATACTCCACATCATCTTCCTCCTCAGAAACCTGTTCATCTGTATCAGTTTGCTGCTGTGTGTCCTCTGATTCATTATCATCCACTATATAATCCAGAATTTGGCTTGCATCTAATCTTCTCCTCATTGTTGCATGGAGTAAACTGGAGATGTATACTCTGCAAAGTACCAACTCTAAGCTGATTTGGCCATACATGCCTGGACATGTCCCTAACTCAAGTTGTTGGAGGTAGAGCTGGCTGTGGGCTGTTGGTTTAAATTGTGTTTATGAGTTCAGTTTTGGGACTTATTATTGTTTTTTTACTCTAATATTAGACCTGGGTCGAAATTGACCCCAACAACACAAATGTTATAATTTTAATAAGAGCATTTAACAATTTAATAAAATAGTTTTATTTTATTGTATTTTGTTTAAAAATAAGTTCCTGCAAAAGTCAAAAAGTCTTGATGCAATAAACAAATGTATGTAGAATTTGTATGCATTTAAAAACTAAAACGGGTCGGTCACGACCCTAACACTAGAGGAAGGTTAAATAAGGGAGGATAATTGGCCTCATATAGGTTGGAGTACTTGGCAGAGATGTGAACCCCCAAATATGGAAGCGGCTCAGTCGTCCAGCGAAAAGGGAAACTAGCTTTGATCTGGTCCACCACGTCCACCGGCAGGGAGATGTTCATCTCCCTTGATTTTTCAGTATTAATCGTTAGGCCCGAGATTCGAGCGAACTGGTCCAGAATTTTATACAAGTTCGGGAGTGAGGTGGTCGGCTGGGTGATAGCGATTAAGGCATCGTCCGCGAAAACATGGCTTTATGATGGACACCTGCCACCTCCAATCCCTTTATGTTAATGGAGTTCCTGATTGCTAGACTCAGCGGCTCAATGGCCAGAATAAAAAGAAGCGGGGACAAGGGGCATCCCTGCCGGGTTCCCCTGCAAATACCGAATGGCCCAGAGGTAAAGCCCAAGTATCTTACTCGAGCTGTAGGGGCCGCATAGAGGGCTTCTATCCACTCAAGGATCTGCCGTCCAAATCCCCACTTACGGAGCACCTACAGTAGGTAGTCGGTTTCGTAACCTTCTACCCTTACGTCCACGGGTCTGTGTCCCCCTCCCCCCCCCAGCAGCCAACATTTTTATATAATAGAGAAGGAAGAAAAAGAGAGGGAGGGAGGGGAAAGAAGGGGGGATGGGACAGACATAAGGGTGGGAGGGATTCTGGGTCAGGCTTCCCCACCCCCCGCGTCACCCCGCCGCCTCAGGGCACCACAAGTGCCTCTTTACCTTCATCCGATTCGAGGAACATATTCCATGGGGTCCAGAGAAGCCTGTGTCTCTCTTCAATCTGTCTGAGGGAGGCCGTGAGATCCTCTATGCGC
This sequence comes from Gastrophryne carolinensis, assembly GCA_027917425.1. Lineage (NCBI taxonomy): Eukaryota > Metazoa > Chordata > Amphibia > Anura > Microhylidae > Gastrophryne > Gastrophryne carolinensis. The sequence goes on along the minus strand of CM051239.1, from coordinate 41,491,408 downwards.
CTTATACCCTCCACTCTCCCCACCCATGAACCTATGGAGGGAGGCGTTGGATCTCTCCAGCGTGTCGGGATACAGGCACGGGCAGCATTTATTAAGTGGATGGTTAGGGATTTTCTATATTTCCCTACTGATAGGGTCGTGCAGTGCAAGAGTAGGAGCTCCGGGGCGAGGGGAGTGACCTCCCCTGTTATCTTGTGGATCCATCCCACAACCCCTCTCCAGAAGCTCTCCAGCCTCTCCCCGAAGACGTGCAGCATCGAGCCCGAAACCTCCTCACATCTCCAGCAGAAGGGGGAGACTGTTGGATAGAACCGGTGTAGCATCTGGGGTGTTCTGTACCAGCGACTGAGGACTTTGTATCCTGCTTCCTGGTAGAAATGACTGATGGATGCCTGTTGGGACAGCTCCAGAATTTTCCTAATTTGAGACGGGGAGAAGGACACCCCAAGGTCTTTCTCCCAAGCCTCGATGAAGTTTGGAACGAAGGTCTCTCCTGGATCGGTTGAGTTTTTATATGAGGGACAGGTAGCCTCTAGTAGGTTCCGTGGTCCTTCAAAGGGGGTCAGTTCTCTGCAGTACTCCTCAGGGGGCAATTTCTGGAGGAAATGGGAGATTTGCATTGCTCTCCAAAATGATAGTCGGGGATGGTCTCCCCCTGACATGAGCTCCTGTATGGATTTCCATGAGGAGCCATGCAGGAAGTCCCTAGCCCTACCCCCTCCGGTTTCTCTCCATTTTCTGAATCCCGCATCCATTTGATCGGGTAGGAAGTCCAGGGATCCCAAGACTGGGTGAAACCCCCTTTCTATCCTCACTTCCATGTCGCATGGTAGAGGGAGCAGGAAGTGCCATGGGAGAGTATTGGTCCATTTTAAAGTGATCCGACACTAATTTCACACAAAATGGGTGTTAATCGCGGGCACAGGGGCATCCCAATTGCCAATGCCCGCCTCACCCTCTGCAAGGCATATTCTCCTTACTTCCTCAGTGAATCCAGGATAACAGTTGGCAGCTGGCAGTCACGTAATCTGAATTCCTTTTAGATGGCAGGAAACTCATAAGATGACTCTGGACTCTGGACCATGTGACTGCCAATGGCCAATTGCAGGGTCCAGTTTTGCTGGGGGAGTGAGGAGAAAGTTAGAGGAACAAAACTTCAGGAGGATGCCCAACTGCACTAAGTACAGGTGCGGCAAACACCAAGTTTTGTGGCCCCCGAGGGTTTCACACAGTGGGGCATCCTGATTTGGAAAGCAATCATCCGGCCATGGAATCTTTTAGTCTAATCTTTTGTCTATGAATGACTATGCTTGTAGTTTTGGGCAACTAATAATAACACAGTACTACTACTACTGCTACTATTATTATTATTATAATATATTATTACTATGTTAGGGTCTAACTAATCTAGCACCTAACATCTATATTTTTTCATGCTTATTTATGGTTGTCCTGAATATGTATCATTTGGGGTTTTGCTTCAATTGGGTGATATGTGAAACTTTTTTGTTTAACACTTTAGGATTCTCTTAGCTTGGCACAGCAGGTTTACCTTTCCACATTTTCTTTCCTTTGTCCATTGCCCCCTTCATTCTTCCGCTCTCTCTTACTCTGTCCACAAGCATTTTTGTTCATCATTTTTCGCTACTTTCTTACCTGTTAGTAGATTGTTGCTCCTGTAGCTGTTCCTTCCATGTTCCCTCAAGCGTTATTTCTTCCTCTCTTCCTTTCCACTTTTCATCTCTGTTGTGCATTCCTTGATTTACTATGATTCTCATATTACCTTCTGCTTCTCTTTTCCACATTCCCTCCTTTTCTTTACTACTTTCCTTACATTTGCACCTTCCTTTTATCCGCCTCTGTTGTTGTCACCTTTCCTCTATTTCCCCTGTTTAGCCTTCTTTGTATGTTTCACCTTCCCTTCCCTCCTCACTCTCTCTTTTCCACCTTATCTTATGTCTCACCTTCCCTTCTTCTCCCAGGTTTTTTCCACAGTCCCTCCTCACTCCCTCTAATCTACCTTATCTTATGTTTCACCTTCCCTTCCTCTCCCAAGTTTTTTCCACAGTCCCTCCTCACTCCCTCTAATCTACTTTATCTTATGTATCACCTTCCCTTCCTCTCCCAGGTTTTTTCCACAGTCTCTTCTCACTCCCCTATGTTTTACTTTATCTTATGTTTCACCTTCCCTTCTTCTCCCAAGTTTTTTCCACAGTCCCTCCTCACTCCCTCTAATCTACCTTATCTTATGTATCACTTTCCCTTCCTCTCCCAAGTTTTTTCCACAGTCCCTCCTCACTCCCTCTAATCTACCTTATCTTATGTATCACCTTCCCTTCCTCTCCCAGGTTTTTTCCACAGTCTCTCCTCACTCCCCTATGTTTTACTTTATCTTATGTTTCACCTTCCCTTCTTCTCCCAGGTTTTTTCCACAGTCCCTCCTCACTCCCTCTAATCTACCTTATCTTATGTTTCACCTTCCCTTCCTCTCCCAAGTTTTTTCCACAGTCCCTCCTCACTCCCTCTAATCTACCTTATCTTATGTATCACCTTCCCTTCCTCTCCCAGGTTTTTTCCACAGTCTCTCCTCACTCCCCTATGTTTTACTTTATCTTATGTTTCACCTTCCCTTCTTCTCCCAGGTTTTTTCCACAGTCCCTCCTCACTCCCTCTAATCTACCTTATCTTATGTTTCACCTTCCCTTCCTCTCCCAAGTTTTTTCCACAGTCCCTCCTCACTCCCTCTTTTCCATCTTACTTCAGTCAGGCCAATTTCCCTGTCCCTGGGGCATTCTTATTTGGGATGCCCCACTGTGTGATACTAATGGGATCGCCAAACAAACTAACCTCACCGCGACCCAACATCACATATGCGGACGGTTGCCATCCCTGGATTCCCTCAGCTGATGTGCATATATGGCGTCAGACACGGGCACCAATCAGTGTCTAATTTCTGGTGGTCACACTGCACGTGTGTGGGCCACAGGCCAATTATCAGGTCACACTCCATTCAGTGTTTGTTATGCCTCCCTAAGCTCTAAACAACAAAAAAGCTGAATGAATCCAGGGCCTCTGGCTGCCCCCCGCCTCTGTGTACCTGTGGCAGCCATTCAGAAATGCCTGGCATGGATATACACCTCAGCTGGAGACCCGTGTTCCTCAGCAATCACTCATTGCTCAAGCTTAGAGGCATGATCGTGGGACAAATGGGATGAAAGGAGGCAAACATTGGGGACCTGATACAGCAGGAATTGAGGCCTATGGGACAGGCTTCAATGCCTCAAATCTTAAGTTTGGCCCTTATTGTCAATGCCCCCCCCCCAAACTTGGCAGGAGACTAAGGGCCTTATTCATGAAGGGATAGCGCCAGGTAGTGCCTTGTAAGCGGCAGGTAGCGGCAGGTGAACGCTGGATACGGCACGCAATTACACATTTATGAAGGCGATTCTGGTGAGCATCTGGAACAACGCCATGTAGCGTCCGAATCATCATTATCCCAGGCTCAACGTACAGCGCCGGCGTTCAGCCTTGCAGAGCGCCACGTCTTACCTCTCGCTACCTGGCGCTCTCCCATACATTTCTATGGACGATCCTTAAATCCCTTTCCTGATCCCAATTTTTTTTTTTTTTATTTAATAAAATCTCAAATCTTTCAGACATGTATCCTGGCCTAGAAAATTACATTTTTTGTAATCTTTTTTGGATTAATAATATTTTTATGCAGAATTGTCCTTACAGGTCTGGTATTAAAGTGTTCATGTTACAATGTAATAACAATGTAATTCCATATGTTTTCGCTTTGTTACTGGTGGATACATGTTCAAAAACAGACTTTAATCACACTCGCTCTGGGCTACATCGACCCGGGACTGTTTGAGGCTGTTTTTTTGATCAATGTGGTGTGAGTCAGTCGCACTGAGCTGGCGCTACCATTCGCTCCCATACAGCGTAGTACTGCGAATCACATAACATATTCAACAATGCCGCCCACCGACTTAGACGCTCAGAAACAACAAACCATGGCCGAGCACAGCGACTCGCTACCTGGCGTTAGTAATGAATCAGCCTGCCCGCTATATCCCCATTTTTGTAATGTAATTTAATTGTAACATGAGTAACAGATTCAACTCTTTGAAAAAATTTTCTGGCAATGTTTGTTGCTGATTCTGGCCCTTATTTATGAAGGAATAGCGACAGGTAGCAACTGGTGAGCGGCCGGTAATGACGGGCCCCGCCACGAGAACGCCGGCTCCCCACCAGAATCACACATTTATCAAGCCGATCCTGCTTAACGACTGAGATAGCGCCATATAGCGACTCATTCATCATTATTCCAGCCTCAGCCCACAGCGCCAGCGTCCGACCTTGAACAGTGACAGGTATGACCTCTCGCTACCTGGCGCGCTCAAATGCATTTCAATGGAACAATCTTTAAATATTATTAATTAATTGTTATTAATGTTATTTTTTTATTTATTTTTTTTTTAATCTGAAAAATTATGTGACCTCTTCTGCCAAAATTGTGCAGAATTGATATTACAGGTCTGATATTAATGTATTCATATTACTAAATTATTTAAAATTTTTTTTTTTTTTGGTTTCCAAAAATATGGTGGTTTGGGGGTTAAAAAACTACTTTTAACACATCGCCGCCAGCGCTCTGGGGTTTAAACATGCATTTCACAGCGCCTGAATTTTTTGAGCGTGATTTTTTGATGAATATGGTGGGAGCCGGTCGCTCTGACCAGTCGTTATCATGCGCACCCATACAGCGCGGAACCTGTCAAATAGCGACTCCTCACCCAATATTCAACATTACTGCACACCGACTGAGTCGCTGTCAACAACCGGACAACGGCCAAGCACAGCGACTTCTAGCGGGCGCTGTGAAAATACCGCTACAGTCGCTACATGTCGCTATTAATAAATCAGCCTCTTTGGTAATTACAGAGCTGAGAAGTACACAAAGGTTGCTGTGCACCTGCAATGTTTTTGATTGAGATGTTAATATAAAAATGAGATTTTTTTTCACTTTTGATATCAGATATCAGTTGTTTATTATGAGTTTTTTTTTTTTTTTTTAAAGTAACTGGGCACCAGCAATGAGGAAGATTTGGGACCTATTTCAGCTCACATTGCTAGTTCTTGTTCCCGATCTTTGATGCATCCTAGGAATCCTTTATTACCGGCCTGTCAGAAGACAATGAAGCACTATAATCCAATTGTCGGCCTTCTTTGCTGAAGTTACCTTACCACCACAACGGCAGCACACAGATGTGTCATTATAGAAGGGATGGGAATGGCTCCATAGAATGCTGTAGGCAGGGCAATCAAAAAATATTTTTTTTTTCCAATCTGAGCTATAAAGAGGCCAATTCATTAATAGCGCCAGGTAGCGACAGATGAGCGGCAGTAGCAGTATTTTCACAGCGCCCGCTAGTATTCGCTGTGCTTGGCCGTTGTTCGGCTGTTGACAGCGACTCAGTCGGTGTGCGGTAATGTTGAATACGGGGTTAGGAGTCGCTGTTTGACAGGTTCCGCGTTGTATGGGAGCGCATGACAGCGAATGGCCATAGCGAACGGCTCCCACCATATTCATTAACAAATCACGCTCAAAAAATTCTCGCGCTGTGAAATGCTTGTTTAAACCCCAGAGCGCTGGCGGCGATGGGTTAAAAGTAGTTTTTTAACCCCCAAACAACCATATTTTTGGAAAAAAAAAAAAAACAAGTTTTTCAAAACATTTTGTAATATGAATACATTAATATCAGACCTGTAATATCAATTCTGCACAATTTTTTTTTTTTTTTTTTACCTTAAAAAAAATATCTAACATTGCAGAAGTGGTCACAGAATTTTTGACATTTAAAAAAAAAAAAAAAAAAAAAAAAATTAATATCAATTAATTATGAATATTTAAAGATTGCTCCATTGAAATGCATTGGAGAGCGCCAGGTAGCGAGAGGTCATACCTGTCGCTGTTCAAGGTCGCTCCCTGGCGCTGTGGGGTGAGGCTGGAATAATGATGAATGATTCGCTATCTGGCGCTATGTCAGTCGCTAAGCAGGATCGGCATGATAAATGTGTGATTGCGGAGGGGAGCCGGCGTTCTCGTGGCGGTGAGCGTCATTACCGTTCGCTCACCATTCGCTACCTGGCGCTATCCCTTGTTAAATAAGGGCCTTTGTTTCAGATATATTTTAAGAGACAGACTCAGGTGTGAACATGTTAAAAAGCTCACTCAGTTGTGAGTTTCAATTCACACCCAAAGGTCAACTTCGATTCACCAAATCTTTAGCATAAGCCTCAATGTTCTGCAAATGCTTGATGAGATTCACAGGCATTTGTTTTTTTAAAAAAACACTTAGGGGGTTATTCATGAAGGTCTAGCGTCAAGTAGCGCCTTGTAGCGACAGGCAGCGTCTGGTGAACACTGGGCGCTGTACGCAATACCACATTTATGAAGGCGATTCTGGTAATTCGAACAGATCTGGCGATTCTAACAGCACCATGTAGCGTACGATTCATCATTACAGGCGGCTCAGAGTATAGCGCTGGAGCTCTAGCTTCCGGAGCGCCAGGTATTACCTGTTGCTACCTGTCGCTCTCTCATACATTTCAATGGACGTTCCTTTTCTTCTGTTTAAACAGGTTTTTTTGTTTTTTTATTTTATTTTTTTTTCTCTCAAATAATTGTGTCACCTCCCCTGGCCTAGAAAAAGTCATTTCTGAAAACTTTTTTTTTTTTTTTTTGTTTTTTTATGCAGAATTTTTATTACAGGTCTGGCACTAAAGTGTTAATGTCACAGTGTTATAACAATGTCATTCCATGTGTTTTTGCTTTGTTACTGGTGGATATGTGTTCAAAAGCAGACTTTAATCACACACGTCTGGCGCTCCATGCTATAGCGACCAGCTTTAACCCTTTAAATGCCAAGCACATAGTTTCTACGTGGTTGCTTCTCCTACCGTTAAGTGCCAAGCACGTAGAAACTACGTGCCTGGCATTTCCCCCTGCTAGTGAAAAAATAGAAAAAAATAAACACTTACCTCTGGTATGTGTGTAAAGCTGGGGGTCCCCTCTTGTTTTTTCTTGTTTCCATATTTATATTTTAGGAAAAGGTGTTTTTTATTCAGCTTTTTTATACATTTTTTAGGGAAACCCTGCTCAACAAAAGAATTCTTTGAGGGATTAATTCCAGAAAGATGAGCCCACTACAACAAGCTGGGTACGCTTAGAAAGCTTAACGTGTACTTTCAGGGAATATATGGTTTATGGGGGATATTCCAAATGTAAAGGGTTGTTTTGGTTGAAAAATCGCAAGGTGCGCACTTTGTCTGCTGAGTTGAAATTTTCAAGTAAAATTACCGTTACGCAAATGCTTTTCTTTGGGGTGTTTGGCAACTCTTCCCTTGACAGTAGCTATGCATGCTGGGTATCGTTCTGTTCGGGGGATGTTGCTTTCTCAGATTAAACTTGTTTTTTCTTGTTTGTATATAGTTTTTTTTAGGAAAATGTGGCTTTCATTCTGCTTTTTTATCCTTTTTTAGGAAAACTCTTTGCAACCAAAGATTACATACTTCCAGAAAACTGTGGCCACATCAACATGCCTGGTACACCTAGAAAGCTTGAGGTGTGTACTTCCAGAGAATATATAATTTGTTGGGGGTATTTCAAATGTAAAGGGTTGTTTTTCTGGAAAAACTGCAAGGTGCGCATTTTGCATAGCATAGTTGTATTTTATATGAAAATCTTCTAAAGCTCTGTTTCAGTTTGGGGGAGTCTCCTGGGCAGGAAAGGGTGTCTACCTATACATATGTGGTATCGCTGTAACCGGGAGAAATTGGGATTTCACACGCAATAAGATTTTTTTTAAAAAACTTACATTTTTTATTACAAAAAAACCACTACAATTTTTTTTTCACATATTTCACCCAAAAATATTGAGAATACACCTAAAAAATGATAAACAAGACATTTCATGTTAAAGCCCAGACTATGCTGAAAAAAATACAATATATAATTTTCCTGGGAAATCCCTGGAAATCCCTTCAAAAATCACATTTGAACATGGGGAGCGCAAAATAGTGCAAAATGGTCTGGCAACAAAGGGTGACAAAAACTCCAGATAGGCTGGCACTTAAAGGGTTAAAGCACTGACGCTCTTTGTTTTTTTGTGGAATATGGTGTGAGTCGCTGAGAGTCGGTTGCACTGAGCTGGCGCTACCTTTCGCTCCCTGCAGAGCTGTACTGGTGTTAGAAGACCCAACCGCTCATCTGCCGATTCCTGGTGTTAGTAATGAATCAGCCTCCACGTTTCAGCTAAATTTAGAGAATCAGACTCAGGTGTGAACATGTTAAACAGCTCACTCAGTTGTGAGTTTCAATTCACCAAATATTTGTCATGAGCCTCAATGTTCTGCAAATGCTTGATGAGATTCACAGATTCCAGAGACCAGAACACTAAGGGGGTTATTTTAGAAAGGTCAGGTAGCGCCTGGTTAATGAGAGGTAGCGACTGGTGAAAGCCGGACACGGCGCGCAATTACACATTTATCAAGCAGAATCTGTTTAGCGACTGGGATAGCGCCATGTAGCGTCTGATTCATCATTTTCAAAGCCTCTGCGAACAGCGCCAGCGTTCAGCCTTGCACAGCGCCAGGTATGACCTCTCGCTACCTGTCGCTCTCCCATACATTTCAATGGACGAACCTTTTCTTCTCTTTAAACCGGGTTTTTTTTTCCCAACAATCACAAATAATTCTGTGACCTCTTCTGGCATTGAATAAGCAGTTTTTCTCATTTTTTTTACATTTTTTAAATATTTCCTCAGAAATGACATTACAGGTCTGCCATTAAAGTGTTCATGTTACAATGTAATTCCATATGTTTTCGCTTTGTTACTAGTGGATAGATGCTGGAAAACAGACTTTAAACACACCGCCTCCTGCGCTCTGGGCTTCAAACAAGTGTTTTTCAGTGCCAGAGATTTGTACGGGTTTTTTTTTCTTGAATATGGTGTGAGTCGGTCGCAATGAGCAGTCGCTAACATGCGCTCCCATACAGCGCTGTACTGGTCAAATAGCGACTCCTCACAATGTATTCAACATTACTGAACAGCGACTGAGTCGCTATAAACTAGCAACTCACGGCCGAGCACAGTGACTACTAGCGGGCGCTCTGAAAATGCCTGCTACAGACGCTCATCTGTCGCTACCTGGCGTTAGTGATGAATCAGCCTCAAAGAGGCTAATTTAAGACTAGTGCCACATTTCGTCATGTGAGCGTCTATGTAGCGGCACTTAAAGCGACTGCTAGTAGATGCTGCAAGTGGGTGTTTGGCGCTGTAACCTAGCATAGTGCCTCGACAAGTGACACTGTACTATCCTGTCCAGCATTGATGAATGTGATGTCTGGAGGGTGCTGTAGAAGCTTCTCCCTGATTCAATGCAGAGCCAACTGAGAACGTTAGGTGGTGTTCCAAAGTCAAAGCGCCCAAGACGACGCTTCATCTAACAACAGGACAACGCTGCAGCAAATGATATTCAAGACAAAACTACACACAACCAGCGCCGGTGCTCAAAAACTGGGCGCTCTAGCATTGAGCACCAGATGCTGTGTGACAAAACTGTTTTTCTAAACACATAAACACCAGCACTGTTGCGTCAGGTGAACGCCGGACACGGCACGCAATTACACATTTATCAAACAGAATCTGTTGAGCGACTAGAACAACGCCATGTAGCGTCCGATTCATCATTATCCCAGCCTCAGCGTACAGCGCCGGCGTTCAGCCTTGCAGAGCGCCAGATATGACCTCTCGCTACCTGTCGCTCTCCCGTACATTTCAATAGACGTTCTTTTACTTCTCTTTTAACAGGGTGTTTTTATTTTTTTATTTATTTATTTTTTTTAATCTCAAATAATGTTAGGATCTCTCCTGGATTAGAAAAAGCCATTTTTTTCACACTTTTTTCCATTTTTTATATATTTATGCAGAATTGACATTACAGGTCTGGCATTAAAGTGTTCATGTTACAATGTCATAACAATGCAATTCCATATGTTTTTGCTTTGTTACCGGTGGATACATGCTCAAAAACAGCCTTTAATCACACAGCCTCCGGCGCTCTGGGCTGTAGCGAAGCATTTTTGAGCGCCGACGGTGTGTGAGGCTGTTTTTTTGATGAATATGGTGTGAGCCGGTCGCACTGACCAGTCACTACCATTCGCTCCTATACAGCGCTGTGCTGCTCATATAGCGACTCCCCACAACGTATTCATCAATGCTGCACAGCGACTGAGGTGCTCTGAACTAGCGAACCACGGCCGAGCACAGCGACTGGCGCTCTGAAATCCACCGTACAGACGCTCATCTGTCGCTACCTGCCGCTAGTAATGAATCAGCGTGCCCGCCATCACGTGTGACGCTACATGGCGCTATTAGAGGCGCTCACCAGATTCACTTTTATATATATGTGGTTTTCACATACTGCGCCTGGCATTCACCTGACGCTACGTGGCGTTACTGTTTCTTAAATAACCACCCTAATCTGACAAACTAGACCTGAATGATTCAGCACAAATGTTTGGTGAAATCCGGTCTGTACTGCGTCCATAGAGAGCAGAGGCGTTTCCCGCAATATTAGATACAGCCAGGTTATTGAGCTGTAAGGGGAGCAGGCGTGGAAACTATAAAGCTGTCACAGTGAAAGTACATATGACAAGCAGAAACATTAAGGAGCCTCCCCACCTCAGTCTGTCTGTTGCTATTTCAGACATTCTCAGACCACATACACTCAGAAGCTTCTACATTAAATTACCCAGATAGTAATACAGTGAGTCGCAGCTTATCATGAAGAACTTCCAGCAACTCATGCTTTCAAATATTTTCTAAGGCCCTTATTTAAGAAGGGATAGCGTCAGGTAGTGGCTGGTTAATGAGAGGTAGCGACAGGTAGCGACTGGTGAACGCCGGACACGGCATGCAATTACACATTTATCAAGCAGAATCTGTATAGCGACTGGGATAGCGCCATGTAGCGTCTGATTCATCATTTTCACAGCCTCAGCGAACAGCGCCGGCGTTCAGCCTTGTACAGCGCCAGGTATGACCTCTCGCTACCTGTCGCTCCCCCATACATTTCAATGTTGTTTGTTAAAACTTTTTCTTTTTTAAACTCAAATAATGTTGTGACCTCTTCTGGCAGAGAAAAAGCCATTTTTTCAAATATTTTTCATGTTTTATATATTTATGCAGCATTGACATTACAGGTCTGCCATTAATGTGTTCATGTCACAATGTAATAACAATGTCATTCCATATGTTTTTGCTTTGAACTAGCGACCCACGATTGAGCACAGTGACTACTAGCGGGCGCTCTGAAAATGCCTGCTACCGACGCTCATCTGTCGCTACCTGGCGTTAGCGATGAATCAGCATGTTATTATTCTTTCCCCCACTGGGCTGCAACTCTGTTCAGGACTTTAGGATACAGGCGCCGCCATCTTGACTCAGAAGCATAACTTACCGAGGAGAGGAGAGTGGGATAAAGTACAGGGGGTGGAGTTATAGCTGTGCTTTGCTCAGACAAAACAGGGCTGAGGTCAGGAAAAGGTCAGCAATCCCAGAATGCAGAGCGACACAGTCAGAAGACACTACCTGTTTGCAGGCTGCCTGAAGCTCCATGAGCTGCCATCTTGGATGTTTAAAGGCTCATAACATGCAGTAGATGCAGGTGGGATGATTTTTAATGTGAGCAATCTGTATGTACAGGGTGTGGGAAACCCAGAGCTCTCTAGAACTAAAACTAGGCTGAGCTCTCTATCTCTCTCTAGCTTCTCCAGTGCATGCATGTTGGGACGTCTGTGGATTGAACTTGGACATTGTGGATATGCTAGGGCCACACTAACATATACTAATCTTTGGACCTACAGGGATATTTGGGTCGACACATGTTGAGCAATTCTTAACATATTTTGTTCTTGTTTTGTTTTAAAAAGTTTCATGTAATAGCGCGGTAATTTTCCTCATTTTTTTCACCCCCAATTGGGGTGCCCGGGGGGCACAGACCAAAACCCAGGAGTCAAAATCCTGGGTTATGGTCCACTTTAAAGCAATAGTCACTAATAGTCACCAAACAGTAGCTCCCCACTGGGGCATCCCAATTTGCCCCACAGTGGGGATCCGTTACCTAAACACCCAGCCTGAGCCGCAAACTCACCTCCCTGGGATTCCCTGCAGTCAGTCCTGGAAGTACATGCAACAGCATAGTCTGCGGGTGTGAGCCTGGGTGCCCTGTGCACACTTCTGGTGCCCAATTTGATTGTAGAGGGGCCTAGGAATAAATCGGGCTGGCTGATTCATCACTAACGCCAGGTAGCGACAGATGAGCGTCTGTAGCAGGCATTCTGAGAGCGCCCTCTAGTAGTCGCAGTGCTCGGCCGTGAGTTGCTACTTTATAGCGACTCAGTCGCTGTTCAGTTATGTTGAATACATTGTGAGGAGTCGCTATTTGACCAGTACAGCGCTGTATGGGAGCGCATGTTAGCGACTGCTCATAGCGACCGACTCACACCATATTCAGCAAAAAAAAAAAAAAACAGAGCGCAGGAGGCGGTGTGTTTAAAGTGTGTTTTTCAGCATCTTTCCACTAGTAACAAAGCGAAAACATATGGAATTACATTGTAACAACATTGTAACATGAACACTTTAATGGCAGACCTGTAATGTCATTTCTGCAGAAATATATAAAACATGAAACATTTGTGAAAAAACTGATTTTTCAATGCCAGAAGAGGTCACAGAATTATTTGAGATTTTTTGCAAAAAAAAAAAAAAAAAACCTGTTTAAAGAGAAGAAAAGGATCGTCCATTGACATGTATGGGAGAGCAACAGGTAGCGAGAGGTCATACCTGGTGCTGTGCAAGGCTGAATGCCGGCGCTGTTCGCTGAGGCTGTGAAAATGATGAATCAGACGCTACATGGCGCTATCCCAGTCGCTAAACAGATTCTGCTTGATAAATGTGTAATTGCGTGCCGTGTCCGGCGTTCACCAGTCGCTACCTGTCATTAACCAGCCACTACCTGTCGCTACCTCTCATTAACCAGGCGCTACCTGACGCTATCCCTTCATGAATAAGGACCTGTGTTTTTCCTGCTTGTATTGTAGGTATTTCCAGAGGCTCTCGCTTTCTCGCTTAAACCGGACCTTCAGCATAATTTTATGAAAAGCCCAAACCCTTAACTATTTAACTTAACTATTCCCCAGCATCTAAAATTATATTTTAGGTTTTTAGTCACTTACCTATTATTCTTTCCCCCGCTGGGCTGCAATTCTGTTCAGGACACTAGGATACGGGCGCCGCCATCTAGCCTCAGAAGCATCACATACTGAGGAGAACAAGGGGGGGGGGGGGTTGGCAAGTGAAGGGGGTGGGGTTATAGCTGTGGGTCAGGAAAAGGTCAGCAATCCCAGAATGCAGAGCAACATATTCAGAAGACACTTCCTGTCTGCAGGCAGCCTGAAAATCCATGGGCCACCATCTTGGATGTTAAAAGGTTAAAAAAACACAATAGATGCAGGTAGGATGAATTTTAATGTGGGCAATCTGTATGTAGGGGGTGAGGGAAACGTACAAAATAGACTCTTATCCAAGGTGAAGGTCCGCTTTAAGAAGGTAATGAAACACAGGGGACTTTTAAACATAATTTACCAAAAATATGTGTCATTTAGTTGTGCGGCTTGTTACTCATTCTTCAGTTTCTATATGAGCCATTCTGCACAATGAGAAGCTGTAACCTCGAGCTGTGAATGTCCCACTAGCTAAGCTCTTCTGTATTCTTCAGTGACATAAAACTTAACTGACTAAAGTAAAACCAAAACAAAGATGCAGGAGAAGCAGGAAGTCCTATAAACATCACTTCCTGTAAACCGGCACATTCATTTATTCATTCAGGAGGCTCAGCTGTGTGAGCATGTCGGGGAGGAATCGGCAGAAGAGCGTCTGTACAGAGGCACGGGGAGGCCGATTCATTAACAGCGGCAGGTAGCGACTGTAGCGGCATTTTCAGAGCGCCCGCTAGTAGTCGCTGTGCTTGGCCGTTGTTTGGTAGTTGAATATTGGGTGAGGAGTCGCTATTTGACAGGTTCCGCGCTGTATGGGAGCGCATGATAGCGACTGGCCATAGCGACCGGCTCCCACCATATTCATTAACAAATCACGCTCAAAAAATTCTCGCGCTGTAAAATGCATGTTTAAACCCCAGAGCGCTGGCGGCGATGGCTTAAAAGTAGTTTTTTAACCCCCAAACAACCATATTTTTGGAAACCAAAAAAAACAAGTTTTTAAAATAATTTTGTAATATGAATACATTAATATCAGACCTGTAATATCAATTCTGTACAATTTTTTTTTTTACCTTAAAAAAATTATTTAAAATGGCAGAAGTGGTCACAGAATTTTTCACATTTAAATAAATAAATAAATAACAATTATGAATATTTAAAGATTGTTCCATTGAAATGCATTGGAGAGCGCCAGGTAGCGAGAGGTCATACCTGTCGCTGTTCAAGGTCGGACGCTGGCGCTGTGGGCTGAGGCTGGAATAATGATGAATGAGTCGCTATCTGGCGCTGGCTCAGTCGCTAAGCAGGATCGGCTTGATAAATGTGTGATTGTGGTGGGGAGCCGGCGTTCTCGTGGCGGTGCCGTCATTACCAGCCGCTCACCAGTTGCTACCTGTCGCTATTCGTTCATAAATAAGGGCCTAAGAACGACCACTAGTAGACGCGGTGATCGGCTATCGGGCGCTGTAACAGAGCGCCTCAGTCGCTGTAGTAACCTGGCCGGCATTGATGAATGAGATGTATGTTGGGCATTCTAACACCAGTACAGCATTGCAGCGAGCGAAAGGTAGCACCAGCTCGTTGCGACCGACTCTCAGCGACTCACATCATATTCAACAAGAAAACAGACACACACAGTGTAGGCGCTCTGGATCTGGGCGCTATAGCATAGAGTGTGATTAAAGTCTGTTTTTGAACACATATCCACCAGTAACAAAGCGAAAACATATGGAATGACATTGTTGTAACACTGTGACATTAACACTTTAATGCCAGACCTGTAATGATTATTCTGCATATAAATATAAAAAAATCCAAAAAGTTTTGAAAAATGACTTTATCTAGGCCAGGAGAGGAGACACAATGATTTGAGAGAAAAAAAATTAAAACAAAAAACCCAGTTTAAGCAGAAGAAAAGAAACGCCCATTGAAAGGTATGGGAGAGCGACGGGTAATACCTGGCCTTCTGGAAGCTAGAGCGCCAACGCTATACGCTGAGCCGTCTGTAATAATACATGTGACGCTACATGGCGCTGTTAGAGTCGCTCACCAGATTCACTTTCATAAATGTGGTATTGCGTACAGCGCCCAGTGCTCACCAGACGCTGCCTGCCGCTATCCCTTGATGAATAACCCCCAATGTTATACTGATAACTGACATTATCTATTAAATTGGAACAAAACCCACCAGCGAACACCCATAAATCGAAAAGGTTCCATGGTCGGCCGACGACTTTCCCCCAGGGCATCCCGAAGCTCAGCGGTGTGAAACCCCCCAGGACGCCTGGAAAACCCACATTTTCCAAGCTCAATAGTATTTGTGTTTGCTGTCTTCCAATGAGAGCTGAACTGATGTAATTCGGTGGGCGGCTCTCATTGTTGTCAGTGGGGAGCATGTGCTGCCGCATTTCTGGCGTTGTTCACATGCTCCCGCCACCAGCCATTTAGATCCCTATTTTTCCCCAATTATAGTAGATGAGAGCTGTTTGCCAAAAGACGTTGCCTGAGTGCTCGCGCATGCGACACTGGACCAAAGAGAGGTGAGTTTTTCTGGTGAAGGGGGGGGGGGTTCACACAGCAGGGCATCCCAAATGAGGGGGACGGAACAAAACCCAGGAAATTCAAAATCCTGGAACTTGTCCCACTTTAATATTATTATTATTGTTTATTTATATAGCGCCATCAACTTCCGTAGCGCTTTACAAGTTAAGATGAACTATTACATTAATTATTTATGCTTTAATAATTCTAATATTATCAGTAGTATTATTTTTATTATTAATATGATTATTATTATATATATTATTATTATTATTATTATTAATTGGGGATTTCTGTTCATTCTATAATAACCTTTCACAAGTGATATGTGACAACTTGAGAGCTAATGGTAGCCTAGGTGCCATATCCAGTGTGGAGGTCCAGGGCCGCAATCAGGGATTTTTGGGCTCCATACAACCACAATGTCTATCGCTCCCAACTTATATATGATAGTTGGGCCCCTAGTTAGAATGGAGCTCCTGCCCCAAGACAACTAGGCTTGCCTCAGCATCCAGACTATAAAGGAAATTGAAATTCAGACAGGGGGCCTAGCCATCACTTTATAGGCCATGGGGGGCCCAGGCACAATATAGGCTGTATAGAATCTGCCCCTATAACCTTTGTGTGATAAGGTAAATATGGTTTAAACAGAGGTCTCAGTTGCACATATTTGCAAATGCAAATACACACACCCCATTAACGTGCTCCTGTGAGTGCGATCTGCTCTAAATGTGGGGCTCTCGTAGAATAAAGTAGTATGACCTTCACCAACGGGGCATACCCGGGGGGGCATGTGTCTCGGGTGCAGCAGGTCAGCTCCCCAAAACTCACCTGCCCCATCTGCCTGCATAAGACTGACCTACATTTGCTCCTGCATACACTCAAAGATGAAACGCCACCTGCTGGCCATCATGGAGCACCCAGGAGGCTCCTTCCTTTCCCAGTATCCCCGCCGCCCTGCCACCTGAACATAACGGACATAACTCACAATGTATAAGCGCAAGAAACCCACTTCCTCTTTACAGGCCACTGGCAGATCCATAAGACGCCACTGAGGAGGGAAATCGCCTACGGCAGGCGTTACAGTACAAAATGGTAAATGAAATGTTATATTTTCTGTTCAACATAAAGGTGAAGCTACAATATTTGAAAGATTGGGAGGAGGATCTGGGAGAAGATATCCCATTAGATTGGTGGTCAAAAATTATGGGGCAAATGGGACAATCATCTTTGAACAGCTCAATAAAAGAGACAAATATTAAGGTCCTGACTAGATGGCATCTGGTCCCCATGTGGTCAGCCAGAATTTCATCAGGCAACAATGCAGATTGCTTTAGGGCCTGTAAGGTGGTGATACCATCTGGGGTGATACATGGTGGCACAGCACTTGGTGGCTGTGTCCTAGAGTAAGATCCTTCTGGGGGAAAGTATTCAGAGTCATCAGAAAAGCTACAGGTTTAGACATTCAATGTGATCCTAAAGTTGCCCTGCTAGGGGTATAAACAAGATAGGGGCTGATAAATCCATGAGAAGTCTAACCGAACTAATCCTAGCAGTCGCTAAGATCTCAGTCGCTTACTACTGGAGAGGGGAGGAGATTATATTCATGCATTTTAAAGTGGACCAAAACCCAGGATTTTGACTATCCTGGGTTTTGGTCCTTTCCCCGATCGGGGGTGGCCCACTGTGTGAAACCCCCCAGATCGCTGAGCGCAACTCGCCTCTTCCTGGTCCTACGACGCATGTATGGCCGCTCGTCCAATCAGCGCGTTCGGAGCTGCTGACGTGATGCCGTCTAGGCCAGCGTCTAAGGCCAGCGGCTCCGAGTGTGCTGGCGGCCCCATCCCCCGCTTCCCTGTAACAGTGTGCTTGCCCACACAGGACTATCACAAATGCCTGGCACAGGCATGCGCCCTGCTAGATAGATAGCGGGGATGCAGCTGCGGCCTGCGCATTCGGCGTTAGATCAGGAAGCAAGGTAAGTGAACGGGGCGACCTGGAGGGCTTCACACAGTGGGGCATCCTGATTTTGGATATCCCGGGGAGGGAATCGATCGGCCAATTGCGCTGGGTTTTGGTCCACTTTAAGCAGAAACTGAACTGGATTTTATTAAAGTGGACCAACACCCATGTTTTTCACTATCCTGGGTTTTGGTCCACTTCTGCGGGGCACCCCGCTGCGTGAAACCCCCCAGATCGCCCTAAAAAACTCACCTCACCCCGCTTCTACACAAGCGCTCATCCAATCAGAGCGCTCAGAGCCGCTGTGGTATGGACGGACAAGCGACGGACAACCACAGCAGCTCTGAACGCACTGGAGGCCGCCTCTCGCGCTTCCTTCTAACAGGGATCACAAATGGCCGGCGCTGGTGCGCTTCCTGCTAGAGGGAAGCTCGAGAGGCGGCCGCGGCCCAGGCATGCGCCGTTGGAACGGGGAGAAGTTAAGGTTTGTGGGCGTCCTGGGGGGTTTCACACAGCGGGGCATCCCGATTTTGGATGCCCCGCGGGGAGGGAGCTGATCGGCCCGGGAATCTATAAGATCAGCCATGGGTGTTGGTCCACTTTAAGCGAAAAAAAATATAAAATATCTAGCTTATTGGAGAATAGAACAGTTACAGTTTACAACTATAGAGCTTGTGAGAAGACTACAGTCAAAATAGGCATTGGATGTAAGAGTAGACCCTGGTCTCCAGGGGGGCTGCGGTGGGGGGGGAAGTGTTTCGTGTTCCTCTTTTTTTTTTGCCTTTGGTTTATGGACTGGCGGTCAGATAAAGGGGATAGTTTCTCCCTCTCCGTCCTTTTCCCTCATTATAAATTATTATTATTATTAAATTGGTTGGTTTTCAAGAGGGTAGAGTTAAATGTACATTGTGTTTATTTTGCATATTTTACAAAGATTGTAAAAAGCAGAATTGCTGCATTTTGAATATTAAAAGCAAATGTAAAAGTAATAAAATGATTGAAATATAAATGTGCATCAATCTGAATTGCCCTCAGGAAGGATGCACATGAGCTCTGTTTTTTTATAAGGCTCTTGGTCTAATGGGGAGTGTGCTTTCCACGTGCATTTGCAAATGTGTGCAGCTGAGACCTCTGTTTTAGCCAGATATTAGGAACACATTGAATAGCTTGTTGCTGGCTGACAGGCTTTGCTGCTGGGGCTCATTAAAGGAGGTGTATCAAGAAATTGTGTAATATTAAAAATCCATATAAACATGTCAGCTAATGAGAGGAGGGGCCACTTGTACACCAGAACTGATTAAATCTCCTGCAAAGCTTATGGTTTTCTTCTGGTAGAAATAAAATCCAGGGTTGCCAGGTTTGAGTGTATCGGGGGACACAACCTGTCAAGAAACAAGCCTGGCTGGATATTTCTTGATGGCTGGTGTATAAGGGACCCCTCCTACCGCCATCCAGCTTATTTATATGGATTTTTATCATTAGGTCATATAGGTCGACAGGCATGCTAAATCTGGATGCCAGAGGGTGCTGGATGGAGCAGCCCTGAAGACCACTGTGGTTAAAGTGGACCAAATCCCAGGATTTTGACTATTAGGTCCTTGCCCCCTGGGGCACCCCAATCGGAGATGCTCTGTTGTGCGAAACCCCAGGTTGCCCAATCTCACTTACTCTTCCCTGGTCTCGCTCAGATCCACTCCAGCCCCTTCTTTTAATAGTTCGTCTAAGGCGAGTGGATACGAGCACATTGGCGGCCGCATCCCCCGCTACCCTCTAACAGGGAGTGTGCCCGCACCGGCCATTCACAAACTGACACGGGCACACGCCCTGCTAAGGGAAAACAGGGATGCAGCCGCAGCTAGAGCATTTGACCTTGGGGGTTTCATGCAGCAGGGAATCCCAATTCTGGAAGCCCCGGGGGGAGAGAATCCAGCATCTTGGAATCTTATAGATTTCAGGGCCGATGGGGCATGGGTTTTGGTCCTCTTTAATTTTGTTTAAGGTCCGCTATGAGGGGGGCTGCTAACCTCACTGGAGTTTTCATAGATATGCCTTCCCCAGCTTGGAAATACTGCAGAGAGCTTAAAGTGGACCAACACCCAGGGGTGATCGGCCCGGAAATCTATAAGATTCCCGGGCCGATCACCCCCCACCCCGCGGGACATCCGAGATCGGGACATCCGAGATCGGGACCTGATCCGCCGCCGCTTCCACCGCCGCCGCCTCCCGCGCACCCCTCCAGACGTGCGCGCGCCCGCGCCGGCCCTCTGTGAATGGCCGGCGGGGGCGCGCGCGCGCCGAGAGTGACGCGCGGGAGGCGGCGGCGGCGGAAGCGGCCTGGACGTTCCTGATCCCCGCCTGGACGTTGGCGGGGATTGGCTGCGGCGCTCACGTGGGAGCGTTGAGAGGTGAGTTTTTTGGGGTTTCTGGGGGGTTTCACACAGCGGGGCACCCCCGATCGGGGTGCCCCGCCGAAGTGGACCAAAACCCAGGATAGTCAAAATCCTGGGTGTTGGTCCACTTTAAGAAAGAGACTGTAGAGAGGATGCGAGATTGGGAGATATTATTTATCCCCTCTGTGCTCCTGAAGCTCTGCAGTGAAAGGATGAGATTGGTGCCTGTCTCCAGCGGGCATAGAACAGAGATGTGGGCTGTTGTACCCATATAAATGTAACTGCATTGCATGTTGTAAACACACAGTACAAATCTCTGCTTAAAAAACATAATCTGAATGGTCTACAGAAGAAATAAGTGCAGCAGTTAAAGAGGGAGAGCAGAAGCCGAGGCTGCAGTGGGCAGGGGACATGTAAAGCGAGAGGCGAGTCCTCAGGGAGCATTTAAAGTGGACCAACACCCACCCGTGATCGGCCTGGGAATCTATAAGATTCCCGGGCCGATCACCTCCCTCCCCGCGGGACATCCGAGATCGGGATGTCCCGCGGGGTGAAACCCACCCAAACCCCCCAAACTCCTTACCTTAGTTTCGGCGGCGGCCGGCCGCCGCCGCCTCCCTCGCGCCCCTCTAGTCGTGCGCGCGCCCCGCGCCGGCCGTCTGTGAATGGCCGGCGCGGGCACGCGCGCGTCAACAGGGACGCGCGGGAGGCGGCGGCGGAGGAGCCGCTTGTCCGCGGCTTGTCCGTCGCCGCTGACAGAGGTGAGTTCGGGGGGTTCGGGGGGGTTTCACACAGCGGGGCACCCCGATCGGGGGTGCCCCACCGAAGTGGACCAAGACCCAGGATAGTCAAAATCCTGGGTGTTGGTCCACTTTAAACAGTTTAAAGGCAACTAGAAACAGAATGCTATGGAGCAGGCGGGAGCCACACTGGACTAGCTTAGCCGCCTATAGAAACTGAGCATAATGCGAATTACATGTCATACCGTAATATTAAAAAGGATTTTTTTCTACGGAATTTAGACTCTAAATATTTTTAGACTTTAGACTATGAATGTTTTATTTCCTTTCTGCTCTCAAACAGGAAGCAGAAAACCAAAGAAGAAAGACGTGTTCAAGAAGTTCCTTTGTATGACCCATTGGGAGTCCATGCTAATCATTTGGTGAAACATGTTTAACTTTGGGTGTGCTTTTGGATGTAAACCAAAACTTTATTTAATTGATGACACAAAAAGGTGCATTAAAAGGTAAGGCCTTGATTCACTAAGGCCCTTATTTAACCTTATTTAACAAGGGATAGCGCCAGGTAGCGACTGGTGAGCGGACGCTAATGACGGTCACCGCCACGAGAACGTCGGCTCCCCACCACAATCACACATTTATCAAGCCGATCCTGCTTAGCGACTGAGATAGCGCCAGATAGCGACTCATTCATCATTATTCCAGCCTCACCCCACAGCGCCAGCGAGCGACCTTGAACAGCGCCAGGTATGACCTCTCGCTACCTGGCGCTCTCCAATGCATTTCAATGGAACAATCTTTAAATATTAATAATTAATTGTTAATATATTTTTTTTTTTATGTGAACATTTCTGTTACCACTTCTGCCATGTTAGATATTTTTTTTAAGGTAAAAAAAAATAACAAAAAAATTTGTGCAGAATTGATATTACAGGTCTGATAGTAATGTATTCATATTAAAAAATGTTTTTATAAACTTGTTTTTTTTGGTTTCAAAAAATATGGTTGTTTGGGGGTTAAAAAACTACTTTTAACCCATCGCCGCCAGCGCTCTGGGGTTTAAACATGCATTTCACAGCGCGAGAATTTTTTGAGCGTGATTTGTTAATGAATATGGTGGGAGCCAGTCGATATGGCCATTCGCTATCATGCGCTCCCATACAGCGCGGAACCTGTCAAATAGCGACTCATCACCTTGTATTCAACATTACTGCACACCGACTGAGTCGCTATCAACAACCGAACAACGGCCAAGCACAGCGACTACTAGCGGGCGCTGTGAAAATACCGCTACAGTCGCTCAACTGTCGCTACCTGGCGCTATTAGTAAATCAGCCTCTAAGAGTTGAAAAAGGTTCTCATGGTAGAAAAAAATTCAGTTCAGAGAATGTCACTGTTAGTGAATCACCAGAGAGGAAGACAATGAAAGTCAATGGCACTTGTTTACTCCTGAGAAAATATTGAACTTTCTACTCTTTTTTACTCATTGACTCCTTGGCCTCGATTCAATAAGAGTTGAAAATTCAATTCATGAGAAAAAAACATGATAATTTTACTGTTAGTAAATCACAGAATAGAAAGACAGTAAAGGCAATGGCACTTGTTACTACAGAGTAAAAAGGAGTAAAAAGCTTAATACTTTTTCAGGAGTAAAAAAAGTGCCATTGACTTTCATTATTTTCCTATCTGGTAATTCAGTAAGGGGGTTATTCAAGAAGGGATAGCGCCAGGTAGCGCCTTGTAGCGGCAGACAGTGTCTGGTGAACGCCGGGCGCTGTACGCAAAACCACATTTATGAAAGCGAATCTGGTGAGTGACTCTAACAGCGCCATGTAGCGTCACATGTATTAATACAGGCGGCTCAGTGTATAGCTCTAACTTCCAGAGCGCCAGGTATTACCTTTCGCTCAGTGTCGCTCTCCCATACATTTCAATGGCCGTTCATTTGCTTGTGATTAAACAGCGTGTTTGACAATTTTATTTTTTTTTTTGCTCAAATCATTGTGTGACCACTCCTGGCTGCAAACAAACATTTTAGAAACATTTTTTTGACTTTTTATATTTTTATGCAGAATTGTCATTACAGGTCTGGCACTAAAGTGTTAATGTCCCAGTGTTATCATGTCATTCCATGTGTCTTCACTTTGTTACTGGTGGATATGTGTTAAAAAACAGACTTTAATCACACAGCGTCTGGCGCTCTATGCTATAGCGACCAGATTTAGAGCACCGACGCTGTGTGTGTGTCATTCTTTGTAGGGTGTGGAGCGCTGAGCTGGCGCTACCCCTCGCTCGCTGAAGAGCTGTACTGGTGTTAGAGCGTCCAACACACATCACATTCATCAATGCCGGCCAGGTTACTACAGCGAATGAGGCGCTCTGTTACAGCACCCGATACATGTTTACAGCGTCTACTAGCGGTCGTTTTAAGCACCGCTATAAAGACGCTCATCTACCAATACCTGGCACTAGTAATGAATCAGCCTCTTAAAGTGACATTCTCAAGCTTTTTCTCATAAATTGAATTTTTTACTACCATGATAATTTTTTTCAACATATAGTGAATCAAGGGCATTGATTGGAAGTCATTACTATTGACTTTCATTGTCTTCCTAGCTGGTGATTCACTTAAAGTGCTATGCTAAGGAATTTACCAATAGACCATAGGGTGCTGTTGTTTTCAAGCTTTCCAAAAATTATCCTTACCTTCTTATTGGATAAATTATGCATATCCCATCACAGGTAGAGGTGATTTCTTGGGAAAAAATAGAAAACATTTTTATCGCATTTTTTCATGTGATAAACTGAAACAACACTCATTTTTCACAGGTTCCACAACACATGTGACTGTGGCATCCAATCACATCGCTGGATTTTCCCAGGGTGGAACAAGGAAAATGGTCAGATTTCTCCCATTTGTCGCCATTAATACACCGGAGGGCATCCACAGCCTTCCTGAAAAATGGTTATTGTTCCAGTTTAAAGTAAAAAAGCTCACCGAAATTTTCAGTTCACACCCAAAAGCCCACCCAAGACTAAGGCCCATATCTATGAAAATATAAATCGACCGTTCATTGGGTGAGCAAACAATCATATGATGTGGATGCAGGCGGACAATTTGCTCTTGGATGCGGAACATATGACGGCTAAGGGCCTTATTTATCAAGGGCTATCGCCAGGTAGTGTCTGACTAGCGCCAGGTAGCGCCAGCTATCGGCGGCTACCGACTCCAGAACGCCAGGCGGCGGACACAATCACGCATTTATCACGCTAAATGAGGCTAGCGCCGGCGAGAGCGTCAGCTAGCGCGGGATTCATCATGTAGCCGACTGCAACGAACAGCGCCGCTGCTAATCCCATCACAGCGCCAGGTATGACCTGTCGCTCCCTGGCGTGGTCCAATGCATTTCAATGGAGCAATCTTTAAATATTCATAATTAATTTATTTATTTATTTATTTATTTATTTTTTTAACTGTCAAAAATTCTGTGACCACTACGGCAATGTTAGATATTTTTTTTAAGGTAAAAAAAAAAAAATTTGTGCAGAATTGATATTACAGGTCTGATATTAATGTATTCATATTACAAAATGTTTAGAAAAACTTGTTTAATTTTTTAATAAAAAAATATGGTTGTTTGGGGGTTAAAAAACTACTTTTAAGCTATCGCCGCCCAGCGCTCTGGGGTTTAAACATGCATTTTACAGCGCAAGAATTTTTGGAGCGTGATTTGTTAATGAATATGCTGGGAGCCGTTCGCTCTGGCCATTCGCTGTCAGGCGCACGCATACAGCGCGGAACCTGTCAAACAGCGACTCCTAACCCCGTATTCAACATTACCGCACACCAACTGAGTCGCTGTCAACAAGCGAGCAACGGCCAAGCACAGCGAATACTAGCGGGCGCTGTGAAAATCACGCTACTGGCGCTCATCTGTCGCTACCTGGTGCTATTAATGAATCGGCCTGTTAGTGTTCGAAAGAGGGATCATTCACTTGTGCTATGCGCTCCAGGCCCTATTTGTGGTCTATTCCTGTGTCCGAGAAATACATTTTATATCAGCCAAAACCATGTGATGCTTGACCAAGGAACATATCGCTCAAACACAGCAGCATTTCCACGGATTGATTCTCCTCCTGATTGTGGATAATTTCATGATTTGGATGATTTTTCATGATTTTTGTGGAAATGAGCCATTAAACTTACCTAATATTTTGCATGACCCCCTAATAAAAATAAGACTTAGGTCTGACTCGCAGGAAAAGGCAACAGGACAAATAAGTGCAGATGGACTTGAAGCTGACGCTTGATAAATGAGGCTCCAAAAGTCCCCGTCAAGGCACTAAAAAACAGGATATGCTCAACTTTTGTCCTCCACAACAGGGAGCCTGACTTACCTGTCAGTACCAGTCAATGCCACTCAGTTCCAATATTTTAGCAGCACAAAGGCCCTTATTTATGAAGGAATAGCGACAGGTAGCGACTGGTGAGCGGGTAATGACGGGCCCCGCCACGAGAACGCCGGCTCCCCACCACAATCACACATTTATCAAGCCGATCCTGCTTAGCGACTGAGATAGCGCCATATAGCCACTCATTCATCATTATTCCAGCCTCAGCCCACAGCACCAGCGTCCGACCTTGAACAGCGACAGGTATGACCTCTCGCTACCTGGCGCTCTCCAATGCATTTCAATGAAACAATCTTTAAATATTAATAATTAATTGTTATTAATGTTTTGTTTTTTTTTTTATGTGAAAAATTCTGTGACCACTTCTGCCATTTTAGATAATTTTGTTAAGGGGGAAAAAAAAATTGTGCAGAATTGATATTACAGGTCTGATATTAATGTATTCATATTACTATATTATTTAAAAAACTTTTTTTTTTTGTTTCCAAAAATATGGTGGTTTGGGGGTTAAAAAAACAACTTTTAACACATCGCCTCCAGCGCTCTGGGGTTTAAACATGCATTTCACAGTGCTTGAATTTTTTTAGCCTGATTTTTTGATGAATATGGTGGGAGCCAGTTGCTCTGACCAGTCGCTATCATGCGCACCCATACATCACGGAACCTGTCAAATAGCGACTCGTCACCTTGTATTCAACATTACGGCACACTGACTGAGTCGCTGTCAACAACTGAACAACGGCCAAGCACAGCGACTACTAGCGGGCGCTGTGAAAATACCGCTACAGTCGCTCATCTGTCGCTACTTGTCGCTATTAATAAATCAGCCTCTGAGTGTGCTATTTTACAAACCAAATCAAGTCTGCCAGTCTGCATCTAATTGATCACCAGCGCCATATAGTTTATAGTGTTGCTGTACTGAAGCGATTTTGACTATCCTGGGTTCTGGTCCTTTCCCCTGAGGTGCCCCTCTGTTTAAAATCCCCCCTAATCATTGATACCAATTAACCTGTTTCTGGTTCCACGGCGCATGGAATAAAAGCTCATTGCTATTGCAATTCTGCATTAACCCATCATGCATTTGTGCAGATATATTTAGGCCTGGATTCAATAAACTTGCTATAAAATATCTAATGAATCTGTGTCTTGCTTTATTTTAAAACAAGGAATAAGATAAGAACAACCATTAAAAGCCTCCTGTGGGCCTGATTTATTAAGCACTATCTGCCAGAATACGCCACATTGGTTCAAATTAGAGTGGTGCAAAACATTATTCTGGATTTTTTTTACACTGGCGCATGTTGCTGCGCTGCAAGAAAGACATTTACTAAAACATTATCAGTATAGAAACATGCTGAAAAAATTCTAAATTTTGCACCACAATTTTTAATGATGTGGCGTAGGCTGGCAGATAGTGCTTTATAAATCAGGCCCGTTTTATATGTATAATATTTAGATAATATATCAACATGATGGGAGTTATTTAATGGGTTATTAAACCCCACCAAAAAACAACCAATGACCTTCTCTCCCTCACATGATACCCCAACGTTCAGAAAGCTCCTGGTTTCCAAGAATGTCGCTCCTGGTGTCTTGTGCGCCTCATGTGAGTCGACGTCCATTGGAGGGACGCGCCAGGCACAGAGACCGGCGCAACCAGAGGGGAAGCTGCGGGGCTCTGACCAACTGCAGGCTCACAGTTGGTCATGGAGCAGCCAGCGCTACCCCCCCCCCCCCCCCACGACTAGTTCCTCGAATTTCTAAAAAGTAATTTCAGTATGAGAGCCAATGAGAGACCATGAGCATTTTTCCCCTCAAGCTGCACACAACAAAATGAATTTAAAAAAAAATATTTTATAAAAAAAAAAAAAAGAATATACCCTGAACCTGCAATGGGGCAGTTTTACAGGTGTGGGGCAAATTCATTTTAATGAGGTAGTTACTTTATTTATAAAGTTTGAAAATAACAGTGGCCTATGGGAATTCAAAAACAAGTGTTGATGAATTTCCATAGGCTGCAGGTATTTCCAAACGTCTAAAAGAAAATATCTAACTTAAAATAATGTTGCTCTCACCTGGAGAACTGATCCATTGCAAATGTGGGGGATATTGATTTTGACATTTATTATTTTATATATTATTTGATTAATATTTACTTTTTATTATATGTATAATATTACCATATTGCATTAATTTATTATTTTATTAATATTGACTTTTTATTATATGTATAATATTACCATATTACATTAATTTTAGGGGGGCGATTTATAACATTTGCGGCTTTGGACGACCTTTGCCTTCCCTGTGTTCGCCATGAAAAATGGTTTGGTTAACACCGGCAAACTGTTGTGGCGGATGATGTAGAAAAATCATGAAATCTTGCTGAAAACACACTTTTATAGTATATGTCTGCATGGGAGGGGTCTCAGAATATAAATGGGGCATCTGGGGAGTGTCTGGATTGTTTGAATGGTGAAAAGCTGAATTAAAAATGTAAAAGTACCGGTAATATAAAACAGCAACATTAGTCATAAAAATACTAACTTGTTGATGCTCGAAAAATACATTCAAAGAGGTGTATCGCAAAATTGTGTAATATTAAAAATCCATATGAACATGTTGGCTAATAAGAGGAGGGGTCGCTTATACACCCAAACTGAATAAATCTCCCACCAAGCCTTTAGTTTACTTCTCATGGTGGGAATAAAATCCAGGGGTGACAGATTTAAGTGCATCATCAGAACCTGTCCCCCTGATTTCCTCTTCCTTCCATTAAAAGAAAGAAACAAGCTTGGCTGGATATTTCTTGATGCCGGGTGTATAAGTGACCCCTCTTCCTATCATCCAGCATATTGATATGGATTTTTATCGTTGGCCCATTTTTGGCCCATTTTTTCACGATAGTGCTCCTTTAAAGATGTTAAAAAGACCTAAAGGGATAATCTCGCCAGAAATAACATTGATTTCTATGGG
>CM051239.1:41338035-41458035 GCA_027917425.1 Gastrophryne carolinensis | reverse complement strand
CATAGAAAAGGCAATTTTTTCAAATATTTTTCATGTTTTATATATTTCTGCAGAAATGACATTACAGGTCTGGCATTAAAGTGTTCATGTTACAATGTTAATACAATGTAATTCCATATGTTTTCGCTTTATTATTGGTGAATACACGCTGAAAAACAAACTTTAAACACACACATCCTCCGGCGCTCTGGGCTTCAGAGAAGCATTTTTCAGCGCCGGAGTTTTGCGGGATGTTTTTTAAAGAATATGTTGTGAGTCGGTCGCACTCACTAGTCGCTAACATGCGCTCCCATACAGCGCTGTACTGGTCAAATAGCGACTTCTTACAATGTATTCATCATTGCTGCACAGCGACTGAGTCGCTAAGAACTAGCGACCCACGGCCAAGCACAACGACTACTAGCGGGTGCTCTGAAATGCTTGCAACAGACGCTCATCTGTCGCTACCTGGCGTTAGTGATGAATCAGCCTGCCCGACTTTACTTTAAATTAATGTGCAAAAAAAAAAAGTTTTCAAAAACACATCAAAAGCACAGCTCAAATATTGATACAATTCACCTCTGGCATAGCTAAAATCCGTCACAAAATGCCTACATTTTACGCAAAGGAAGCTCAATGGATAAGTATAAATGTGGACCAGTATACATGGACAAATGGTAATGTTTATATGTAATATATATATATATATATATATATATATATATATATATATATATATTATTTTTAATTACACACATTTTACAATTCTTTACATTTTTCATTGAATTGACAATAGCTTCGGGTACTTGTTCAGACAAGGTCCATCTAAACCTAGACCAATACCGGTATATAAATTAATAATATTAAATACAACAATATTAAAATGGACCAACACCCAGGATTTTGACTATCCTGGGTTTTGGTCCACTTCGGTGGGGCACCCCGATCGGGGGTGCCCCGCTGTGTGAAACCCCCCAGAAAGCCCCGAAAACTCACCTCTCCCCGCTCCCACGTGACCGCTGCTGCCAATCCCCGCCGACGGCCAAACGGGAGGCAGCGACGGACAAGAGAGCGCGCCCGCTGCCGCCTCCCGCGCGTCACTCTTACAGGGCGCGCGCCCGCGCCGGCCATTCACAAACGGCCGGTGCGGGTGCGCGTCCTGCTAGAGGGACGCGCGGGAGGCGGCGACGGGCACCGCTGGATCGAGGAGCAGGTAGGGATTTAGGGGTTTCACACAGCGGGGCACCCTGATCGGTCCCGGAATCTTATAGATTCCCGGGCCGATCAGTGGAGGGTGTTGGTCCACTTTAAAGATAATCAGACCACGTTTCTAATATCTTTATATATGGACACTAGGGGTATTATTTATGATGTGTGCCATTGTGGCTATAGCGCCAGTTTCGGAGTACCGGCATTCCCATCTTATCTGGGGCTGCGCTGTGGATTACATTGGCGCTAGTAGTCGCTTCGCAGGATGCTAATTAATTAGCTTTGATTGTTGCATTAGGTATTGTCCGGCCTATGTCCTCCTTGAAATCTTTGGCACTGAATTTTTCTGGCACTGGTCAGCATGTCATCATTAAAGTTACAAGAAATCACTGCAGGGGACAAAGAGGACAAACTTTACAGTGCGTTTAGGTTGCGTTTTAGTTGTTGGTGTCCAAATTACACATTGTTATGTGTTATGTGTCTTATCTGACACTGTAGGGAACTCAGCATCGGCACTCATCCCATCGTCGACACTGAAGATAGATGGGACACTCACTACCTGTCACAGGAGCTCTGGATTTTTGACTTGATAAAGAGGATTACAGGGGATCGACAGCGCCTGTTGTAAGAAAAATAAATAGTATATTACTTTTATATGTCTGATATATTGGAGCAACCCCCCCCCCCTCTCATTCTTGTTCCAATCGGTTCATAAAAAAGAGCTCCTCTTTAATGTCAATGATTTGCAAATTCTTCCTCTAACTGATGGGTCTTTTAATCACAATTTATCTTCTTAGGCCCTTATTTAACAAGGGATAGCGTCAGGTAGCGACTGGTGAGCGGCCGGTAATGACGGGCCCCGCCGCGAGAACGCCGGCTCCCCACCACAATCACACATTTATCAAGCCGATCCTGCTTAGCGACTGAGATAGCGCCAGACAGCCACTCGTTCATCATTATTCCAGCCTCAGCCCACAGCGCCAGCGTCCGACCTTGAACAGCGACAGGTATGACCTCTCGCTACCTGGCGCTCTCCAATGCATTTCAATGGAACAATCTTTAAATATTAATAATTAATTGTTATTAATGTTTTTTTTTTTTTTTTTAAATGTGAAAAATTCTGTGACCACTTCTGCCATGTTAGATATTTTTTTTAAGGTAAAAAAAAAATTTGTGCAGAATTGATATTACAGGTCTGATATTAATGTATTCATATTACAAAATGTTTTTAAAAACTTGTTTTTTTTGGTTTCCAAAAATATGGTTGTTTGGGGGTTAAAAAACTACTTTTAACCCATCGCCACCAGCGCTCTGGGGTTTAAGCATGCATTTCACAGCGCGAGAATTTTTTGAGCGTGATTTGTTCATGAATATGGTGGGAGCCGGTTGCTATGGCCAGTCGCTATCATGCGCTCCCATACAGCGCGGAACCTGTCAAATAGCGACTCCTCAGCCAATATTCAACATTACACCACACCGACTGAGTCGCTGTCAACAACCGAACAACGGCCAAGCACAGCGACTACTAGCGGGCACTGTGAAAATACCGCTACAGTCGCTCAACTGTCGCTACCTGCCGCTATTAATGAATCGGCCTCCCCGTTGGGTCCTCAGTTCATATCATGGAAAAGCTTTTGAGAAGTTTGCTGTATTATTTCACTTGAAGTAGTACTATCCTTAACAAGGCCAATAAATAGTAATCTATGCGGTATATATTGCAGTTATTCCTAGTCCAACTTACCACAAGTGCGAAGGTGTGCCAGGGCCCTACAGCCTATAGAGGCCCTTTTGCTGGCTGGGCTTTTAAACATTGTAAATGTATAGAAAAATAATAATTTCTTTAATGTGAGTATTGGAAATGGTTAATTAAAACAAGAAAACTAAAACTTACCATCATCATGTCATCAAGTTTAAACAGTTAATTTTATAAACTGATACATACATATATATATATATATATATATATATATATATATATATATATATTTACAGTATATATATATATATATATATATATATATACCGGTAAATATATACTATAAATATATATATATATATATATATATACATATATGTATCAGTTTATAAAATGTGTTTATATATATATATATATATATATATATATATATATATACTGGTGTATATTCTGATGCTTTCGTAGTCCCCAATTTCTGAAGCTAACAAGCTAAAAGCAGAAAATAGAAAGCAGACGATGACAGATAGGATCTCTCTTTTTTAAGCAAGTGGATCCACATGGTGACATCCTCCCGCAGGCCTCATTGTTTGCACGCTGGCGCTTTGTAGGGGTGCTCACATGAAACGGCGTGTAGATCTCTGCCATGGTAAAACCTGGCTGTCATTTCCTCTTGTAGGAAGCAATGGTATTGCCTCCCTGTGATCAAAGATAATGCAGGATGGTGCTCTATGCCACGAGACGACATACCGGAGCATTCCTCTTAAATGTAATAGAGCAAAGGTGGGGGCCCTAGACACGCCCCCAAGCCCCTAGATTCCTGTCGCACACTAAAAAGTATGTAAGTATTTGCTCAAATATATATAGAAAAATATATATTATTTTATTGAGTCAGGACTTGTAAAGAAATATTTACACAAACAATATTTACACAAACAATACATCAAAAAACTCATTAAAACCACATATAAATATACACAAAACTGGAGGGTAAATCCTTTAAGTGGTTTATTAGTTTTGTTTTTTAGTATAGACACTGCTGCACATTTTTTCTGCGTCATTATATCCATTTTTTCTGCCATTTATCATTTATTTATTGTTTGATATTTCAAACTATATGATTACTATATATTTAGAGCCACTTAAAGGGTTTACCCTCCAGTTTTTGTGTATATTTATATGTGGTTTTAATGAGTTTTTTAATGTATTGTTTGTGTAAATATACGGGGAGGCCGATTCATTAATAGCGGCAGGTAGCGACAGTTGAGCGACTGTAGCGGTATTTTCACAGCGCCCGCTAGTAGTCGCTGTGCTTGGCCGTTATTCGGTTGTTGATAGCGACTCAGTCGGTGTGCAGTAATGTTGAATACAAGGTGACGAGTCGCTATTTGACAGGTTCCACGATGTATGGGTGCGCAAGATAAAGACTGGTCAGAGCGACCGGCTCCCACCATATTCATCAAAAAATCACGCTCAAAAAATTCAAGCGCTGTGAAATGTATGTTTAAACCCCAGAGCGCTGGTTTTTTAACCCCCAAACCACCATATTTTTGGGAACCAAAAAAAAATAAATATTTTTAAATAATTTAGTAATATGAATACAATAATATCAGACCTGTAATATCAATTCTGCACTAATTTTTTTTTTTCCCTTAAAAAAATTATCTAACATGGAAGAAGTGGTCACAGAATATGTCACATTTAAAAAAAAAAAATTAATAACAATTAATTATGAATATTTAAAGATTGTTCCATTGAAATGCATTGGAGAGCGCCATGTAGCGAGAGGTAATACCTGTCGCTGTTCAAGGTCGGACGCTGGCGCTGTGGGCTGAGGCTGGAATAATGATGAATGAGTGGCTATATGGCGCTATCTCAGTCGCTAAGCAGGATTGGCTTGATAAATGTGTGATTGTGGTGGGGAGCCGGCGTTCTCGTGGCGGTGCCCGTCATTACCGGTCGCTCACCAGTCGCTACCTGTCACTATTCCTTCATAAATAAGGGCCATAGTATATGTATAAGTCCTGACTCAATAAAATAATATATATTTTTCTATATACATTTGAGCAAATACTTATATAATTTTTAGTGTGCGGCAGGAATCTAGGGGCTTGGGGGCGTGTCTAGGGCCCCCACATTTGCTCTATTTCATATGAACAGTCATTTCCCCATTTACTGCCAGCACCTTTTTCTTTGTTGAATTGTTTATAGTTATGCACACTGATACATTTTTTCCTTTTAAATTTGTCACCAGATATTTTTTGCTATGCTGAGTAATGGTCAGAGCCAGATGCCGGGCCACAGGGCTGTTTCTAAGGGGAAGGTGAGCAGGGTGAGCGCCCTTGGTTGCCAAGGCCATAGGAGGCGCCTCTTTTCCAGCCATCCTGTTTTCTGCAGATGGGATAGGGCCAATGTTAGTGGTGCAGGCCATAAGACAGGCCCTTCATTACCCCCTATTGGGCTCAGACATGGGGAGGGGCACTGTCAGCTGCTAAGGAAACTGCCCTGTATCCCCACTTTTATTTCTTTCTTTTGGTCATAGAGGAATGCAATGGAATGGAGGGCAAACTTTGGAGCCCTGATATGGGTTCTACCTGGTGCTGCAGGAAATGGAGGGGAGGGACATGGGACAGGCTTGCTGCCCTATTATTGCCATTGGCTGGATTGTCCCTTCAATTTCATACCCCAGCCACGCTCCCATCACACTCTAGTGCCCCTCAGGAACTGATAGGCCTCTTTCACACCTTTCAGTTTTCATTGCACTGAAGTAGAAATGCTCCATCCCAACGTAAGCGGGGAAGAAGTTGTGCCCTTTGAAAGTAATTGGCTCTTGCACATCCTTGCACTGCATTGTGCTTCATTATGTAATAGACAGGGGCGTAATTATAGGGCAGGGGTGGGCTGGCCATAGGGCATACCGGGCAAAATCCCAGTAGGCTGGCGCCAGGGAAGGCCGCAACCCCGTGAAAAAGATGCTGGAGGGTGGGGGGCGGTCGGCCTGCCCTACCCTGCTTTTCCTGCTGCTGCCCCCGTCGCTCTCACACACATACACACACACACATGCTTACCAGCACTTCCTGGCTGTTGCGCTCTGGTCGGTGGGCGTCAATGGGCGGCATCCATTGTTTTCATTGGACACCGGCCATATGGGGCACGCCCACCGACTAGTGCGCAACAGCCAGGAAGTGTCGGCAAGCATGTGTGTTTGTGAGAGCAATGGCAGCGGCAGCAGCAGGAACAGCAGGGCCAGGCAGGCTGGCCCTCTGACCAACAGGAACCAGAGGTAAGCATGAGTGTGCAGTGCGGCGTGGGGGGGGGAGGAGGGAGTGGGGGATGCTGCTCATTGGTTGTACTGAGGGATGCCCCACTGGCTGTACTGAGGGATGCCCCCACTGGCTGTACTGAGGGATGCCTCACTGGCTGTACTGGGGGATGCCACCACTGGCTGTACTGAGGGATGCCTCACTGGCTGTACTGGGGGATGCCTTACTGGCTGTACTGGGGGATGCCACCACTGGCTGTACTGAGGGATGCCCCCACTGGCTGTACTGAGGGATGCCTCACTGGCTGTACTGGGGGATGCCACCACTGGCTGTACTGAGGGATGCCCCCACAGGCTGTACTGAGGAATGCCCCCACTGACTGTACTGAGGGATGCCCCCACTGGCTGTACTGAGGGATGCCTCACTGGCTGTACTGGGGGATGCCCCCACTGTCTGTACTGAGGGATGCCCCCACAGGCTCTATTGAGGGATGCCCCCACCCACTGGCTGTACTGAGGGATGCCCCACTGGCTGTACTGAGGGATGCCCCCACTGGCTGTACTGAGGGATGCCTCACTGGCTGTACTGGGGGATGCCTTACTGGCTGTACTGAGGGATGCCCCCACTGGCTGTACTGAGGGATGCCTCACTGGCTGTACTGGGGGATGCCTTACTGGCTGTACTGGGGGATGCCACCACTGGCTGTACTGAGGGATGCCCCCACTGGCTGTACTGAGGGATGCCTCACTGGCTGTACTGGGGGATGCCACCACTGTCTGTACTGAGGGATGCCCCCATTGGCTGTACTGAGGGATGCCCCCACTGGCTGTACTGAGGGATGCTCCCACTGGCTGTACTGAGGGATGCCCCCATTGGCTGTACTGAGGGATGCCCCCGCTGCCCATAATGGAAGATGCCGCAATGTGCCTCTGTGGGATGCCCCTCACTGACTGTAATGGAGTGATTCTGCACACTGTATGTAATGGGAGAATGTAAGCACACCATTTGGTTCAGAATATTTTCTTTCTTATTTTTGTCCTTTAAACCCTGGGTCCGTCTTATGGAACAAAAATAAGGTGCATATAAAGTTACATTTTTTAGCCCCAGTCCACCCCTGCTATAGGGGGTATGACTGCAGCGGGACCCAGAAGGTCAGGGACCCCATCATTGTTACTCATGCGCCTAATTAATCAGATTTGTGCTCGCTTCAAATCATGCAATGGAAAAAGTAGCACATATTGGCCTCGATTCAATAAGGGTAGAAAAAAATTCTCATGGTAGTAAAAGATTCAATTCATGAGAAAAAAGCCTGAGAATGTCACTGTTGCTGAATCATCAACTAAGAAAACAATGAAAGTCAATGGCACTTTTTTACTCCTAAGAAAAGTAGAGAACTGTTTACTCCTTTCTACACTGTAGTAAAAGCTGCCATTGACTTTCATTGTAGTTTTATCTGGTGATTCAGTAACTGTGACATTCTCAGGCTTTTTTCTCATGAATTGGATTTTTTTCTACCTTTATTGAATCGAGGCCACTGTCTCAGCTGTTTCAATTCCAATTTAGGTAAAGCCATGACAGGGCCCCATATAACTTTCACACCTGGGCCTCATCACCTATTTAGTAATGCCTCTGGCAATAGATATCTATGGCAGTCCAAGTAAGGCTCATGCAATTGAAATACCAGATACTGCCAGCTACTGGTCCAGCGCCAGCGAGCCTCACCTACGCCGATGCCGGGTGACTCCATTGCTCCCTGCACCCTTCAGAAGCCATATGCCTCCACCCGGTGTGGGTGCCTCCATTGCTGCTTCCTACTCCAGATGCCAGATGCCTCTACTGCCGCCTCTTCTGGAGGCCTCAGCCACCGTCACCTCCTCAGCAGAGCTGGATTTCCCATTAGGCAACCATAGGCCTGTATATAAAGACACAAACATCGCGAAATATTAAAATTCTTATACTCTAAAAATGAACAGTCCAATTTAATATATTAATACGCGTCAACGTGCAGAACTCCTCATCCCAAGCAAGTCCCAGCATATATATTGTATAAATGCACAGAGCGAACAGTCTCCTTATTCAGATGACGTAACTGGACAGTATCCTGAAGTGCATGTTTCAAGTGGCGCTGCTGGGTGGGGGCGGGGGCACCTGGAACATCAAACAGGATAGTGGGGTCTAGAAGCGCTAATGGCCACAGAATCTAGACCTTTCCACATTCGGCCGTAGTGGATGTTGACAAGGAGGAGTGTCCTGCTTTTGCCTTTATGCTGAATTTATCACAATGAGCTGGTGAGTTTGCATTTTTCTTATTAAAGTTTATCTGCAAGTGATACTTCTTTGAGTATTACATGACCCACCAATGGTTTGAAAAATGAGATAAATATAGCTGAACCAAACACAACAGGAAATAGGAGAGAGGGGAAAAAAGGGGGGGGGAGTAACAAAGATAAGAGCACAATCTAATCATACTGATGCTTGAACTTGGTACAATCTTGAACATACACTTTGGGGTACTTTCAGGTACTCATGTTATTGGAATAAAATTATAAAATTATATTGTATATGTGTTATAGGTGTAATATGCTTATTAGCTAACTATGATATTTGTACTAACAGTGATTTATGCAAAGTGGCGCTGAAGAAGCCTAGCAAACTAGGCGAAACTAGTCCGTCCTATCTGATCATTGGAAACCCAAGTACAGAAAGATTGTCTTGAGTGACATGTATCATTGTTTGGGCCGGCACCTTATGATGAGTGCAAGGCTGGGTGTATTGTTATAACAAGTTTTTAATATGTGGATTGTTGAATAGTGATATAATGTAAGACATTGCACAGTCTTTTTAAATATCCATATGCCTACTGCTGGTGGTTTTATTTTCATTTCCAATTTGACTCGAGGTTGGACTGTTTAGAGCTCCCATCATTCTGTGGGGTAAGCCTTATCCCCAGGTACATTTTTGTTTAAAGTTTATCTGGTTTTATATTACGGAGTTGCACTAGATTTTATTTGTGCTCTCTCGTATGTCCTGTTCACCTAAAAAAAATCGAGTGTGAATTGAGGATTACTGGAGATTTAAGTATCCTGGAGTATCTAACCACTTAAGAAGTATGGAGTTTGTCTGAAGCCCAGTGAGATTTTAACAAGTAATTACATTTGTTTTAGCCAGCTCACCAACCTTGTGTCAGCACGGACAGGGGAGATCCTGCAAAACTCCTCCAATATTATGAAATCCAGAAGCAAAAGGTTTTGTCCAGCGTATCCATAAAATTTAACCTTTATTGAAAACTCTTTAAAACCAGCATAGAACAAAATAGGTGTAGATGGCCTGTGTCAGAAAGCGTCGCTTACCTGGGCCCCGTTCCAGCGCTGGTCGTGGGTGGCCGGGTGCGGCGGC
The DNA here is from genome assembly GCA_027917425.1 of Gastrophryne carolinensis. NCBI lineage: Eukaryota > Metazoa > Chordata > Amphibia > Anura > Microhylidae > Gastrophryne > Gastrophryne carolinensis. The sequence goes on along the minus strand of CM051239.1, from coordinate 41,448,495 downwards.
TGTGTCGGCTCGGCGGCCGCGCCAGGCAGCGGATGCTCCTGCCGGCGCGCGCGCGCCCCCTGCTGTTCCGGCCGGCGGCCCCGGCTCCCGTACACGTGCTCGCGCACGCGCGCGAGCACGTTTTGCTTATCTCCTCCGGCGGCGCTGCTCTCAGCGCGCCCGCCGGGGGAGAGTCATTAGTTCAGGTGGGGTGGGGGGAATGCAGTACAGGGACAGGGCCAATGAGCCCTAGTGTTGTCCTTGGGCCAATGAGCCCAGCTGGAGATAGTCAGGCCAATCCTGGCCTGGATCATAGTGCACCTCCTCTCTGTCTCTCCCTATAAAAGCAATTCCCCCTCAGTTGGGAATTGCCTGTGATAGTGCCTTGTACCCAGTTTAGTAGCTTGTCTCTAAAGAATACTTTGATCTCCCGTTGCCGACCACCGCCCGTCTTGACTACCCCCGATCTGATCTCCTGTTGCCGACCTCTGCTTGATCCTCGACCACGTCTTGTCCAATCCTTTGTACCGCTGCCATCTCGGAACTTCTGTTGCTGACCCCTAGCCTGTTGGACTTCCGTTATACGCTCAGCGATTGGGCTGCTCGGCTCCACTTCCAGCCGCGGGTTCTCCAGGCCTCTGAACAGTAAGACTCCAATCTTTGAGCCATTGAAGTCCTGGGGGCAACCGATCCCGGGCAGGCGTGCTCTGCGTCCCGGCAAGCGGGGGCTCCTAAAGGTGAAGCTGGCTGAGGAGATTGGGGGTTGAGGTCTTACTGGGAGGGCTGGAGTTATCTAAGTGGATTGCTGTAGTACCCGGAGCGTGACAGCCTGAACCATAAAGACAAGTGAAGCGTTACGCGTTTCAGGCCCGGGTGGGCCCTTAATCATACAACCTGCGAAGCGAGCAAGATGTCCTTAAATACTATTGAAATAACAATCAAAGAGGGAAACTTACCTCCCGCCCGAAAGCACCTGACAGTGCGGGCTGCCCTCTGATCCGGAAGAGAAGACCATCTATGCTGTCCTCCAATTGGATAAACGGTAACCAATGAACTACCGGGCGCCGGCAAGCGTCATATGACGCTGCAGGCCGGGAATTGCGTACAACATCCCTCTACGCAGAGAGCGTACGCAAACCGCACAAATAAACAATAGACAACCGAGTGTAGTTGCGGTGAATCAAAGAGTCTTCAATAAAGGTTAAATTTTATGGATACGCTGGACAAAACCTTTTGCTTCTAGATTTTAACAAGTGCCTCTTTTTACTGAAGAGTGGGGTAAGCAGATATCTATAAGGTGGCGGGCACGCGTGATTGATACTGTCCAGTTACGTCATCTGAATAAGGAGACTGTTTGCTCTGTGCATTTATACAATATAACCGTAGACCTGTGCCTAGCGTGGCCACCTGCGGAGGGTGCTGGATTTACTGCTTTAGTAATAGAAAAAGGCCTGTTGCTAGTGCCTCCTAATGAGCCCTCCCCAGTCACAGAAGTGTGTGTGTGACACAGTGTGTGTGTGTGAGAAGATGCAAGGAGTTACGCATAGTCCACAGCTAATCCAGAACAAGCCGATTTCCTGCCTTTGCTTACAGAAGCCAGACCCTCTGGATGATTGGGCCAAGTGAGCCCACCCGAACCAGCCACCCTGAGTGCTCTTATCTCAACTTTGAGGCTGATGTAAGACTAGCACCACGTATTGCCATGTGAGCGTCTATGTCGCGTCGCTTAGAGCGTCCGCTGCAAGCGGTTGTCTGGCGCTATAACGTAGCTTAGCGGGCGGACAAGTGACGCTGTAGTATCCTGTCCAGCATTGATAAATGTGATGTCTGGAGGGCGCTGTAGAAGCACTCTCCTTGAATCAATGCATATGTAGTGCCCCAAGGGAAAAACACCCAGAGCAACACAACATATAACAACAGGACAACGCTGCAGTGAATGATAGGTAGCGCCAGTTATGTGCATCCGGAACTCAGTGCTGAAGCCCATATTTAAGAAAATCAAACAGAAAATCAGCGTCGGCACTCTAAAACTGGGCGCTCTAGTGTTGAGAGGCTATATGAAAAAAGCCTGTTTCTCAACACATATCCACCAGCAGCAGAGCGAAAACACATGGAATGACATTGTTTTAACACTGTGACAATGACACTGCAATGGCCGACCTGCACATACAATTCTGCATAAAAAAAAACTAAATATAACAATATAAGTGTTTGGTTGCCGGGCAGGAGAGGGCACACAATAATTTGATCCTAAAATTGAGAAAAATAATTGATTAAAACGCTATTTATACACAAGCAAAAAAACACCATTGAAGTGTATGGGATACCGCTGCTGAGAGACAGGTGCTACATGGCGCTGCTCAACACACAGCGCCGGTGCTTTACACTGAGCATCCGCTAGTGATACATTCGACACTACATGACGCTATTAGATGCGCTCACCGGATTGACTTTCATATATATGGTTTTCACAAACTGCGACCACCTGCGTTCACCTGACGCTTTGTGGTATTTTGTGGCGTTAGCGTTTCTTAAATAAGCCCCATTATGTATGGATAGTACTGCCGTTAAAGTGGACTAACACCCAGGATTTTGACTATCCTGGGTTTTGGTCCACTTCAGGGGGGCACCCCGGTTAGGGGTGCCCCGCTGTGTAAAACCCCCCAGAAAGCCCCCAAAACTCACCTCACCACGCTCCCACGTAGCCACGGACAAGCGAGTGACAGCGGCGGACAAGCCAGCGCGTCTCTATTGGCTGGGACTAGGGTAAAGTGAGTATTGCCTACAAATTGAATTCTTACAATCTTAGGTCAAGGTTTGTATTTTAATCCATGTGTCCGAGAAATTTAAGCTAAGCATTTATATACTCTGGCCCTTATTTATGATGAATAGCGACAGGTAGCGACTGGTGAGCGGCCGGTAATGACGGGCCCCGCCACGAGAACGCCGGCTCCCCACCACAATCACACATTTATCAAGCCAATCCTGCTTAGCGACTGAGATAGCGCCATATAGCCACTCATTCATCATTATTCCAGCCTCAGCCCACAGCGCCAGCGTCTGACCTTGAACAGCGACAGGTATGACCTCTCGCTACCTGCCGCTCTCCAATGCATTTCAATGGAACAATCTTTAAATATTAATAATTAATTGTTATTAATGTTTTTTTTTTTAATGTTTTTTTTTTTTTTTAAATGTGAAAAATTCTGTGACCACTTCTGCCATGTTAGATAATTTTGTTAAGGTAAAAAAAAAAAAAAATTTACAGAATTGATATTACAGGTCTGATATTAATGTATTCATATTACAAAATTATTTTAAAAACTTGTGTTTTTTTGGTTTCCAAAAATATGGTTGTTTAGGGGTTAAAAAAACTACTTTTAACCCATCGCCGCCAGCGCTCTGGGGTTTAAACATGCATTTTACAGCGCGAGAATTTTTTGAGCGTGATTTTTTAATGAACATGGTGGGAGCCGGTCGCTAGGGCCAGTCGCTATCATGCGCTCCCATACAACGCGGAACCTGTCAAATAGCGACTCCTCACCCAATATTCAACATCACGGCAAACTGACTGAGTCGCTATCAACTACCGAACAACGGCCAAGCACAGCGACTACTAGTGGGCACTCTGAAAATGCCGCTACAGTCGCTCAACTGTCGCTACCTGCCGCTATTAATGAATCGGCCTCCCGGACTTAAATAAATTATAACCCAGAGAGTTTAGCAAGAAAGTGTCAATCTTCTCCTTCTCGGGAAGTTGAAAAACACAGTATGTGTATAAACTGCTCAACATGGGCGCACAAAAAATGTGTGCAAGTAAACCATTTTTGCTCATGAAAAGTGTGCGCAAATGACCTTATTCACAGCCAGGAGTCGACCCTATTGCATACCTACCAACTTTTCAGGGTGGGAAAGAGGGACATTTGTTAAATTAGGCCACACCTCCTCAATGAGGGATGGATAGAAGATGTAGGATGTAACAGTTACAATAGAAACACTTTGAATAGGTTAATTAATCATTTATTGATGCAGATCTGCATGTTACACCTCAAAGAGGAACAACTGGGAACAACATGCACTCAAAAGAGGGACAGTACCTCCAAATCAGGGACACTTGGGAGGCGTGCTATTGTCCACCCAAAAGTAAAAAATCAAGTGTATTTAGGAGACATATAAGCAGTAATGACTCCTTGGCTTCCCATTTGCTTTCTTTTTCCTTTGTTAACCCTCCCTCCACCTGTCCTCTGTATATGTATCCAGTCCATCTCCGTGTACAGTGCCCATCACAATGACCCTGAGGCCCTTTAATATTATTATTATGCAGTATGACAGCTCCAAGTGCCACGCCCCCATTCTTCAGAAGATAAATTATGAGGTGAAACTTTAAAACTCAAGGACGGTGCCACACATAGCCCGACGCAATGGCCTAACAATTGGTTTTGCCTGAAATATCACTTTAATGGTTGTCTGAGCAATGTTATGCCATGCCATCAATTATTATGTAACATTATATGCTTATTGCTGTTTTATAAAGCGCCATATTTTCCATGGCACTTTACAATGTGAAATTACAAATAGGGTAAAACAACTAACTCACAATAAATCACAGAAAAGCACAAATACACAGTCAAATTAGAATACATTAGGAGAGATGGCCTAAAGCACTTGGCCATACAAATCATCACAATTGGCTGCCGCCATTGCCAACCAATGACATATCAGATGGGCTAAAATGGACCAAAACCCAGGAATTGGACTATCCTGGGTTTTGGTCCTTTCCCCCGGGGCATCCTGATAGGGGGTGCCCCACTGTGTGAGACCCCCCAGATCGCCTAAGCCAACTCACCTCTTCCCGGTCCTACAGCACATGTGCAGCTGACGTCACGTTGTCTAACAGGTAGCGACAGATGAGCGTCTGTAGCAGGCATTTTCAGAGCGCCCGCTAGTAGTCACTGTGCTCGGCCGTGGGTCGGTAGTTTTTAGCGACTCAGTCGCTGTGCAGTAATGATGAATACATAGTGAGGAGTCGCTATTTGACTAGTACGGCGCTGTATGGGAGCGCATGTTAGCGACTGGTCAGTGCGACTGACTCACAACACATTCATTATAAAAACATCCTCACAAAATGCTTCTTTGAAGCCCAGAGCGCCGGAGGCTATGTGTTTAAAGTCTGTTTTTCAGCATCTATCCACTAGTAACAAAGCAAAAACATATGGAATAACATTGTAATAACATTGTAACATAAACACTTTAATGCCAGACCTGTAATGTCATTTCTGCAGAAATATATAAAAAATGAAAAATTAGTGAAAAAAATGCTTTTTCTATGCCAGAAGAGGTCATAACATTATTTGAGATTTCTCCCCCCCCCCCAAAAAACAACATAAACCCTGTTTAAAGAGAATAAAAGTATCATCCATTGAAATGTATGGGGGAGCGACAGGTAGCGAGAGGTCATACCTGGCGCTGTGCAAGGCTGAACGCCGGCGCTGTTCGCTGAGACTGTGAAAATGATGAATCAGACGCTACATGGCGTTATCCCAGTCGCTAAACAGATTCTGCTTGATAAATGTGTAATTGCGTGCCGTGTCTGGCGTTCACCTGTCGCTACCTCTCATTAACCAGCCACTACCTGACGCTATCCCTTCTTAAATAAGGGCCTAAGCCTTTGTCTAAGGCCAGCGGCTCCGAGCACGCTGGCGGCTGCATCCCCGCTTCCCACTAACAGGGAGCGTGCCCGCACCGGCCATTCACAAATGCCTGACATAGGCACGTGCCTTGCTAGAGGGAGAGCGGGGATGCGGCCGCAGCTCGCACATGTGTTATTGGACCAGGAAACAAGGTAAGTGGCGACCTGTTGGGATTCACACAGCGGGCATCCCGATTTTGGATGCCCCGGGGGAGGGAATCAATCAGCCTGGGATTCTTATAAAATCCAGGCCCGATCGGCGTGGGTTTTGGTCCCCTTTGATTACAGACAAGGTAAAACATACAGTACAGAGACCAATACAAACAATTGCTAACTGTACAGACCAAATGTTGTTGAGACATTTAGAGAGAGAGCCCTGCCCTTGTGAGCTTACAATCTAAAGCATAGGGGGTGGAGATATCCCTGTCAAAGGGTAGCAGGGGATGCGGCCACTGCTTGCGCCGTTGGACCGGGAACGAAGGTGAGTTTTCAGGTGACCTGGGGTGTTTGACACAGAAGGGGGGCGAGCATGCCTGTCCTGGAGTGTCAGAGTCCACTTGCATTAGACGAGCTCCTGGACGAATGGGCTCGTAGGACCAGGAAAGGGTAAGTGAGATCAGGTGACCTGGGGGGTTTCACACAGTGGTGCATCCCCGATCAGGGTGCCCCAGGGGCAAGGACCAAAACCCAGGATAGCCAAAATCCTGGGCTTTGGTCCACTTTAAGAAATAAAGCAGGCTGAACAAAATATATCAGGATGCTTTTAGGGTCTGGTTTTAGACTCCAGGGCCGGCTTCAGAGGATTTTGGTCCACGGTAAATAATGCAAAATAAAAATAAGTTAAAAGCGTGCCAGGCAGGGGGCCCTATATAGGATGGGACCCAGTCTGTCCTACCCTACAATGACAATAGGCACCTGCGGAAGAGGGTGGTGATGAGTGAGGAGAGGACATGTACAACGTGTGGGACAATAGACAAAGAAGACAGATATGTGAGAAATGTTTCAGTGCCGAGCTCATTTTCTTTCCCGATATGGCACCGCCTCAGCACAAGCCCTTATTTGCATGTAATTACCCAGATTCCTGGCTGCCTCACCGCTGCCACATAGTTACTGCTAATAAGCTAAAGCGGAGTGCTGACGCTGTCGGAGAGGAGATCCAGCGCTCACACAGCAGCGCACACAGTGACGGAGAAGACCGCATCACCAGCCAATGTGTCGCAATATTACAGGTCACATGTTATGCTGTGTTCTGGACATTACATATATTAAATGCATAAATTAAAGGAGCTTCATTGCAACATCACTTGTGGAGTGGACCAAAACCCACAACGATCAGCTTGGGAATCTATAAGATTCCCGGGTCGATGGATTCCCATCCCTTCCTCCCGATTTTGGATGCCCCCACTGTGTGAAACCCCCAGGTCGCCCTATACATTTACCTTCTTTCCCGGTCCAACTATCCCTTTAGCAGGGCACGTGTCCATGGCAGGAATTTGTGAATGGTCAGCGTGGGCACGCTTCCTGTTAGAGGATAGCGGGGGATGCCGCCGCCAGCGTGCTCAGAGCCGCTTGCCTTAGATGAATGCTTAGTGTGTGCTGATTGGACGAGTGGCATGCATGTGCAGCAGGACCGGGAAGAGGTGAGTTGGTTTTGGTGTTTCACACAGCATGCACCCCCGATTGGGGTGCCCCGAGGCAAGGACCAAAACCCAGGATAGTCAAAATCCTGGGTTTTTGTCCACTTTAATAACACAATTCTCCTAATAATACAAGTCTCCTGAGCGAACCTGTGGGGAGTAGCAGCATTAACTACTCGGGGAGGCCGATTCATTAACAGCGGCAGGTAGCGACAGTTGAGCGACTGTAGCGGCATTTTCAGAGCGCCCGCTAGTAGTCGCTGTGCTTTGCCGTAATGTTGAATATTGGGTGAGGAGTCACTATTTGACAGGTTCCGCGCTGTATGGGAGCGCATGATAGCGACTGGTCAGAGCGACCGCCTTCCACCATATTCATTAACAAATCACGCTCAAAAAATTCTCGCGCTGTAAAATGCATGTTTAAACCCCAGAGCGCTGGCGGCGATGGATTAAAAGTAGTTTTTTAACCCCCAAACAACCATATTTTTGGAAACCAAAAAAAACAAGTTTTTAAAATAATTTTGTAATATGAATACATTAATATCAGACCTGTAATATCAATTCTGTACATTTTTTCTTTATTTTCTACTTACTTATATATATATATATATATACTTTATCTAAAATGGCAGAAGTGGTCACAAAAAAAAAAATCATAACAATTAATTATGAATATTTAAAGATTGTTCCATTGAAATGCATTGGAGAGCGCCAGGTAGCGAGAGGTCATATACCTGTCGCTGTTCAAGGTCGGACGCTGGCGCTGTGGGCTGAGGCTGGAATAATGATGAATGACTGGCTATATGGCGCTATCTCAGTCGCTAAGCAGGATTGGCTTGATAAATGTGTGATTGTGGTGGGGAGCCGGCGTTCTCGTGGCGGGGCCCGTCATTACCGGCCGCTCACCAGTCGCTACCTGTCGCTATCCCTTGTTAAATAAGGGCCTAAATATCTGTCCAGAGCATTGCATGATGGGTAAAAGCATCTACACACGTCAGAAACTTAATATTATTAAACTTATTATTTTAGCTACGGGTGGCTCAAATTAAAATGTAATTAGAGTTGGACTGATCTCCCCTGTAAAGGCTGAGTTCATAACCCATCAACCCTGATTTTTCTTCCTTCATTCATAAGAACCGGAGGGGCTGGTGACTTGACAACCAATAACCCCCCTGGCCTTTGGGACCCACCCCAATACTTGAATTCCCAAAGGCTAGGGGGGTGTAGAAGAGCATAGGCCTGTGTAGGCTTTGTGGGCTATTAGCTTTCAGGGCTGGGACCCCTGGTAAATTCCCTTGATAGTTGTTGCAAGGTGTAGCTGTATTTTATTTGAAAATGTCATAAATCGCCCTTTTCAGATTTTGGTGCTTCCTGGGCAGGAAGGTGTGTCTACCAATACATTTGTGGAACTGTTGTAATCAGGAGAAATAGGGATTTTACACACAATGGCCTTGATTCACTGAGAGTTGAAAAAACTCTCATGGTAGTAAAAAAATATATTTTTTCAAATTTCAATGAGAAAAAAGCCTGAGAATTTCACTGTTAGTGACTCACCAGATGGGAAGACAATGAAAGTCAATGGCACTTTTTTGCTCCTGAAAAATGTATTAAACTTTTTACCTGTAGTAAAAAGTGCCATTGACTTTCATGGTCTTCCCATCTGGTGATCAACTAATTTTATTTTTTTCTTGTGATTTCATTTTTCATGGCTTCCATCTAAACGCACTGTACAGTTTGTCCCCAGCAGTGATTTCTTGTAACTGTAATGATGAAACACTGACCAGCGCCTTTTATATACAGCACCAATCTATTCAGCATGCCAAAAAATATTAAGAGGCTGATTCACTACTAACGCCAGGTATTGCCAGATGAGATGTCTGTAAAGCAGTGCTTAGAGCGACCGCTAGTAGACACTGTAAGCGGGTATCGGGCGCTGTAACCTAGCGTTATGATCGCTGTAGTAACCTGGCCGGCACTGAAGAAAGTGATGTATGTTGGGCGCTGTAACAACAGTATAGTGCTGCAGCAAGCGATAGGTAGTGCCAACTAAGTGCGTCCGGCACTCGGCGATCCACACCATACTTATCAAAAAACTACACACACATACACACACAGCGTCGGCGCTCTAAAGCTGGGCGCTTTAGCATAGAGCGCCAAACGCTGCGTGATTAAAGTCTGATTTTGAACACAAATCCACCTGTAACAAAGCGAAAACACATGGAATGCCATTGTTTTAACACTGGGACATTAACTCTTTAGTGCCAGACCTGTAACAACAATTCTGCATAAAAATATAAAAAGTAAAAAAATTAATAAAAGTGTTTGTTTGCAGCCAGGAGAGGTCACACAATGATTGGAGCAAAAAAAAAAAATTGTAATTGCCAAACACGCTATTTATACACAACTAATTAAAGCCCATTGAAATGTATGGGAGAGAGCCACTGAGCGACAGGTACTACGTGGCGCTCCTGAGCCCAGAGCGCCGGCGCTATACACTGAGCCGCCTGGATTAATACATGTGACGCTACATGGAGCTGTTAGAGACCAGATTTGGTTTCTTAAATGTGGTTTGCGTACAGCGCCCGGCGTTCACCAGACACTACCTGCCGCTGCGTGGCACTACCTGGCGCTATCCCTTCTTAAATAACCCCCTTAACACGCTGTGCAGTGCCGAAAATACGGCGGTACAAAGTGTCACACACTGGCAGCAATTGGGTCCAACAGGCACTGACACAGGCCAGGTAATACCTAGTGCTAATAGGATAACATCAGGAGCTGTGACTTACAGTGTCATTCTGTCCAAAAACAGCACCAATAAAGAAAGAGGTGCCGGTGCATCAAAATTGGCGCTATATCCACCAGAAAGATAATAAATGACAGACTTCATAAATAAGGCCCATAATCTCTATTTAGGCTGCCAGTTAAAGGTTTAAAGTGTACCAAAACCCAGGATTTTGACTATCCTGGGTTTTAGTCTTTGCCCCCCAGGGACCCCGATCGGGGATGCCTCGCTGTGTGAAACCCCCCAGGGTCGCCCAATCTCACTCACCCTGCCTATGGTGCATGCACAGCCTCTCGTCCAGTCAGCGCACACAGATCCGCTCCCGCCCCTTCGTCCAAGAGCTCGTCTAAAACGAGTGGATACAAGTGTGCTGGTGGCAGCATCCCTCGCTAACCTTTATAGTGGACCAAAACCCAGGATTTTGACTATCCTGGGTTTTGGTCCTTACCCCCGGGCACGCCAATCGGGGATGCACTGTTGCGTGAAACCCCCAGATCGCCGAAGGTAACTCACCTCTTCCTGGTCCTACGGCGCATGGGTGGCCACTCATCCAATCAGTGTGCTCGGAGCCGCTGGCCTCATGTTGTCTAAGCCTTCGTCTAAGGCCAGCGCTGGCGGCGCATTCCCCGCTATCCATCTAACAGGGAGATGTATACAGAGGTATAGCGGGGACGCGGCCACGGCTTGCACATACGCCGTCGGACCGGAAAGCAAGTTAAGTATATGGGGCATCCTGGGGGGGGGGGGGTTACACAGTGGAGCATCTTGATTTTGGATGCCCCGGGGGAGGTGATCGATCGGCCCGAGAATCTTATAGATTCCTTGCCTGATCAGAAGGGGTTTTGGTCAACTTTAACAGGAAGCCTGCCCACGCCGGCCATTCACAAATGCCTGGAGCTAGCACATGCCCTGGGAAAAGGGATGGTGGGGATGCACCCGCTGCTCGCACATGCGCCATTGGACTGGGAAAGAAAGTGAGTTTTCAGGCAACCTGGGGGGGCTTCACACAGCAGGGCATCATGAATCTAGATGCCCCGGAGGGAGCGAGTATGTCTGTCTTGGAGCCTCATAGACTCCATGGTGAGTTTTGGTCCACTTTATGGTGAGATACTAGGAGAACCAGGGGGGGTTCACACACAGGGATGAAAATTGGGATATAAGTCCTAGGACTCTACTCCGTATAGGATCCTTCTCTTCTGTAGTGTTAAACCCCCCTCCCACCATTTGTGCTAATACACACTTTGATCCTCAATCCCATAGCACATGCTCAGGCCTCTGGTGGCATCTCTGCTCTGTATAATGAATGAATATATACTGGTGAGGCTGCCCAAGCCAGAGGGAATCGGGGCGCTGCTTAGCCACAGCTTATTCGCAGACACAGGATTGAGGATCAATGTGAGTTTACAGAGAAACCAAGAGGTTTAACCCAGCTGGAAACCCCACTGCTTGTGATTATCTCACTGCATGGGTGGGTTAAATGCAGAGGAAAAATTCCTATATGCATGCAACCATACAATGGTCATATATGCACAAAGATAAAATGGAAAAAAACAACTGATTACTGTAGACACACAACCAAGAGAATAGTAAAAAAAAAAAAGTAAAACGGAAACCACGCAAGTGTGTCCCATGCAAGTAATTAGCAGAACAAGTGCTGAAACGTAGGGCCCACATGGTGGTCTGTTGATTTATTGTCTCAGAATCCATTTCTGCTGCTTTGCGTTGGACATCAAACGCAGAAGCGGACGTTGTCTACGACATCTGTGTTTAGAATATTTATATTTCTATGGTAGAATTTTTGTTTTTAATTAATGGCTAATGCAGAATAAATAAGGCACAGTTGTTGATGCATTTGGAAAAATAGCTTGTGCTTCCCTCGGCAGCATCTTTTAGCATTTGCCCCATTGTGTTACATGAAAATCTATTTTCTCCACAAAGCATCTCGGAGGGCCGCAGGATAACAGACACAGGGCTCTGCCGCGCTGCACTTCTCTAGGAGGGGAACAGCTGCTTTGCATCTCTTTGTTTGCTTTATTGGAGATGCTGGAATGCCATGTGATAAGAGACATCGCTCGTGGAACATTTTTTAAATGATTTCTCTGCCCACTCGGAATTTATTCTCGGATAAAATCGTTGCAGAAATTACACCCGTGCCTTTTTATTTCTTGTTTAGTAAAGGAATAAATAGAAATCAGCTGGGAAGCCTCATTCGAATACTATCTCAGTCGTTCTGCCTGATCTCGGCACGGCTTTGGGGATGGGGAATAGCTGGAATGGTTGGGATGCTAAGGGGCCAAATGAGACGATTCTGTGTCATCGCAGCCTGATGACATATCACCAATCCTATGATGGGCGAAATACGCGTTTCAAGACGATTCCCCGGCTAAGCGAAGCTGCTTTTATTTTTCTTCACAAAACGGTCCGTATATGATCTCAGCTCAGCCGGCTGCCAGTCTAACAACACTTCACAGTAGGGTGCAGCCTTCCATTTAGAGCGCAGTAGAGTGCAGCCTGCGCTGCTGCAAATGCTATTCATACTATACAACCCAAAACAAGCAGCAGATAGCTAGACCTGACGAGCAGGACGGATTATTCATTGTTCCATCCCCACGTTTCTAAATCCCTGCCCAGCCCAAATTGTTATCTTAGCTTTTATTAAGAGTATGGCTGTGTTAATTTGATAGTTTAATAGGCTGAAAAAAAAGCATTTGTCCTCCAAGTCCAAGCAAGGAAAGGGAAACGGGGGAAACAAAGGAAGAGCTTGAGTTGATCCAAAGGAGGACAAAAAAAATAAAAACAACAAAGCATGATCAAATTGGCTTTATTAGGACAAAATTCCTTCCCCAAAAGTAAATCCCAATTGCTCTCATTCAAAAGCTTAGCATTCAAAGGCTGGGAAAATACAATAACTGAGGCTCTGTTCACACCACCACGCTTCCATTGCATAATGCGCCGACACTGTGCGAAAGAGGCGCTGTATCAGAATATGTGCTGCACTTTGAATGTGTTTGCGTTGCATTTATTAAAAACACCCTATTAGCACAGTGAGTAAATAGTTAAAGGGATTAGCCTTGATTCACAGCCTCCTTTTCCTTCACTTTCACATGTGTTTGTGTATTTTTGGTGAGTTTTTACAGCCATTAACAGGATTTTCGTGTATTTTTTCATGCGTATGTGCGTTTATGTTAAAGGGAATAAGCATATTCGATGGTTGCATCATTATCAGCAAAATGCCGAGTTCCCGGGAATAATACGTTATTGGTATGGGCTTGCGCATGATTCCAAGCCTTGATTGTTGATTCGAACACGCCCAATATAACGAGTGTGTTTCCGCCCAACTTACGGGGTCTATTTCCTGGTGAAAGTGTGCCGTCGTGGTGTCAGTTGCAGTGTTATGGAGGCCGAATACGTCTGCAGCTACGCGTCTGTGGGATTTCAGCTTGCTTTGTGCACGATATGCCTTAAGTCATGTGTGCGATCGACTGTACGCGCTGGTGCCTCCAGCTGCTGTTGATCATCCATACAGGTATTTTGCTTATCTTGACATCCGTCCTTATTTTAACAATATTGTAAATGTGTTTTATTGGTACGTTTTTTGCACCATTTATAGTAATATTGCCTTGCATTGTGTAATTTAGTGCATAGCTAAATTTACTTTAAACCATACTTATTTTTATTACTTTTACATTTTTTTTTCGGGCCAACCAATCTTAAATTGGATCAAAGACCTTGCAATACAGCCTAGACCCCACACCTCATGTGCTTGCACAAATTCAAAAGAAACAAAGGAGGGGTGGCAGCCGCTCAGACCATGGTCTAGGTTGTATTGCAAGGTCTTTGACCCTTCCACCCCATGGCTTGCACTTGAGGTTTAGGGCAACCTCAGGTAAGCCTGCTCCCAATTTATCTATTGCATTGTATGTCCCAAATGGGGCTCTCAGAGATTAGAGTTAGGGCTGCACCTCACAGGGGCACCTTGGCGCTTGGTGGTACAGCTTAAGCTACTTCTGCAGATGTGTGTGACCGAGTCCTCTGTTTTTAACCAAGTTTAGAGACAGATTGTAGGTTGGTCAGCAAGCTAACTGGTTTGAGTGCTGTGGCTCCTTTAAGACTTTTGACTCAACATTCTTGCATGCCTTAGAGTTGCCTTTGCGACCAGTATGTATAGGAGTGGCCGCATCAATGTGGGCCACAAGTGAATGAAAAATTGGGAGGCTGTCAATATTTATGTGTAGCTATTATTTATTATAATTTTTTGCATATTGTATTGTTTTTAATATTTATTGATAATTTTTTAAAAATGTGTAATTTTAAAAAATGAACTAAAAATAATTACTATGTTTCCATCAATTGTTTAGTAACTATTGTCTTGCTAATAAAAATCTGAGTGCACAAGGCAAAACAAACAAAGGCCAAGAGGGAAGGGAGTTAAGGTAAGCATTGGAGCAGAAGTGAGTGGTGCAGTTGGTGAAACCAGGAGATTTATTTTTTGGGGGCTATGGGGTGTTGGTATTCTATGCCCCTTGGCCTTACTACACTTGCTCGATAATTATTCAGATGTTAGAGTAAGGGGAGCATTGTGGCTGGAGGAGGATCCCTTTGGGTTCTGTGTGGTTATTTTTTTGGTAGTAAATTTGACTTTTAGAAGCTCTGATAGCCCCAACATTCTGAGATGGCTGAGAATGGCCTCTTCCACCAGTATATTTAGAAGTGCCTTGGCTGGACCTGGTAGCTGGCCTCCCACTGTATTGGCTGGCTGTGCACAGGCTCTTGCTGGCGTACGCCACGGCGATCCATGCTTTTTTTGCGTCTTTTGGGGTTGACTCCCGGTCATCTTGATGTGTGAACAGAAACATAGCTGTGTTGGCGGCTACCCTTTAATTAGTTGTCACTGTCTATGTCGTCAGTGCGTACGGCCGTGCGCGCCCCGGGAAACCGCCAGCAGCAGGACACCATTATGCGCGAGTGTTATTTTCAGGCGTTTATTTGCACACCAAATGTGCAAGAGAGGCCCAATTAAATGACCTTTGGGCATCCCGAGTTGGGATGCCCAAAGGTCATTTAATTGGGCCTCTCTAGAGTCTTTCAAACTCCAGGGCCGGTGGTTGGTAAACAGTGTTAAACTCCCCACACATACCCCTCGATTCAAAGAGCAAAAGTTAATTGATTTCGGATCGAGAATCGTAAGTTTGGGTGGGTGTTTGTCATTTTTTCTAGTTTTTTTGCCCATTTCGTATTCGCACGATCGTTCGCGCATAGACGTATATGAACATACGCATTTCGTACGGGAATCGTATATTTTGCGTTAGTTCGTGTCTTTTTACCGTCCAAATCGTATTATTTGCGTCAGATCCTATTTTTTACGTCCTTCACATGGGCTTGCGACCAATTCAGAGAGGTGATTGCTAATTGTTTTGAAGCCCATTAAAGAGCTGCTTTACGAAATGTTTGCCGGCAGCTATTTGGCCTCGGGAGTAGGATGGAGAGGAGCGAGTTTGTGGCACATCAAGGGCTTATGCTTTTTGGCATTGAGTTGATCGAGATGTCTGAGAGCAGATTGCCCCTGCGTCGTCGCATGAACATCGATAGCATGAATGATGTTGAGCTGTTCGAGCTGACCAGGCTTAATCGCGCTTCCCTGCATAAATTATATAGTGAGCTGCGGCCATGGTTAGCCCGCACCACAAGGAAGGGGCAAGCAATTTCAGGTATGACCAAGATGCTTGGCTGCCTGCAATTTTTGGCGAACGGCTCGTTCCAGAGGCTGGGTGCCCTCTCCGTGGGGATGTCCCAGCCTACGCTGAGCCGCGCACTATCTAAATTTTTGGAAGGCATGGCTGCCATAACTCCAAAATATATTTTTTTTCCTGATGATATGGCAGCCAGAAACGCCATTAAGCTTGGTTTTTATAATGTGGCCGACATGCCCAACGTAATTGGTGCTGTTGACTGCACACATGTGGCACTTGTACCTAGGGCAGCCGACGAGTATATATATAGGTATTGATATTTTGTTTTAGCTTATTATGTTGCCCAACGTGTAATGTAACCTTTTTTCCTTTGCGGCAGCATATTTTTTTTGGCCTCATTTGTGTACATGCCTTATTTAGGCTTTTCATTAGTAGTTTCCAATAGAGTGCAGACATGTTTTAAATTTTTGATCCTTTTTTCAATTATTAATTACCCTTTTTTTATGCTTTTCCCTTAAGGAATCGAAAAATGGGACACTCCCTTAATGTCCAGACCGTGGTTGGGCCGGACATGCGTTTTCTGAGTGTCCTTGCCGGCTACCCCGGATCGTCTCACGACTCCTATATACTCAGACGATCTGGGTTGTTTCGGAGATTTGAGTCAGGTGAATTTTCGGGTGCATGGCTGCTTGGTAAGTGTGTCCTATTTATTTGGTATTACATTTCAGACTAATCTGTTATTTGTGGATATTTCTGTTTTGGTATTCTTTACATAAGCCTGAAACTGCATTTTAGTTGGGTCTTCTTTTCTGAACTCCCAACCAAAATGCTTGCCTCACTTTGTCCTTCAGAATGTTTTCCCTTTAGTTAGGATGTCTGTAAGTTCCATGTCCCAAAATATATTGGTTGTGAGTTGATCCCCAAGTATCTGTTAGTTTAGGTTCCTTTTGTAGTATTGGTCTTTAAATGTCAAAGTGGACTTAAACTGCATACATTGTATTCTTTAGATAAATGTTGAGTGGCCCTAGTTCCATGTCCCAAAATATATTGGTTGTGAGTTGATCCCCAAGTATCTGTTAGTTTAGGTTCCTTTTGTAGTATTGGTCTTTAAATGTCAAAGTGGACTTAAACTGCATACATTGTATTCTTTAGATAAATGTTGAGTGGCCCTCAGCAGCATCCTAATTGTAACATGTCCGAAAACCCAAAATATCGGTAAATTCTACCTGCCCTTGCCCGTGCAGATGTTTTATAATTATTTTGTATATTTAAGCGGCATTTTTATTTATGTACTCCATTAGTGGCAATAGTTATTTTGCAAATGTGCCCTGGGTGTATTTTTACGCCCTTTACCTTACATCATTTGGATATATGTCAAATTCTTTGTGTTTGTTCTCTTGCCTTTTTAATGTTTATGAAATTTCATTGTCTTGTTAAGGTGATTCCGGGTACCCACTTCTCCCCTGGCTCATGACGCCTGTGCTGCGGCCCCAGGATGCCTCTCAGGAAGCGTACAACCGTGCGCACCGCAAGACCAGGGCTGTTGTGGAGAGGGCCTTTGGGCTGTTGAAGACCCGTTTTCGTTGTTTGGACCATACTGGGGGCGCCCTGCAATATGATCCCAAAAAAGTGATCGACATCATCATGGCATGTGCTGTTTTGCACAATTTTGCTATACTAGAACGTGTACCACGTTATGTGGATAGTCTGCCCTCTACAGCCCTAGAGGATGATGTGGAAAATTATGTTGGCCCACCAAGTGAGTTTGGACAATCAGTTCGAGCAAACTTGATATTGCAGCATTTTAGTTAATTTAGTTTCGTTTTGCAACATTCTGTGTGTCTGTCTTAGCCTTTTGGTTCAATATGTTGGTTTGCCGTAATGTGGCATTACCTTAAATAAAAAAAATTTTCCCTTAATTGTTGCCTAATGTATTTCATGTTGTTTATTTAGCTTGATATTTGCATTGTTACACCTCTTAAACCAAAAAGGATCTGGTTTAGCCCAAGCTGATTTAAACTGTGTTTCCAGGAAAAACGCCACAAGTATAGTAAATTTAAATTTTGTTTTACTTTGTATAATTATAGTTATTTGGCTTAACATAAAACATTCCACATACAACTGTGGTTAAAAAGGCATGAGATGACATGTCTGCAAACAGGAGGAGCACAAACCAAATACATATTTAAAGCCATAAGTGGCCAGATACACTCCACATAGACCTATGGCATTGGCTAGTGGCCTTAATCATTACTCTAAGGAGCTATATGGGAGCAAATACAAAACACAACCTGCATGAGCAACACAAAATGGATTGTTTGAAACCTCAAAGGACAAGTAAATACAGTGGGGGGTAAGAGAAAAGATGTCCCACACAATCATGGCTTAATATGGTGGCTGCCCATAATACCCAGGTGGAGGTCCAGGTGGAGGTCCATGTGGATGGGACCTAGCCTGGGCCATGGCAGCATTGTGAATTTGAAACTGCTCCACAATGTTTCTCTGCATATTGGTCATCTCAGCCATGGCTGACTGGATGCCATTACTTGCAGTTACCATGTTGCTGTTGAGGGTACGCAACTCCGCGAGGATGCCCTGTAAGCTGGTATTGATGGTGACCATGTCGGCATGCCTTTCCTCACGCTCTGTAACGAGCTGTGCCTCATAAGAGTCCCTTTCTTGGGTCCATAATTGAAGCAGGGCACTCTGCCTCCCCTGGGAAATTGTGGGGCGGCGTAATGGAGTCCGCCGCACAATTACCCTGGCTCTTGGGCGTGCCCTGCCGCGTGGTGTCGTCCCCTCAACAGCAACAGGCCTGCTTTGCAAATCCTCAGCAGCAGAGTGAACACTGGGGACTGTTGTGTCAGTCTCCCCATGTGCCTGCACAATGGATGGAGATTCACTCTGCTGCTGAGGATTGGCCAGAGAAACATTAGGGAGCAGTTCCAGATTGGGACCCAGGGGGAGGTCATCGGACGTGCCCTGCAGGGAGACATCAGCTTCCTCCATTTCCATGATATCTTCCATGATTGTGCGGGTCTGTAGGGACATATAAAAAAAAAGGGTAAGTTGGCGTCCAAATTTGGGATTCCATCAGTTTAACACATGCATAAGCACTTGGTAGTATTTATGGTACTAAATTAACTTACCGGAAATCTCGGATCTGGGCTCCTATGCTGTACGGACCTGGTAGGCATAAGCAAACTGGGGGGTGAGTTTACCCTTGCTGAGGGATCATGCTGGGCTGAAGAAGAGAAAACCAAACAAGGTAAACACACACATAAGCATTGTTTTTGAAGTTACTCAAAAAAAACACTATTTGTAATATTAAGCAACTCTACAGCAATGGGGACATTTGTTAAAAGATAGGTGCAATGGCTCGAGAAAACTGCTAACTGACCTCAGTTCTAAGTCAGGAAGTGTACCCAGTCAGCATACAACTTGCCCCGCCAATATTTGGATTTTGACTACCATTCGCTAGGTCAGGGGTACTCAAACACTTCTTGTAAAGGTCCATTTAAAGGTATGTGGTGAGAGGTGAATGTCTGGCCATGGGGCTGTCGCAGGGGGTGTCTAGTTAGAAATAAACACACTGGGGGAGGGGCTGGAGATTGCCAAGTGCAAACTAATAAAGGCTGCTTGCCCTTGCTGGGCTGGATGGGGCAGAGCTGAGGGGACATGGATTGGATGGCTAAAGGGGGGAGTTCACGAATTGATGGTGATGGGATGGATGGAGCAAATCTGTTACAAATGTATGGGGCTTATGTGGGGGGGGCACATGGGGGGACTGTGGCAGATGGGGCAGAGCTGGGGCAGCGGGACACGATTGGACCAAGAGAAAGATGCACCAAGTTACTGTGTACCTTGCAATGCCAATTCCTGTGCAGTACTTCATATTGCAATGCTATGTTTCAGGGAGCCATGACATTGGGCAGGAGAACAACCACTACATCGCCGATCAAGGGGGCAGCTCTGAGCACATCAACACAGAAGTAACTGAGTGCAGGGCTGTCTGGCCAGGGGTCCTGGAATCTGGTGCCAAGGTCCGCATTGGTACCCCGGGCCGCCAGTTGAGTCTCGCTGCTCTAGGTCCGATATGTTTGGGGGTGGGTAATTAAATTGTTACCTCAAACACAACTCACACAACAAATAGCCAACCCATCCATCATGATGTGTGTTTTGTGATTGAGTCAAAATATATCACTTTTCAGGATAAACTTCGTTACTTGACCAATAAATTTGGGAAATTGATCTTTTACATAATGGATGTGGTCCTAAATGTGTGGTTCACAGGGACCAAAACAGGACACAAACAGGCACAGTAGTGCGAGGCCAAGCAAGGCAAACCATAGGGCCATCCCGTCATCTTGGTACTAGTGAACTTTAGATTATTTACCAAACAGGCAAACATGCAGATTTAAGAGTACTCACCGTGGGTACGGGTCGGTGAGTCCGTGTCCCTTAGACCAGCATGTCCACCGACCGCGACCGGATGGAGAAGGCCCAGCACAATCTCCTCAGCAGGGGTAAACTCCAGTTTGGTAGGAAAGCCACCTCCAGTTTGCATGCTGAAAAGAGAAAATCGTTTGGTACTCAGAAAAGGTGCATACAGTACATCCTAATCCTTATATTTGGAGACATCATTTATTTACCTGTAATTATGCCTTTTAATTTCTTTTTGACGTACAGCATATTTCAGATCCGAGATTTTCTTCTGAATTTGGGACACATCTTTCCTCTCTTCCCCCGCTGCATTTACTTGTCGTAGGATGGTTTCAAACAATTCCATCTTGCGCTGCTTTGTGGTGTGTTTTGATTTGCTCCCATAGAGCTCGTCATAGTATAATGTAAGGCCACTAGCCAATGCCATATTTTGGTCATGGGAGAATCTCCCACTCAACTGGCCGCGGCGCAATGTGCGGCCAGATGGTTGGCTTGGATGCTCCTCCATGTGTGCAGACACATGTGGTGACATTATGGCCTGGGGCTGGGTAGGGGAATGGACGGATTGTTGGCTTCCCAATGACTGGACTGGACTGGCCAAGGGACTGGGTGTTCTTGCGTGGCTGGCCACCGAACTTCCAGGTGTAGATGTGGTCAGGGTGGCCATTCTTTGGCCTCTTGGGGGGCTATGTTCCCGGCTGGTGCCAGGTCGGGGGCTATGTTCCCGGCTGGTGCCAGGTCGTGGGCTTCTGGCCCTGCTGCGGGGCCTGTCTTGGCTTCTGGCCCTGCTTCTTTCCCTTTCTGGGGTTCGGGCCCTGCTGCGGGGCCTGTAGGGGCTTCTGGCCCTGCTTCGGGGCCTTGCTGGGGTTCTGGGCCTCCGTTCTCGGCTTTCTGGGCTTCTGGCCCTGCTTGTGTGGCTGTAGGGGCTTCTGGGCCTGCTTCTGGGCCTTTCTGGGCTTCGGGCCCGGCTTGTGTGGCTGTAGGGGCTTCTGGCCCTGCTTCTGGGCCTTTCTGGGGTTCGGGCCCTGCTTGTGTGGCTGTAGGGGCTTCTGGCCCTGCTTCTGGGCCTTTCTGGGGTTCGGGCCCTGCTTGTGTGGCTGTAGGGGCTTCTGGCCCTGCTTCTGGGCCTTTCTGGGGTTCGGGCCCTGCTTGTGTGGCTGGACGGGCTTCTGGCCCTGCTGCGGGGCCTGTAAGGGCTTCTGGCCCTGCTGCGGGGCCTGTCTTGGCTTCTGGCCCTGCTTCGGGGCCTTGCTGGGGTTGTTGCCCTGCTGCGCGGCCTTGCTGGGGTTCTGGGCCTCCTGTCTCGCCTTTCTGGGCTTCTGGCCCTGCTTGTGTGCCTGGACGGACTTCTGGCCCGGGATGGGCTTCTGGCCCTGGATGGGGTTCTGGCCCTGCTGCGGGGCCTGGGTTGGCGAACTGCCCTGCTTGAACCCATGGGCGGTGTGTCCTCCCTTGGGCGGCCTCTTCTGGGGGCAGAGGTGGTGGGTGCTGCTGTGGCCTGTTTTTTTGCCGCAGGGGCACGTGCCTTGGGGCCCCTTTTTTGGCTAACGGAGGGTCCAGTGTCCCTTGGTGGGGCAGAGGTAGTACTTGCCGTCTTGGATCGGAGTTTTTTCCTTCCTTGCTGGGACCTGGTGGTTGGGCCCTCCGAGGTCTGGCTTTGCTGGGCGCGTTTGGATGCTGGCTTTTTGGTGCCATTTTCCACAAAGGCTCAAAGAGAATGAGCTTTGGGTGCAGGGACCTTTAAATAATGAGCCCAGCGTGTGACGCCTAAGCGCACGACTACGCGCTCGTACGGACGTACGTTCGAGCGGAACCAGGAAACCGCTGGGGTTTCACTTATCTGCTGCCTTGAAGAAGCATAAAGATGGCGCCCACTATCTTCACCCGTCAACAGGAAGAGATCCTCATGCTGGTAAGTGCCTGCCTCTGCATTTTAATCTAATAGTCAATGATGGCCTAAATGTAAATGATGCGTTTGTAACTAGTTTGGGGTCTCTTAATGTTTAAGAACTGGCTCCTCACACTTCATCCTCAAGGGCCGAGCCTGGCCACGTTTTCACCTGTCTATGCTGATGTCCGAATTAGGGCAATTGCTCAGGCTTAGCACCAGTTAATTAACCTGTGGAGTAGCGGGGCTAGCTGTCAAACCTGGCCTGTCTCGGACCTTGATGCGGATGTTTGAGGAACACTGTTTGCCTAAGCACGCAAAACACAACGGGAAGCCACACACGTGGTCCAAAAGCCTAAGCATAAGCCTACATCTTGGATGTTTAAACCATCCTAACATGCCATAGATGCAGGTGGGCTGATTTTTAATGTTGGCTATTATCTGTATGTACATGGTGTGTGAAACATATAACATAAGACCAGACTCTCATTCACAGTCAACGTCCGCTTTAAGGCACTCCCCAAAAATGGCTGCCACTCTAAATGTGTGTGTTAATGACATGAAATTCTCAACTTGTGATGCAACACATATGGGTCTGTGTGTAAAAGTAAAAGCTCTGTGTCCATTATGTTTTTCAGATCATGCTTCAGCGCCGGTATGACTTCGCGCCCAATGTGTGCGAAAAAAGGGACATCGCCCGGGAGATCATCGCGGAAATCCACCGTGTCACCAGCACCACCTTCACTCACACCCAGATAATGCAGCATTGGTCGGACCTGAAACGTCTGCACATGGCCCGGGTGCGGAGGTTTTTTGGGATCCATTTCCCAAGTAAGTACCAAGCGATAGCATGTGATATGTAGGAAATGTATAAGCTATACCTTTATTTATAATGAATTTTCTTTGCTAGTGTTGGAAATGGATTTCAGAATTCGCCGCACCCGGAGGCGCACAGGCCGACCAGTGCTGCATGAGTCTGCATCTGTGAGTGAAGGTGGTGGATCTCCCGGGCGACGGACCTACCCCTCCTCTGTGGCCTCCTCAGACCAGCCCCTGGACCTTACCACAGAGGAGGGGCCCAACCGCGTGGGCGTGGAGTCATGCCCGGCCAGGCATGGGGAAGGCTCTGGTATGTCACTCTTCATGTATAGGCACAAAGATATACATGGCAGGCCAAAAACTAAGTTCTCCTTTATTATGTATTTGTAGAATCTTCGGGAGCGGGTGAAATAGTGGAGGAGGAGGCAGCAGAGATGCTGGAAGGAGATCCTGACGAAGGTGAGTGATGTCAGCCAGCCTGGGAGCCAGATCTGTTTGGAATAGTGACTCTATACAACTACTAACCAAATGTCACATGTTTCTCCAGGGACTTCTTCACAGCATAGCCAGGACCAAGGGCAGCCTGTTGGCCCCAACCAGCCATCTGTCGGCCACCAACTCCGTAAGTCTCCATGCCATTATTCATATTAATGTTTTGTTAGCTAATAACACACACATAACTAAAGGCGTAGCCAATGTGTAGTTAACACTTTCATGTGGCCACTTCGTTAGCTTAAAGCGGACCCTAACTTGTATTAAGAACATAGCTAATAATTAGCCAACACACTGTACCTACAGATTTGAAACATTGAAAAACAGCCTTCAGCCATCTAATGCATGTTAGGAGCCTGAAAACATCCAATATTGCGGAATATGGAATGCGCAATATTTACAGGCAGCATGGGATACAGATTTAAAAAAGTAAGGTGCTGCAATGCATTGTGGGAGTGATGACCTTTCCCTCAACCCAGCTATGCTCTGGCTTCCCAACGCACCACTGTAACCTACTCCCCTGTACTTTATCCAACTCTCCACTCCTCATTAAGTGTTATGCTTCAGAGTCCAGATGGCGGCGCTGTAATCAAAAAACCTCCAAAATGTACTTTGATCTGGTGCAGAATCATTTGGGAATAGTTATTGGTTTTCATTAAATAATGTTGAAGGTCCGGTTTAAGGAGTATAAATACTTACCTGTGGGAAATGCATTAACTTTATCCCTTGGAAGAATGACATATGTCATGCATTTACATTTATTTGATTAACCCCAAATCTATTTCCAGCATACAAACCGGTCTGGTACTCCTATTTATGTTTATTTCTCTATTGCTTACAGGGATTATCCCAAAAACCGTGGCCGAAAAAAAAAAAAGAATCAAGGAGTTGGTGGCCGAGCTGCTGGCCATACAGGCGACGTTGGGGCCAACAGATGAAGAAGAGGAGGATGATTAGTGCCCTTGGTCCTGGCTACTTTTGTTAAATCTGTTTTAAAAGTTTTAAATTGTTAAACCTTTTTAATGTTTTAAAAAACAAAAAAAAAACCCAAAACATTTTACTATGTTTGAAAAAGAAAAAAAAAAAAATTTTAATATGTTTCTAATATAATAAAAAAAAAAATTGTTACTAGGTTTTCAACAAAACCAAAAAAAAAAAAAAAAATATATGTTTTAAAAAATAAACCAACCAAAGCAAATAATTTAAATAAATTATATTTTAAGCCTTCATAAATGTGTCTTTTCTAATATGCGCACCAAAAAACAATTACACAAACAAGAAAAAACACGCTTATAAACATATAGACATATGTACATTATGTGGTTTGGGTAAGTTTTAGGGTCGTCAACATGAAGAAGGATGCAAGCGCTAAGGGGTTTAGGTAAGTTTTAGGGTCGTCAACATGAAGAAGGATGCAAGCGCTAAGGGGTTTAGGTAAGTTTTAGGGTCGTCAACATGAAGAAGGATGCAAGCGCTAAGGGGTTTAGGTAAGTTTTAGGGACCGAGAAATGAAGAAGGATGCAAGCGCTAAGGGGTTTAGGTAAGTTTTAGGGACCGAGAAATGAAGAAGGATGCAAGCGCTAAGGGGTTTAGGTAAGTTTTAGGGTCGTCAACATGAAGAAGGATGCAAGCGCTAAGGGGTTTAGGTAAGTTTTAGGGACCGAGAAATGAAGAAGGATGCAAGCGCTAAGGGGTTTAGGTAAGTTTTAGGGACCGAGAAATGAAGAAGGATGCAAGCGCTAAGGGGTTTAGGTAAGTTTTAGGGACCGAGAAATGAAGAAGGATGCAAGCGCTAAGGGGTTTAGGTAAGTTTTAGGGACCGAGAAATGAAGAAGGATGCAAGCGCTAAGGGGTTTAGGTAAGTTTTAGGGACCGAGAAATGAAGAAGGATGCAAGCGCTAAGGGGTTTAGGTAAGTTTTAGGGACCGAGAAATGAAGAAGGATGCAAGCGCTAAGGGGTTTAGGTAAGTTTTAGGGACCGAGAAATGAAGAAGGATGCAAGCGCTAAGGGGTTTAGGTAAGTTTTAGGGACCGAGAAATGAAGAAGGATGCAAGCGCTAAGGGGTTTAGGTAAGTTTTAGGGACAGAGAAATGAAGAAGGATGCAAGCGCTAAGGGGTTTAGGTAAGTTTTAGGGACCGAGAAATGAAGAAGGATGCAAGCGCTAAGGGGTTTAGGTAAGTTTTAGGGACCGAGAAAGGAAGAAGGATGCAAGCGCTAAGGGGTTTGGATGGGGTGCGGGATGAGGGTGCGCATGCGCAAGATCTTATATACATACGAACGCACGAATCTAAGAGGCCAAAAACC
This sequence comes from Gastrophryne carolinensis, assembly GCA_027917425.1. Lineage (NCBI taxonomy): Eukaryota > Metazoa > Chordata > Amphibia > Anura > Microhylidae > Gastrophryne > Gastrophryne carolinensis. The sequence continues at coordinate 41,422,770 of CM051239.1, read as the reverse complement.
AATGAAAACCAGAGGCAAACGCAAGTAATTGGAAGAGGTGGACGATGGAAGCAGCAGAAAAAACAGGCTGCCGCCGCAACAGGTGAGCACATGAACGTGATTTTTACGATTGTCAACTGACTGAGGCAAGTTCGGGAGATAACATACGAACGGACGTATATTTTAGGATAGAAACGTATTTGCTTATTGAATCACTCGCAAGTTCATACGAACGCACGAGCGTACGGGAAAAATAGGATGATCGGCACCCAAATCCAAGCTGTTACATGTTTCTTTGAATCGACCCTATAGTGTTAAGCCCCCCCCCCCCCATGCAGACTTACCAGGGATCAACGGTGCCAGCCAGCCATCAGTCTCCTTCTAGCTGGCCTGCCAGCCAGCCAGCGTGCACGTGCAGTGGCGCCCCCTTCCAAAACTCCAACATGTAGCGGCACGCTGCTCCTCGTCAGAAGAGGCAGTAGACCAGCAGGGGGAATGGGGGCGGGGACTACACTCATCGTCGCGCCGCTCCGCTCAGCCAATGCTGCGGCAGCGACAGATGGGGGTGGGATGTAGGTCCCCACTGAGCCACCAATGTAAAAAAAAATGACAGCTGCACGACGTGCACGAACGCCGGGCAGAGCTTCGCGCCCGGGGAGCTGGCGGTGCGCGGCCGTGCTCCCGCGCACATTACAGGGAACACTGATTGACACTGAACATAGTAGCCAAACTACAGGAGGAAACTGACACCACCTTCACCTATACCCAGATCATCCAGCACTGGTCGGACCTAAAACGCAGGAAGAGGCCCCGAGTGAGGAAATTCTTCAGGAAACATTTCCTAATTAAGTACATTACCATTACATCTTAGGAATACACTGACCTTAGGCAGGCCTGTGTTTATGAATGCTATTCTCTTCTAGTGAGCGAATATACCTATAGATTTAGGCCCACCCGGAGGCGAGGAGTCCGGCCAAGGCTGGAGAGATCTGGGAGAGGGGAAGGTGGTGGCAAACCAGTGCCAATGTCCTCCCCCTCCTCTGCAAGTCCTGAAGAACGACCCCTGGACCTGTCTGCAAAGAAGGGGCATCAGCTGCTCGGCAGGGAATCGGAGGAGGAGATACGGGAACAGCAGCACTCAGGTATGATTATCATACAGAAGCACACACAGGTACATGCACTGTAAACATACACTCATTTCTTAATTATATACTTTTAGATGCTGAGGTGATGGGTGAAGAGCCTGGAGTTGAGTCTGGAGTTCACAGCCCACAAGGCCAAGCACCTGAGGTGCAAGGATAAGGTGGGTGATGTCACACACACATTCTAATTTAAATGTCGTCATTAACGAATATGTAATTATACATTAATATATTTTTGCTTCCTCTACAGAGTCAGACCAAGAGGAGTGGCAGGCCCCAGAGAGGAGGGTGGTCCCCCAGGAACAGGTCCCCCACCAGCCTAGTAAGTTTGTAGACAACTTAGTTACTTTAAGTTAACATGCCTTCCTCAACAGGTATTCCCAATGCATAGGCTAGAATATTATATTATTTAAATGAACAATGCATAGCCTAGAATATTATATGATTTTCAGGAACAATGCATAGGCTCGAATATTATAATATTTTCTTCAACAGGAATTCCCAACGCCTAGCCTAGCAACGTCTTCAGCTACTGACTGCTGCTGCACATAGGCTGGTGGGCGAAATTGAGGAGCTTGCAGCTTCAATGGGGACCACCGAGGACTGGGATTCTGGGAGCCTGCCACTTTTTTGTAAATAACATTTTTAATAGATTTTTACATTTTTATAAAAATAAAAAAAAAGATTTAACAAATAATCAAAAGTTCAATATACAAGTAAAGAAAAAAAAACAACTTTTAATAAATTGTTTTAAACTTTACAATGTTTATGATGTCTATCATTTATTGCTAATTAAGGTAAATTTTACAAATTCACAAATCAACTTATGCACCTAAATCTGAGAAAAGCCACAAGGAATAGACAATTATCTAAAGAATAAAGGAAATTAGGGTAAGCATGAAAATATGGGGATAGAGAAAAAGAAACACTCACAAGGGAGTTAAGGTAAGCATGAAAATATAGGGATAGAGAAAAAGAAACACTCACAAGGGAGTTAAGGTAAGCATGAAAATTTGGGGATAGAGGAAAACTTACAGTGACAAGGGAGTTAAGGTAAGCATTAATAGAGTGGGACAGAGGAAAACATACAGTCACAAGGGGAAAGGTCAACATTGCAAGAATGCACAGCAGCATACTCTGAAGCCAAATGCTATTTGCAAGCTGACTGTTGGCCCCTAAAGCGCCATTTTGGATCTGTAAAGCCTCCTAACATGCAGTACATGCGTGTTTGGATTATTTAATGTGACCGATCTGTAGGTACAGAGTCATACATATAAGATTCATTGGGAAGGGCAACTTTGGCCGTTGGTGGAGTTGTCATTCCTGCTTGCCCACGTGTTTGCTAAAGCATATGTACTCATCAGGCTCATCAAGGGATGTTTGTGTGTTTACGTGCCTTTTACTTTTTAACACAGCCCAGCATCCAGCCTCTGGAAGTGTGGAAGCCTCCTCCAGTTTGAGCACGCCGTCTACTTCCCTGCTGCCTAGGACACAGGACCAGATATCTAGGGTAAGTGGACTTTGTTGAAACTGGTGATGCATGTGAATGCACATGACTTATTTTGTTCTTAAAGATATTTAAGGCCCAATCTGACACACTTTTTCACATGTCCCAACAGACTCCCACACTAATGGATGTCATCCAGGAGATGGAGGAGGAGGAGGATGCCAGCCGTATTGGACCTTCGCAAATTACCCCCCTGGAACCTAATCTGCCACTGTCCCAGCATCCTACTGCATCAAATCCTCTGCAACAGAGTGAAGCTGGACACATGCTGCCAGCCCATCGTGGGCAGCAGGCTGAGACTGAGCCTACAGTCCCCAGTGCTAGCTCTGCTACAGAGGTTTTGCCAAGCACATCTGGTACTGCTGCTCGCCCTAGAACTCCATCATCTGCAGGCGCACAAACCCAGGGAAGTGGAAGACGCAGTCAAAAACGTCCACCAGTTTCCCAGGGGAGGCGTGTGCCGATCATGGAGTCAGCATGGCGCCATGACAGACGTTACTTTAGGCAGGTGACTCAACGAACAACAGAGCAGCTTACTGCACAATTAGAGAACTTCAATACTACATTCACCACCATGCTGACTGATTGTAGGACGAGCAACAGCCAGATGGCTGAACAAATGGCCACCCTTAACAGACAGATGGCAGAACATACGGCCACCTTAAATGCAAACTTCTCTGCCATGCTAGATGAATTTCGAACTAGCAACAGACAGATGCTGGAGCAGTGGCAGATTATGAATGCCACACATGCCCAGGTGTTGGGCCATCTCCAAGGCCCACCACAACCTTATTATGGGCAACATAAATGTTAAGATCTATGTGACCTGGATCTGCTCCATATCTTTCCTCTACATCCCAACTCTATTTACCTGTGTGGTGAGCGCAACCAAGATTGGGATGTTTATAGCTTTGCTGGTTTGTTTTGGAATTCGGCCATATGGCTCATTAGAGTGCTCACATACCCCACTAGCCAATGGCTGAGCCTAAGCCTCGCTGAAGCGGCTGCTCAAGCTCCCATGCTGCAGGCTTGGGCCTAAGAAATTGCTGGCTGGCTCATCCTGTTTGTTGGCAATATTGGAGGACATTCTTGGCTGGAAAAAAACAACATTTGCCCATGGAAAAGATTGGACTGGACTGGCATTAGGACTGGGGGTCATTTGCTGGGTGGCCACCCAACTTACAGGCGTGGATGTGGCATAGGTATGGCTGGTTTCCACCTGTGCCGGTGGCAAATGTGGCCGAGCAGGAGAGGGTGTGTATGTGGCCCTATGTATTCCTGGGCGACTATTCCCCTGGAAATTGTTGCTCCCTATGGATCTTGATGTTGGTGGGCGGGGAAACTTCGGGCTGGAGTCATTTACTTTAGAACTCCTGTATGTGGGCAATTGCTAGGGGCCAGGAGTCTGGTCCAATTTATATTTATGTATTAAAATGTATGTTCATGGAGTCTGCGAGTGCCCTTCAAATAAAAATTGACAAATTCCCAGAAAATATATGGAATTTGACTTTAGCTGTTGTTGCCTCAGTTGATGCATTAATGGTTGTGTTGTTTTGATATTAATGAAGGTTTGTAATGACAAACATGACCAAACAAAACAAAAGTTAAGAAAAAAAAGAAGAAATTACATGTGCACGCACAGATTGGCCAGAGGTACTAGGGGTGCCATCAAAAATGTCATCTGCCTCCTGGCTGGGTGGAGAGGGGGGCAGATCCAGATAACGGGGGACACGCTGCATCAGGACAAAATGATGCAGCTAGCAGCATGCTATGATGATTTGGATGACCTTGTTGGGGTCATACTGCAGTGTCCCCCCGTATGGTCCAAACATCTAAATCTGGACTTCAGCAGTCCAAAGGCCCTCTCCACTTCGGCCCGGGTCTTCCGGTGTGCCCGATTATAGGACTCCTGGCTCGCATTCTGCGGGCGAAGAACAGGCGTCAGGAGCCAGGGCATAAGCGGATATCCAGAATCCAGAATAACAAAATATGTACATAAATTACACATTCTAAGCAACATTATTGTTTAACATGTCATCAAGGGCTAAAAACAGTCATAGGTTAAGACATGGGTCATCAACTATATTCATAGCCATACAGTGAAAAGGGAATGATGGAATTTGAGCAAACTTACCCAGGAGCCATCCACCAGAGAATTCCCCAGACTCAAACCGACGAAATAATCTGGAGCTCCGCAAGATATAAGCATCATGGGATGAGCCTGGATAACCGGCAAGTACACTAAGGAATCGCATGTCCGGGCCAACCACAGCTTGGATATGCAGCGAGTGGCCCATCTTGCAGTTCCTGAAACCAAAACCAACAAAATTACAGCAAGCCAAGGTAAACAACTCAAACACTAACTCCTAACACCCAGAAAAAAAAAAACACTTCTAAAATCCAAATAAAATTAACAAAGTACATAAATAGTTTAAATAACACATATTATATGGATGGGGTAGAAAATAAAGATTAACATGCTAATGACTAATTAAGGTCAGCATTATAATGGTTTGAGAAGGCCTGCATGAAAATAATTGATGAAGGTATGCATTGTAAAGTGGTTCAAAGGGACACTTTAGAAGGAGGGATTAAGGTATGCATTGTAAAGTGGGTAAAAGGAACACTTTAGAAGGATGGATTAAGGTATGCATTGTAAAGTGGGTCAAAGGGAGACTTTAGAAGGAGGGATTAAGGTATGCATTGTAAAGTGGGTCAAAGGGACACTTTAGAAGGAAGGATTAAGGTATGCAATGTAAACTGGGTCAAAGGGACACTTTAGAAGGAGGGATTAAGGTATGCATTGTAAAGTGGGTCAAAGGAACACTTTAGAAGGATGGATTAAGGTATGCATTGTAAAGTGGGTCAAAGGGAGACTTTAGAAGGAAGGATTAAGGTATGCATTGTAAAGTGGTTCAAAGGGACACTTTAGAAGGAGGGATTAAGGTATGCATTGTAAAGTGGGTCAAAGGGACACTTTAGAAGGAGGGATTAAGGTATGCATTGTAAAGTGGGTCAAAGGGACACTTTAGAAGAATGGATTAAGGTATGCATTGTAAAGTGGGTCAAAGGGACACTTTAGAAGGAGGGATTAAGGTATGCATTGTAAACTGGTTCAAAGGGACACTTTAGAAGGAGGGATTAAGGTATGCATTGTAAACTGGTTCAAAGGGACACTTTAGAAGGAGGGATTAAGGTATGCATTGTAAACTGGTTCAAAGGGACACTTTAGAAGGAGGGATTAATAGATAGTTACAATAAAGTTTGGCTAAACAATATAACAAAATAACATAATTAACTTACCTATAGATGTACTCGTCGGCTGCGGGAGGGACCAATGCAACGTGGGTGCAATCAATCGCACCCATGACGTTGGGCATGTCGGTGATATTATAAAAACCCAACTTAAGCGCGTTCCAGGCTACCATGTCGTCCGGAAAGGAAATATATTTGGGACACAGGGTAGCCATGCCATCTAGAAACTTGGATAGCGCGCGGCTCAGCGTAGGCTGGGACATCCCAACGGAGAGGGCACCCAGCCTCTGGAATGAGCCGTTTGCCAAAAATTGCAGGCAGCCAAGCATCTTGGTCATACCTGAAATTGCTTGCCCCTTCCTTGTGGTGCGGGCTAACCATGGGCGCAGCTCCCTATACAATTTATGGAGGGAAACGCGATTAAGTCAGGTCAGCTCGAAAAGCTCAACTTCATGCATGCAATCGATATGCATGCGTCGCCGGTGCAATCTGGCCTCGGCCATGCTGACACATGCAATGCCTTGGAGTTGAAGGCGCTCATATTCCTCGACATAGCCGCAAAACATGTTCAACAATAGTAATCCGAGTCAAAAATGGTCCCGTAAGTGGAGCGGAAATGAATCAGTTTTATAGGGCGGTGGACCATCGGCAATCAGGTCTCAGAATTAGACACAAGCCCATCCCAATAACGCAATTTATCTGAACTAACGCAAATTATCCGATTTAGATCCGTAACTTATCCGAACTAGCGCAAATTATCCGTTTTCATTCCGTCCATCGAAAGGGCATATACGCATTAGCGGGAACGAACATACGCATGGAACAAGTAACATAAAAACCAAAAAACAAGCCAAACAGTCAAAAAAAATACACAGACACATGCGAAAGTCCATGCGTATCTGTCTCTGAATCAACCCTAAAAACAAGATGGTTTTGAGAAGGCTATGATTCAACCCTATAGTGTGATGAGAAAAAAGGGGGAGAGCGTCTCCAGCCTAAAATCACATAGTGTGACCAGAGCGGAGGGTGGGGTTCCATAACTGCAGAGAGAGGCAGCCAATCAGAACATCTGAGGAGGGAGTAGGGGGTGTTTCCATTCTCGGTCCACTGAAGGTTGATTGATGGACCAGATCAGTGTGGTGGAGACTGGAAGCTGAATGAGGAAGTGATTTCCTCACTAAGGAGACCGACATAGCAGGAATCACAGCGCTCCAGTTACTCAATGACAGGTAAGCTACTGAACTAAAGTTTTGACTTGCCAATCACTTTAACTGCTCCCGATGGTCCCCCATGTTTCTCCCCTTTCCTTTACTGTTTCACCATAGCGATTTCAACTCTCCAGCTTCTGTGTTTTCTGCAAAACTCTTTTTGCCATTTTGGAGAGAGAACCTGTGTCCTCCTTTTTTTTTTGGGGGGGGGGGGATATTCTGATTCCAGTTAATCTCTAACATCTTTTTGCCCAATGTTTTGTCCCATATGTTCTCTTTAACCCTCCCTCCCTGTTTGTTTTGCATATAAGTGATTAATAATTTTACTATATTTTTTTTTGTTTTTGTTTTTGCTAAACTTTGGGGCCCAATATCAACATTTTTGTTGTTTTGACCTAAATATTTGTAACTTTGGACAATTTTTTTTTTAAACCTTAAAAAAACATGCAGGAAACTGCTGGCATTTGTTTTCGGCATGAAATAAGCCTGATACTCATTGGAAACAGCAGTTTCCTCCACCTATTTGCTTCAGGAAATTGACTCTTCAAATGCCACATTTGCCCTCTAAACATACCATAAATCAGGCGCCGGAGACAGTTTGGTGTACCAAAATGGTGCAAGTGTAAAATTTCAGGCGCAAATGTGGCACATTGGCAAACACTAGTGTGCAAATTAGCGCAAACAAAAATGTGTGTCCCATTTGATGACCATGAATCAGACAGAAGCCTTCAAAAAATGTGCATACATTCATTTGGGCACGACCAGGAATCGACCCTGTTGTCTCTCTCTTGCTCTTATCCACCTTTTCCTCCTTCTTCTCTTTTTCTCCTTCCGTTCATCTCTTGTTTCATCATTGCTTCACTCTCCCTCACTTTTCAACTTCTCTTATTCTGTCTCTGTCTTTACCATCTCTCTCTTTTCCTTGTGAAGACAGCATCCTAAAATCTTGCACAGCCCTGGGTTCAAGCACTTTGCATGCCCCCGAAATACAATTATATTGATGGTGTTGTGGAACTGAATTATTCTCTTGCAGTGTCAGTCTGAGATAGAGCTAGCTCTGGGGGCCCATCTCACACTTAGATGCAAGTATTACTGGCTTACATTCAGGGGCCATGCAAAGAAACATTATACCAAACAGTACTGTCTCTGTGTGTGCACTTGGGATGCCACAAATAAGCTATACATAGTTCAGGTTTTGCTGATGAAGGCCCTCAAGGACCAGGTCCACTGGAAGATTTCCTGCTACCCCTATGGGCCAGTCCAAGCCTGCTCTCTTGTATAGGTATGTTTTGTAGTGTCATTTATGTGGGCTCTAAGATGGTCACCCGGCTGGCTTGTGTGATTTCACAAATACAAGACGTTTTCTTGTTTAGCTGCCTTTAGAAACAAGTGGCGCTGGGCAGGAGCACCATACTGCCAGTATCTGATGAGTAGAACAATTCGCTGCTTTAAAACGAAACATGTACAGCTTTGTCTTTTTTATAGACCATTTTATGCAAATCCGCTTCGACAGAATAACAATAAAACATGACAAAAGTGCGTTATTTTTACAGTAATTACGTTGGCAGCACTTGGCAAATGAATCATACGTTTGTAGAACAACAATTTGTTGCGCACTTTCAGAGGTCTAACTCGCGCGTGCCCCCGTAAATCAGGAAAAAAGCATTCTTTGCAGAGAGACAAAGAAAAGCGCAGGAAAATCAAAACCCCCAGAAACAGAGAGGGATGCCAACATGCCGTCTGTACACTGCATCAGCCAAGGAGGGTGCACCCCACTATTGAGTGCCCGTCCCAACTTTTAGTATTTTGGGATTAAAAGGTTATGATTTAAATCAGGGATCTCCAATCTTTTATACTATTAGAGCCATTTTTAGCAGTGAGAGGTGATCGGAAGTCACTTTTGACATAAATAGATCATAAACATCAAATAACTATTATAAAACAAGAAATTATTGAAAACAATTCAAAATACAATGAAGGCATAAAACACAATGGTTTATTGAACATGGACCTCTCTAGTACAAATCTTGTCTGGTTACAAATCAAGCTCCAAACAAAAAAGGTTTCCTGCGCACACAGACCTAAACCCCATACGAGACCCAATTTTGGACCCAGACATTCCAGTGGGTGGAGGCAAAATGGGGACTAATACTATATTATTCATACAAATAATACAAAAACAACAAAAGCAAGTAAAGAATAACCAAATCCTGCTGCCACTATTGTCCAGGATTGCTCCGTACAGTGTGGATCCTTGGTGGTTAGGAGAAAAGAAAAAAAAACACTTGTGAGCTCTGGTCATTCCAGAGGTTTTATTAAAAATTCAGGCTCAAGGTATCCAATTTATCTCAGAGAAAATAACAACAGCACAGCTTAATGCACGTTTCGCTGCTATCATGACGTCATCAGAGACTGTACTACATTCGGTGATGCCGGATGAAGAATCTGATTACCCCTTTCTACCAGCATACTCTGGGATGCTGCTCTTTGTAGCCTCTGGAAGTACACTGAGTAATTATATCTTGTTACCTTCTACAACCAGAGCAGACAACGAGTATTTTAAGTATGGATATCTTGGCTTCTTCATAGTTAGCACAAGCTAATAAAGGAAAAACAATATTCTAATGCCTATGCTCAGCCTTGTGACATCTTTTTCCTCGCCTGGAAAAAATTATATCCTGGAGAGACGCCCGCATTGAATAAAACGCTTACCATGGTTGGAGCCATGCGATGTTGTGAACTTTGACAAGGCAAAAGCTTGCCCAGAAATCCCCATAAAAGTGTTTCCAAGACCTTGTCTGTGAAGGCATCATAAAACCTTAAGATTACCAAAGGATCTGGGTGGCAGTGTAGGGCCCGGTGTCAGAAAGCTGGGTTTGCATCCTAGGTCATGGGTCATCCAGCAGGACAATGACCCTAAACCTACTTCAAGAAGTAGAAATAGATGAGAACAAAGCGGTGGAGAGTTCTGAAGTGGCCGGGAACGAGTCCAGATTCAAATCCTACTGAACACCTGTGGAGGGATCTTAACATTCCTGTTAGGAGATGTCCTGTATGTGTTTAGGGGGCTGGTTCATTTCTAACGCCAGGTATTGCCAGATGAGCGTCTGTATAGCGGCGCTTAGAGCTAGTAGACGCTGTAAGCGGGTATCGGGCGCTGTAACAGAGCACCTCAGTCGCTGTAGTACCCTGGTCGGCATTAATGAATCTGATGTATGTTGGGCTTTCTAACACCAGTACAGCGCTGCAGCGAGCGAGAGGAAGCGCCAGCCAACCAGATCCACACCATATTTAACAAAACACTACACACACAGCGTTGACGCTCTAAATCTGGTCGCTATAGCATAGAGCGCCAGATGCTGTGTGATTAAAAGCTCTTTATATACACATAACCACCAGTAACAAAGCGAAAACACATGGAATGACATTGTATAACACTGTGATAATAACACTTTAGTGCCAGATCTGTAATAACAATTCTGCATAAAAATATTAAAAAAAAAAAATTATAAAAGCGTTCATCACACAATGATAAAAAAAATATATATATATAACACGCTATTTATACGCAACTAATGAAGCCCCATTGAAATGTATGGGAGAGCGCTACAGAGCGACAGGTACTACATGGCGCTCCTGAACCTAGAGCGCCGCCAATATACACTGAGCCCCCTGTAATAATACGTGTGACGCTACATGGCGCTGTTAAAGTCGCTCACCAGATTCACTTTCATAAATGTGGTTTTGCGTACAGCGCCCGGAGTTCACCAAACGCTGCCTGCCGCTACGAGGCGCTACCTGGCGTTTTTAAATAACCCCCATGGTGGGGAAGGTTCTTTCACTGTTGAGCAGGGTAAGTTTGGGATGCCCTTCTGCCTGGAGGGCAATCATTTTGTAACTTAATAACCTTGCATTTTGTACTTGGAAAATTCAAAATAAAAATGTATAAAACAAAAAAATCTTGTTAGTAGAACCCTTGGAATACGAGAGACTCAGAACAGTCTGCAAAAAAAGAGTTCCAAAATTCAATTTGGGAGGCGTAAGAAGCTTGTAGATGGTTATAACAAGCAATTGATTTCAGTTTTTATTCCACAGGGTGTGCAACCAAATATTAAAGTGGACCAAAACCCAAGATTTTGGCTGTCCTGTGTTTTGGTCCTTGCTCCGCTGTGTAAAAACCCACCAGGACGCCAAGACCAGCTCACCTCTTCCCAGTACCACGACGCGTCTAAGAGCAGTGGCTTTCCTCCTCCTCTTCCCTCTAACAGGGAGCGTGCCTGCGCCGGCCATTCACAAATGCCTGGTACGGGCACGTGCCCTGCAACAGGGATAGCGGGATGCAGCCGCTGGTCTTAGATGAGCCGTGGGACCGGGAAACAAGGTAAGTGAATGGGGCGACCTGTGGGGTTTCACACAGCTGGGCATCCTGATTTTGGATGCCCCGGGGGGGATCGGCCTGGGTTTTGGTCAAGCTAGGTTTTGGTCCACTTTAAGGCCTCTGCTAAAGAAACTGAAGATGAAAAGTGATTTCACCTTTCAGCATGAAAACAACCCAAAGCGTATTTCAGCATCAGGAAAAGAATGGCTTTAGCCAGGAGATTACATTTTGAAACGACTCAGCCAGAGCCCAGATCCGAACCCAACTGAAAGTCTGTGGGGTTACCTGAGCAGGAGCTCGCAATCTAACAGACTGTAATAGATAGATAGATAGATAGATAGATAGATAGATAGATAGATAGAGCCATGCTGATAGACTCCTAGCCAAACAGACTGAATGCTGACATAAATGTAGGGTCATTCAGCATTGTATTAGTTTAGGGGTGTGCAGATTTTTTCAACCACATTACTGTATTTTCCACCATAATACCTACCTCCCAATCACCCTATTATAGACAGTGTAGTATCCCACATTAAAGGCAGTGAGGGGCATCCCAAAGTACAGGCAGTGAAAGGTATCCCAATTACAGGCAGTGTGCGGACATCCCAATTACAGGGAGCATGCATGCATCCCAATTACAGGCAGTGTGCGGGCATCCCAAATCACAGGCAGTGTGTGGGCATCCCCAATTACAGGCAGTGTGTGGGCATACCAATTACAGGCAGTGTGCAGGCATCCCTATTGCAGGCAGTGTGCGGGCATCCCAAATCACAGGCAGTGTGCGGGCATCCCAAATACAGGCAGTGTGCGGGCATCCCCAATACAGGCAGTGTGCGGGCATCCCCAATTACAGGCAGTGTGTGGGCATCCCAAATTACAGGCAGTGTGTGGGGATCCCAAATTGCAGGCAGTGTGCGGGCATCCCCAATACAGGCAGTGTGCAGGCATCCCTATTGCAGGCAGTGTGCGGGCATCCCAATTACAGGCAGTGTGTGGGCATCCCCAATTACAGGCAGTGTGTGGGCATCCCAATTACAGGAAGTGTGCGGGCATCCCCAATTACAGGCAGTGTGTGGGCATCCCAAATTACATGCAGTGTGTGGGGATCCCAAATTACAGGCAGTGTGCGGGCATCCCCAATACAGGCAGTGTGCAGGCATCCCTATTGCAGGCAGTGTGCAGGCATCCCAATTACAGGCAGTGTGTGGGCATCCCAAATACAGGCACTGTGCGGGCATCCCAAATACAGACAGTGTGCAGCATGCCCCCCCCCCCCCAAAAAAAAAAAAAAAAACAGATTCCCCAGCAGCTGTCTCTCTCACACACACGCCCCACCCATTTGCCTGAACCGGATCTCTGGGCACTTGGGGCAGCGGCAGATACGGTGACAACTGCTGAGGCAGTAGTGAGGGCAGTGGAAGCCGGTAATGTATATGTATGTGTGTGTGTGGTTTTATGTTGGTGGGAGACGGAAATGTAAGGTTTTTTTGTTGTCATTTTTTTTTTATATTTGCCCAATAAGACACATTGACATTTCCCCCCACTTTTGGGGGAAAAAATAGGCGCATCTTACAGTGTGAAAAATACGGATTTTACTTCTTTATTTCTATTTTTTCCACCCTAATATCTTTCAGCTTGTTTGCAGTGGAATTGTACAGATTGTAGGTAAAATGAAAAGTGGAGAAAGTTCTGAAATAATTTTCTTTGTTGGGTTTTTGTCATTGAGGTGTGTAGACTTTTTCTATCCACTGAAATGCTATGAGAGTCCCTAATGACGGCTTTTCCCTTCTGTGAGCTGCTGACAGAAGAGAAGAAAGATTTCATCTGCGATCGTAGTCATTGCTCAGCTCAGAACTAATTTTTTTCCCAAAACATTGTATTAAAAAATCTAATAATAAAAAGCAACATACATTTCATCCCAACACTATTATCACGCCATTATCTCCCTTCTCTTCTTTTTTTTCTTAGCTTCTGGAAGGAAGTTCATTAAGTGGAATCTTATCCCGAAAGGTGTGATAACTTATTGTCTCCTGTATTTTGTAATTATAAAAACAATCAGTAGCTTCGCAGTGTAAATCGCCATCTCGCCGGCGTTCCCGCTGGGTGACAACGCTAATTTATCTTCCCACTTAAATCTAACTTTTGCTGCTGTGTTTGTCAGGTGTGGGTGGAATTTCCTCATTAATATCCGCCCACATTCTGCCGCTCGGCTCCCTGGCCATCTGCCACCTTCATCCATTTTTCATTTCCCCGGTCCAGCTCCGGCACAGTGTTATGGGGATCCAGGGAAATGTGCCACAATGGCCGAGCTCATGGTATCTGTCATTTGATTTTACTGTGTTTTGACTGTGCCTTTAACTAAATTCTTAAAGTGGACCAAAACCAACGGCGATTGACTCCTGGGCCGATCGATTCCCTCCCTCGGGGCATACGAAATCGGGATGCCGCGCTGTGTGAAACCCCCCAGGTCTCCCCCATACACTTACCTAATTTTCTGGTCCAATGGAGCCATGGCGGCATCCCCACTATCCCTCTAGCAGGGCGCGTGCCCATGCCAGTAATCTCCCTGTTAGAGGGTAGCGGGGGGATGCCTCCTTCGGCATGCTGATTGGACAAGCAGCCACTCATGCGCCATAGAGGTAAGTTGGTTTTGGCAACCTGGGGGTTTCACACAGCGGGGCACCAGAGACAAGGACCAAAACCCAAGATAGTCAAAATCCTAAGTTTTGGTCCACTTTAAAGAGGTACAACACACCTGATTTTCACTTTTCGAGGTGTTGTTCCTTTTAGTGAGAACATTCCAAATTGGGATGCCCCACTATGTGTATCCCCCCAGGTTGCCCCATTCACTCACCTTCTTGTCGCAGACACGGCGAGATTGAGTGCACTGATTGGCTGAGCGGCCCGCTCAACCAATCAGCGCACTTATTTTTACTCGGCTCCGCTGACGGCTAAGCTGCCTGGACGCTAAGCAGCCGAATAACACCGAAGGGAGCCGAGTGCACCATGGCCACATCCCCTGCTCGCCTCCTAGCCGTCGCGTGCCCGCACCACACATTCAGAAAGGTCGGGTGCAGGTGCGCACACGGCTAGAGGTGAGTCGGGATGCGGTCACGGCGCAGAGATGCGGCAAGGGCTTCCGGGCCAAGGTGAGTGAAACGGGGCTACTGGGGGGGTTTTATACAGCGGGGAATCGCGTATTGGCAAGGAGTGGAACTCGGATGGCCCTGGATTCTTTTAGACTCCAGGGCCTCCGATGTTCCTTTTTACAGATTAAAAATCACCTGAAGCTGACCCCTATTCCTAACAAGCAATAGTTAGTAACAACTTGATGGGCATGTCCAATAGGAAATACATAGTGCTTGGGAATAGCTGTGTGACCCCCCCCCCCCCCCAGGTCGTAAAAAAACAAAATACATTTTGTGACCTCTAGGTCCTCCGTTTCCATTATTGATTTGGGATGCCCCACTGTCTGAAACCCCCCAGAAAGCCCCAAACAACTCACCTCTTCACACGACGCTTGGGATGAAGGGGATGCGGCACTGAGCTCCCCATTCAAAACAATGAGAGCCGCCTGCCAAATTACGTAATCACAGTGGACCCAGGATTACAGAGGGAGAGAGATTACTCTTGCCCTGGGGGCTTTCACACAGCGGGGCATGCCGAATCAGGATGCCCTGGAGGAAAGCCAACGGCCGGCCCAGGAATCTTTTATATTCCAGACGGGCCGCTGGTGGTTTTTGTTCCACTTTGAAGCAGCACAAGCAGTACCTTCCAGTACCTTGGGCGATGCAACCAGCTCAATGGTAGATTTTTCCACAGCTGAGGTCACACCTAAATGGCAAATATGAGATCGCTGATTGGCTGATTTCAGGAAGGCCAACTGGCCAGCTACCAGCTTTGCCTGTGGACTGAGTTGACCAGCAACCCTGGGGGTGTCACACAGCAGGGCACATGGGTTTCGGATGCCCTGTGAGGCAGGCTAGAGGTCGGCCCTGGACTCTTTTAAACTCCAGGGCCAACCATTGTGGTATCTGAGCGGCTTTAAGGTTCCAGTTAGTTACAAAAGGGTGGATAATCGGAGGTCATGTACGGTATGGTTCAGAGATTGATCTGGTGACGGTGTCATTCCCTCTACAGAGAATATATGGCAACAACATGAACATTGAAGGGGCTCCAGTGCTTTCCAAAATCTATTTCAATAATAAAAATGTTGGGCTGTAACAAGCCATTCAATTGTTTTATTAATGGTGTCTATTATGTAAAGGTGACACTTTGCAGCTATTTATATCTAACATGGTCCCTCCTTTCTGATTAGAATATGTTCGGGTGTGGGTGGATTTAAGAAGTTAGGGTTAGGTCAGATTTAGTAGCCACAGCCCATAGCCTGGCTGGATGGGTGGTGAGTGATGGGTGGTGAGTATTATGCTTGTTCATATCTTATCTTCTATAGCAACCCCAAACAAAGCAACTTAATAAAGCATGACATCACAGTGACATCACTGACTGAGTCATTAATTACATGGCTGCTGCTGATTGTGTGTCAGCCCTTTAGATGAAGTGGAAAATATCTGCCCTTGTGCCATTGCTGCCTCAGCACTGAATTTAGTGCTGGATACTGGTATAGTATATATATATATATATATCATATAAATATACCATATAAATGGTGTCTCTTTTACATTCAGCTTTCCAGGGCCATCAGGCAGGCTGACTCATTACTAGTGCCAGGTAACGGCAGATGAGCGTCTGTACGGCGGCGCTAAGAGCGACCGCTAGTGGCATTGATGAATTTGATGTGTGAGTCGCTATAACACCAGTACAGCGCTATATAGGAGCGAACGGTAGCGACTGGTCAGTGTGAGCGACTCAAACCATATTCCTCAAAAAAACACCCTCACACAGCGCCGGCGATCAAAATTGTGTCGCTGTAGTCCAGAGCGCCAGACACTGTGTGATTGAAGTCCGTTTTTAAACACATATCCACTAGTAACAAAGCGAAAACATATGGAATTACATTGTTATGTTATGTTATGTTTGTGACATAAACACTTTAGTACCAGACCTGTAATGACAATTCTGCATAAAAATATAAAAAATAAAAAAAAAATAAATAAAAATGACTTTTAATAGGCCAGGAGAGGTCACACGATGATTTGATAAAAAAAAAACCTGTTTAAAGAGAAGAAAAGTAAGGTCCATTGAAATGGAAGAGCGACAGGTAATACCAGGCGCTCTGAAAGCCAGAGCGCCGCCGGGATCCGCAGAGCCGTCTGTGATGATGAATCGGTCGCTACGTGTCGCTGTAAGAGGCGCTCACCAGAATTGCCTTCATAAATGTGGTATTGCGTGCCGCGGCCGGCGTTCACCTGACGCTACCTGTCGCTTACAAGGCACTACCTGTCGCTATCCCTTCATGAATAAAGCCCTAAGTCTGTTTCCTTATAGGTTATATACAATGTATCCTTCTGGTTCTGGAGACTCCCACAGCCAATAACACAGGTCACATCCTGCCATCGGGGTGTGCAAGCTGTGGGCACCAGGAGACACCCCTCTCTCTTTCTTGAGCTTGAGCATTTCTTTCACTTCTTTTACATAATCCTTCCATCTTTCAACTCCTCTCCATTTTACCTTTTTTTCACCTCCCTCCATCATGCTCTCATTTCCACATTCCCTCTTTATCTTTTCCAAATAAGCTCCTTCTCCTTTTTTCCACACTCCTTTGTTTCCATGTTTTACATTCTTTAGATCTCCCTCTATTTTAATCTTCTCTACCTAGTCATTTCTTTTTACCTTCCCTCCATGTTTTCCATGTCTTCACTCCTTTCTTTCTTTCTTTCTTTCTTTCTTTCTTTCTTTCTTTCTTTCTTTCTTTCTTTTCCATGTTCCTACATCTCGTACTTGTCACATTCCTTCACACATTTCCCTGTATTTTCTATTCTTTCTGTTTCTGTATTCATACTTTATGGGGGTTATTTAAGAAACACTAATGCCAGGTTATGCCACGTAGCGTCAGGTGAATGCCGGGCGCAGTATGTGAAACCCATATATAAGTAAGTCAATCTGGTCAGCGCCTCTAATAGCGTCATGTAGCGTCACATGTATCACTAGCGGTGGCTCACTGTAAAGCACCAACGCTGTGTGTTCAGCAGCGCCATGTAGCACCTGTTGCTCAGTAGCGCTCTGCCATACATTTGAATGGTGTTCTATTTGGTTGTGTATAAATTGCATTTTCCTAAAGTAATGTTCTACATTTTTGGTTCAAATCATTGTGTGTCCTGCCCGGCAACCAAACACTTTTATTGTGATTTTTCTTTTATGCAGAATTGTATGTGCAGATCTGCTATTGCAGTATCATTGTCGCCGTGTTAAAACAATGTCATTCAATGTGTTTTGACTCTGGTGCTGGTGGATATTTGTTGAGAAAAAGACTTTTTGCACACAGTGCCTGGCGCTCTAGCAACTAGAATGCCGACGCTGGTTGTGTGTAGTTTTTTCTTAAATATGGGCTTCAGTGCTGAGTGCTGGTGTCACGCTCTGGTAACTCCAGCCCTCCAGGTAAACCCTCAACCCCCAATCTCCGCAGCCAGCTTCACCTGTAGGAGCCCCCGCTTGCCGGGACGCAGTATACGCCTGCCCGGGATCGGTTGCCCCCAGGACTTCAATGGCTCAAAGGATGAGAGCTTACTGGTTGGAGGTCTGAAGAACCAATGACTAAGAGCGAGTATAGCGGAAGTCCAAGACAGGCCAGAGGTCGATACCGGGAAGTCAGAAATCGCAGCGGTACAGAGGGATGAGGCAGCTCGAGGTCGGGGTACAATGCAGAGGTCGGCAACAGAGATCGGACGGAGAATGGTCGGTTCAGGCAGGGGTCAGCAACGAGGATCAATCACAGTAATATCACAAGTCAAAGCAAGGTACAAGGCTCTATCACAGGCACTGAGTGAATGACGGGGAAAAGGCTTTATAGGAACAAGACATGATTGGGAGAGAGCGTGATTGGTGGAACTGGGAGCTTACAGCTCATTGGCTGACACAAGGAAAGGGCGTATGGTCCAAGAGACTCCTGTGGGGCTGATTGGCCCGCACAAACAAAGGGGCAAGCCCTAACATAACCTAGGGCTCATTGGCCCTAAACTGTGAGGGGAGAGTTCCCCCCTAACTGAGCCCGTAGGCTCTACTGATTCCTCCTCCGGCGGCCGCGCTGACAGCAGCGCCGCCGGAGGGCATATGCAGGACGTGCTCGCGCGCGCGAGCACGAGCAGAGGAGGAGACGCGGGGGTGAGGAAGGAGGGCGGCCGTGCTCGACGCCATACGAGCCGCGCGCGAGCACGAGCAGAGGAGGAGACGCGGGGGTGAGGAAGGAGGGCGGCCGTGCTTGACGCCATACGAGCCGCCGCCGCCTGGCGCGGCCGCCGAGCAGAAGCTGCTGCGGCAGGCCGCCCGGAGACGGCGCTGGAACGGGGCGCAGGTAAGCGGTTTCTGACAGCTTGACGCACTTAACTGGCGCTACCTATCACTCACTGCAGCGTTGTCCTACTGTTAGCGCGCAGTCTTGGGCGCTATGACCTTGGGACACTACCTAGTGTTCTCCATTGGCTCTGCAGTAAATCAGGGAGAAGCATCTACAGGGCCCACCACACATCACATTTAACAATGCTATAGTGCCCGACACCCGCTTGCAGCGGCCACTTGTGGACACTCTAAGAGCCGCTACATAGATGCTCACATGGCAATACGTGGCGCTAGTCTTAAATTAGCCTCCACAGGGGCAGGACGAGATCAAGGGACGTGCCCTATCTCCTTCTTGGGTGTCCATTACCTCCCCAATGGTTCTCTTGTAAATCACTGCATGCCACCCACCTCTCTGATTTAATAATTTCCAATCATTCTTTAATCACCCCCTTCCCCTCATGCCCTGCTGGTTTCCAATCCCCCAAGCAGAAGTGCCGTAGGCAGCAGTGGTTTACAGCTAGTCACCAATAAGGCTTAAGAGTAGGCATGAAGAGACCCACTGGTTCCTGGCGGAGAACCTGTGGGAGTTCCACACTCTATGGCTGTAAGACTTGATTGTGTATTCCGATTGTGTGGAGAATATTAATTGGCAAGAATAGGAGCTGTAGAGGTTGGTGAGATGTAGAATCGGTCAATGTAGTGAAATGCGCAATGTATTGAAATGTGGAATATATATGCAGTACCCCTTTCACCCCCCTGCTCCATTCCCTCGTTTTTGCCTTCTGTACCCCTTATCCCCAAGACTTTAAAACCAATAAAATTTGATTATAATAAATTAGCCTCCGCATAAATACACCATTTTCACTGGGACCCGACATTCACCTGACGTTCATCTGGCACTACATGGCCTTAGCGTTTCTTAAATAAACCTCTAGGTGCAGGGCCGTATTTGGGGTTCATGGTGCCCTAGGCACTTTAGGTGCTTGCGCCCCCTTTTTTCAAGTTAGTCACGGTCCACATAAAAAAAGGTGTGGCTAGGGGAAAGGGTGCAATGGGTTAGATGCAGAGAATGTGTGTGGAAGAGGGAGAGGGCACAAATGGGGAAATGCAGAGAAGCAGGAAAGCATGTTCTATCTTTCTGGCATTCTGATATACAGGAGTCACATGACCACAGCAGTGGAGGGGAGAATCTCTGGCCCGTGTTCAACCCACCCTCTCTCCACAGAGATACACTCTGCATCCTTCTGCGCTTGGCTTCTTAGGAGGCTTTAATGTTCTGGCTATGGAAGTTTTCATTTCTTTTCTTTACTACAGTAGTAAGGGCAGATCCCTCCCCCCTTCCAGGTTGCCACCCTAGGCACGTGCCTAGGATTGCCTAATGGGAAATACAGCCCTGCCTAGGTGTACAGACTTGGTGTACGGTTGCAAACAACAACAGATTGCAGGTAGTCAAAACTGCTTCCACAAAACACACATTTACTAGCATAAGAAAATGTTATGGCACCTTTTGGCACAAATAATATACACTTTCAAAAGTTCCATTAAAAGTGGATTTTCCTTTTAACTAATTGGCAAAATGATGTATCGAACCTGTAAAAATGCCCCATCACAGGTACAAGTGATTCTTTAGAATAATTGCACTTCTTGTGTGTTAAAGTAAGAAAAGCTCACTCAGATGCAAGTTTCAGCTCACACCCAAAAGTGTAAAAATTGCACGGACTTCACTAAATAAATAGCATGGCTTCCAATGGCACCATATTTTCATGACTGAATAGTTATTGAATACAGAGAAAGGGAGGGCTATGTATTTCCAATTCAGTTTAGCTATAACTTGGGGGGTTATTTAAGAAACGCTAGCGCCAGGTAGTGCCACATAGCGGAACATAGCATCGGGTGAACGCTGGGTGCTGTATGTGAAAACCACATTTAAGAAAGCGAATCTGGTGAGCGCCTCTAACAGCGCCATGTAGCGTCACATGTATTACAAGAGGCGGCTCAGTGTATAGCGCCGGCCCTCAAGGTTTAGGAGTGCCATGTAGTACCTGTCGCTCAGTATCGCTCTGCCATAAATTTCAATGGTGTTTCATTTGGTTAAATTTTGCTATAGTTTACATTTTTTTTCTCAAATCATTGTGTGGCCTCTCCTGCCCAGCAAACAAACACTTTTACTGTTTTTTTTTATTTATTTATGCAGAATTGTATGTGCAGGTCGGCCATTGCAGTGTCATTGTCACAGTGTTAAAAGAATGTCATTCTATATGTTTTCGCTCTGGTGCTGGTGGATATGTGTTGAGAAACAGACTTTGATCACACAGCGTCTGGCGCTCAACTTTAGAGAGGCCAGCTTTAGAGTGCTGACGCTGTGTAGTTTTTTCTTGAATACGGGCTTCAGCACAGAGTGCAGGGCATACTTAACTGGCGCTAACTATCGGTGGCTGCAGCGTTGTCCTGTTGTTAGATGTAGCGTAGCCTTGGGCGCTATGACCTTGGAACACCACCTAGCGTTCGCGATTGGCTCTGCAGTGAATCAGGGAGAAGCTTTTACAGCGCCCACCAGACATCACATTGATCAATGCTAAATCAGCCTCTTGCTTGGCCGAAGTAAGTACTGGTAAAAATTTCCATTGGGACTGGCTGCAAGCAGGGAATGGTTTATTTTTGTTTTTCCTTTCTATGTCCCATACATTTCTCTCAGTCTCTTTCTCTTCACCTCTCTCTTTTTGACATTATCTCAACTTTCCTTCACATTCCCGCCATTCCCCCTTCCCTGTGAGGTAGTCATTAAGGAACCGATATTGTGACCAGAGGTTAGATTCATGGCTGGGGCATGACTCAAGTGCTCTTGTTCAGGGCACCTAGCCACCCAACTGTTCCCTGGGCACCATGGCACATGTTTGCACTCACTGCCCTGTAGTGAGTTCACTGGTGTGGTTACTATGCGTGTTGCACATTAGTTGCAGGGATGGATTAAAAGCAGAGAACGAATTCCTTGTTAGTATACATAGGCGCACATGATTCATTATTCATACTTTCTCTCTTTCTGTCTCTATGGTTGCTGAGTGTATATGTGTGTATGAGTGTGGTTGGGGACATCATTCTGAAATCTTGCTTAGGGCACATCTTAACCTCCTTTGCTGCTGTCATGCATCATATTCTGCTTCAGGCCATATACATTGCTGCCATACAGTATGTCATGCTGTGTGTCAGGGCTCATGTACTGCTCTCATGTTTCATATTCTGTGTCGGGTATTATATATTACAGAGTATATCATTTGACAGCAATTTATATGAGGCCTGACACCAGTATTTTAGTCTATCAAACAAGACAGCAGTATATAAGGCATATCATACAAAGTAACACATGCCAGCAGTATAAAAGAGGTCTGACACAGAGATGAGGGGAGCAAAACACAGCTGGGTTGAGATGGGGGTGCAGCAAGGAGCTGGCCAAAAATGGGGGTGCAGCAAGAAGCAGGGGTGCAGAATACAGCATGGTATAGATAAGGGTGCAAAACAGTGGGGTGTAGATGGGGCTGTAGAAAAAGCAGGACAGAGATGGGGTGAAGCAAAGAGCGTAATAGGCATGTAGCATCGAGCAGGGCAGAGATAGGGGGCAGCTTGGGAGCAGGGTGGAAATGGGGTGCAGCATGGAGCAGGGCAGAGATGGGCATGCAGCATGGAAGCAGGGCAGAACTGGGGTGTAGCATGGAAGCAGGGCAGATATGGGTATGCAGTGTAACAGAGATAGGGGTAGAGCATTGATGCAGGGGAGAGATGGAGCTAAATGGAGGTGGGGATGCAGCATGAGAGCAGGTTAGTAATGGGGGGTGCTGCATGGGAGCAGGGCAGAGATGGGGGTACAGCAGAGAGCAGGGTGGGTTTGGGGGTACAGCATGGAGTAGGGCAGAGATGAGGGTGCAGCATGGAGCAGGATAGATATGGAGTGAAGCATTAAGCAAAGTGGAGATGGGGTGCAGCATGGATCAGGGTGGAGTTGGGGGTGTAGCATGGGGCAGGGCAGAGATGGTGGTGAATCATGGAGCAGGGCAGAGATGGGGATGCAGCAGGTAAGTAAGAGATGGAGTGTAGCATGGGAGCAGGACAGAGATGGGGGTACAGGGTTGGAGGAGGGCAGAGATGGGGTATGGCATGGAGCAGGGTGGGGATGGGGTGCAGCATGGAGCAGGGTGGGGATGGGGGTACAGCATAGGAGCAGAGAAGAGATAGGGTGCAGCATGGGAGCAGGACAGAGATGGGGGTACAGGGTTGGAGGAGGGCAGAGATGGGGTACGGCATGGAGCAGGGTGGGGATGGGGTGCAGCATGGAGCAGGGTGGGGATGGGGGTACAGCATAGGAGCAGAGAAGAGATAGGGTGCAGCATGGGAGCAGGGCAGAGTAGGGGGTGCAGCATGGGAGCAAGGCAGACAAGGGGGTGCAGCAGAGATCAGGGCAGGTATGGGGATGCATCATGGAGCAGGGATGAGATAGGGGTGTAGCATGGAGCAGGGCAGGGTAGTAGGTGCAGAATGGGAGCAGGGCAGAGGTGGGGGTATAGCATGAACAGGGCAAATATGAGGGTGCAGCAGAGGTCAGGGTGGGTATGGGGGTGCAGCATAAAGCAATGTGGAGATGGTGGTGTAGCATAGGAGCCGGGAAGATATGGGTGTACAGCATGGGAGCAGGGAAGAGATAGGGGGCAGAATGGAGTAATCTGGAGATGGGGTGCAGCATGGGAGCAGGGAAGATATGGGGTGCAGCATGAAGTAGGGTGGAGATGGGGGTGCAGCATAGGAGCAGGGAAGAGATGGGGTGCAGCATGGAGCAAGGCAGAGATGGGGGTGCAGCATAGAGCAGGATGGATATGGGGGTGCAGCATGGGAGCAGGGCAGAGATGGGGTTGCAGAAGAGAGCAGGGCAGGTATGGGGGTGCAGCATGGAGAAGGGAAGAGATGAGGTGCAGCATGGAGAAGGGCAGAGATGGAGTGCAGCATGGAGAAGGGTAGAGATGGGGAGCAGCATGGAGCAAGGTGGCGATGGGGGTGCAGCATGGAGCAGGGCAGAGATGGGGGTGCAGCATGGAGCAGGGCAGAGATGGGGGTGCAGCATGGAGCAGGGCAGAGATGGGGGTGCAGCATGGAGTAGGGCAAAGATTGGGGTGCAGCATGGAGCAGAGCAGAGATCGGGGTGCAGCATGGAGTAGGGCAGAGATGGCGGTGCAGCATGGAGTAGGGCAGAGATGGCGGTGCAGCATGGAGTAGGGCAGAGATGGAGATGTAGCAAGGAGTAGGGAAGAGATGGGGTGTAGCATAGAGCGGAACAGAGATGAGGGTACAGTGTTGAAAGAGGGCAGAGGTGAGGGTGCAGTATGGGAGCAGGGAAGAGATAGGGAAGGGAGGAAGGGGAGACAAGATGGCGGTGCCCATCGATCTGATAAGGCGATTCTCAGGTAAGGTAAGACTTTTTTATTAATGTAGCCCACCCTGCTTCAGTGCTATGGAAGGGTGACAGGGCAGGGGGGACTTTGAAAAGGACCATGCTGGGTGGAATGGTCCTATAAGTTCAAAGTAGGGGCCCAGCCATCACATTATGATATAAGGGGGGCCCATACCCTATACAGCTCATATTCTCTGGCCCACAAACCTATAACTGTCCGAACGACAGTAAGTGCAGAAGCATTTAATGAAGGACTCAGGGCAGGGATCCCCTTGGGCCCCATACTGGAGTCTTGGCTGCCCTGTCCTGATGGCGGCCCTGCGACAGTAACTGTATATCAGCTGCTGCTCATACTTATTTTCTATCGTGAAGCTGTTACATGTTTTTACAAGAAATAAAACAACATTTTGTATCCATGTAGTAACATGTGATGAGATATTCTGATACAAGGCAATCTTATTTCAGACATCCTATGGTGGCAGAGCAAAGCTCCTCACAGGTGCAGAATCCCTCATTCCTGTTTCCAAAGCTTTGGGTCCAGTTTATAAATATCAATAGCAAGTAAGTCTCTCTCCCCTGTCACAGACCCTCCAACCACCCCCTAAAAGTTTAAAAATATTAGTCTACCTCGGGGGATTATTATAAAGTGGATGATTCACTCACCAAGTCTCGGCTCTTATCAGGGATCTAGGCCTTTTTGAAAGGCCGACTTGAGCCCACAGCTAGAGGGGAGCAGGGATAGGGTCGGCCGTGCTCGCTCCACCTAGATTTCTTTGGCACACTGAGCTCAGAATGAATTCTGAACTGAACAAGCGCCACTGATTGACTGAGTCGCCCACATGGGAACCAGAGATTTTTTTGGTGATCGCAAGGAATGCAGAAGGGGGGGGGGGGCATCCAAAAACGTGATGCTCCACCAGGGAGGAACAAAAGAACAAAGGCCAAGAAAGTGATTTTTTGGGGGGTTTATTTAAAGATGTACAACACACAGGAATTTAATTTTCCTGTGTGTTGTTCCTCACAGTTCGCCCATTCCACTCACCTTCCTAGTGTTCCCACGGCACAGCTTCAGCCAAAAACGAGTGCCCCGATTGGCTAAGTGGACCCTGAGCCAATCAGCATGCTCAATTTTACTTCGCTCCCTTCAGCTCTGCTAGCTAGGCCATTTTGAGTGGCTAAGCAGTCAAGCAGAGCTGAGTGCACCGCCGGCCACATCCCCTGCTCAGCTTCTAGCTGTGACATACCCGCTCCACCAGTTCAGAAAGTCAGACACAGATGTATGAACAGCTAGAGGTGAGCGGGAACGTGAGACAGCGAGGGCTCCAGGAACAGGTAAGGTCCTGATCCGCGCCCCTGGATGTCAGATGGGGCAGGGCCGCGTCCGGCTGGAAGGCTTATTCCAGGCCTGGGGAGCTGGGATACCCCAGTGCACTGGGTTTGGAATGCTCCTGTTGGGTGTAGTTCTCCGTACAGGAGGGTGGCCTTGCGTGCCAGGGTTAATCCCTGTGTGCAGCTCCTCCACTGCTTTTCTCCATTAAGATGGTAGGCGAGAGGTTAGGGGAGGAGCTATCTTATAAAAAAAAGAGATGTAGCTGGAGTTATCTTACAACAGGTAGGTAGTAGGTGGAGTTATCAGATAACCACGGAGAAGGGGGTGGGATTCCCATTAATAAGAGAATAAAATGGTAGTATTAGACTTTAAGCTAGAGGGAAAGGGTGGAGTTAGGCCCTGAGCTATAAGAAAGGGGTGGAGTCTCCCTAAATACCAGAGGTGGAGTTCATGGTACGTCACTGGGTGGGTCAGTGTATAAAAGCCCAAGTAGCGGCAAAATCAGTGAAGTAGCAGGAACAGCAAGAGTGGCACAGGAGGAGATACTGCTTCAGAGTGCAAGGACCTACGCCTGAATAAGGGCCCTGTCGGGAAAAAACGAACAATGAAGAAGCCCCTACAGTGGGAGTGAACAAGGCCAAGAAAAGTGCCTGGACTCTGGTAAGGTGCGGCTGCCCTTGGTTGGAAACCCTTAAAGCAGACCTTCACTCTGAATAAGAGTCTATCTTATATGTTTCCCACACCCTGTACATACAGATTGTCCACATTAAAAATCATCCGACCTGCATTTACTGCATGTTATGAGCCTTTAAACATTCAAGATGGCGGCTTATGGAAGCCGCCTTCTTATCAGGCAGCCTGCAAACAGGAAGTGCCTCCTGACTGTGCTGCTCTGCATTCTGGGATTGCTGACCTTTACCTGACCCCAGCTCTGCTCTGACTGAGCAAAGCACAGCTATAACCCGCCCCCCTGTACCTTATCCCACTCTCCTCTCCTCAGTAAGTGTGATGCTTCTGAGTCAAGATGGCGGCGCCCGTATTCTAAATTCCTGAACAGAGTTGCAGCCCAGTAGGGGAAAGAATATTAAGTTAGTGACTAAAAACGTAAAATATATTAATTTTAGATGCTGGGGAACCGTTTTTTAAGAGTTTGGGCTTTTCATTAAATCACGCTGAAGGTCCGGTTTAAGCCACAGGGAAGTGATGAACCCAGCTGGGGGTGCTGTTCTTGGACATTGAACTGATCGCAAGCCGTTTGATGGTGCAATCAGTGGAGATATGGCAGCTCTGATCTGTGAATGTGCCGCTTGATGCATGCGTTATACTGCCAAGTCAATAACGTGGAACTGCCTTGTTTAAAGTGGACCAACACCCAGGGGTGATCGGCCCGGGAATCTATAAGATTCCCAGGCCGATCACCTCCCTCACCGCGGGACATCCGAGATCCCCTCTAGGCGGCGCGTGCACTGTCAAAGGGGCGCGCGGGAGGCGGTGGCGGACGCGCTGTCTTGTCCGCAGCTGTCACCCGCTTGTCCGTTGCTACGTGGGAGCGTGGTGAGGTGAGTTTTGGGGGGTTTCTGGGGGGTTTTACACAGTGGGGCACCCCTAATCGGGGTGCCCCCCTGAAGTGGACCAAAACCCAGGATAGTCAAAATCCTGGGTGTTGGTCCACTTTAACCCAATTAGTGGCAGCTATGTGAGTCTCACGTAGCTGCCTCTCCAGCAGTTTAATGCCAGCTTGTGTGAGACCCACGTAGCACTTAAGCGTCCAATCCCCCCCCCCCACACTCTTACGCTGACAGGAAAGGGCCCAAAGCAGGCCTCAACCCACGGTTGTGATGGTGTCGCAGGCCGCCGCAGGGAGGATGGATTTACACTAAGAGCGGGATGATGTAATTCTGCTCTTTGGCATTAAAACCGCTTTCCTGCACCGGCATAGCAGTTAAAGCAGTCCTTCACTTTGTATAAGAGCCTATCTTATATGCTTCCCAATCTCTGTACATACAGGTTGCTCACATTAAAAATCATCCCACCTGCATCTACTGCATGTTATGAGCCTTTAAACATCCAAGATGGCGGCTCATGGGACATCAGGCAGCCTGCAAACAGGAAGTGCCTTCTAACTGTGCTGTTCTGCATTCTGGGATTGCTGACCTTTTCCTGACCCCAGCTCTGCTCTGTCTGAGCAAATCACAGCTATAACCCACCCTCCTGTACTTTATCCCGCTCTCCTCTTGTCAGTAAGTGTGATGCTTCTGAGTCAAGATGGCGCCACCCGTATCCTAGAGTCCTGAACAGAGTTGAAGCCCAGTGGGGGAAAGAATAATAAGTGACTAAAAACTTAAAATATATTAATTTTAGATGCTGGGGAATAGTTTTTTAAGGGTTTGGGCTTTTTAATAAATCATGGTGAAGGTCCGGTTTAAGCTTCCAATCCCCCCCCACACTTTTACGCCAACAGGAAAGGGCCCCACCCCGCGGTTGTGATGGTGTCGCAGGCTGCCGCAGGGAGGATGGACTTACACTAAGAGCGGGATGATGTAATTCTGCTCTTTGGTATTAAAACCGCCTTCCTGCACCGGCAGAGCAGTTAAATGCCACTATTGATGGTGTAGGGCGGGTGAAGGGGCAGGAGACTCTAAACCTCTACCCCCCCCCATCTGTTTTATGCACAACATATACTCCGTGGGCACCACTAATAATCAAGAACTTCAAATATATGCAAAACAATGGGAGTGCTCCCCTAGCCCCAATGACTTACATCCATTACAGCAAAAACAAATGGGGCTAGAAAAGAGTGAGCACTACAACCAAAGGAGTTTAAATATACTGTATATATACTCTTTTATTAATATTATTTATTAATATTATTATTAATATAAAAAACACTTACACAACAAGACAACAATTAAAAACACTACTGTCAATCCCGGACCACAATATTCCAATCAATAATTCATACAATTATCAATGAATTTAATATATAAATAGGGCGATAACCTCTTATTAGTGCGCTAATCTGTCCAAACAGTTGTTCTTATTATAAAGTGCATATCCCCCAACTAATCCACAGATATGAGAAACCTAAATATATACTTCAATCAAATAATAAAGTGCTAATGTGCAAAAAAAAGTGTCAATAGTAACAAGCAATACATGCGTCCCCCAAAAATATACAATTAATCCCAACAATTACATGATAAACCAATATATGTATCTATTCAAACAAAGGTAAAGAGATTTGCAGCAAAACTGTTTGAAATCTAAAGCTACCGCCCATATCACAAAGTTTTGGGTACAGAAGGCAGAGAACGCTGCCCTGCGTGCTCCGCCGTGCGCCCCCCATCCGGCTTGCACTGATCACTACTGGTTGTCAGAAATGATTGGTGCAGGACAGAGGATCGGAGAAAAGTAAAGAAAAAATTATCAGGCTGATTCATCACTAACGCCAGGTAGCGACAGATGAGTGTCTGTAGCAGTCATTTTCAGAGCGCCCGCTAGTAGTCGCAGTGCTCGACCGTGAGTCGCTACTTTATAGCGTCGGGGAGGCCGATTTATTAATAGCGGCAGGTAGCGACAGATGAGCGACAGTAGCGTGATTTTCACAGCGCCCGCTAGTATTCGCTGTGCTTGGCCGTTGTTTGGCTGTTGACAGCGACTCAGTCGGTGTGCGGTAATGTTGAATACGGGGTTAGGAGTCGCTGTTTGACTGGTTCCGCGCTGTATGGGAGCGCATGACAGCGAATGGCCATAGCGAACGGCTCCCAGCATATTCATTAACAAATCACGCTCAAAAAATTCTCGCGCTGTGAAATGCTTGTTTAAACCGCAGAGCGCTGGCGGCGATGGGTTAAAAGTAGTTTTTTTAACCCCCAAACAACCATATTTTTGTTAAAAAAAAAAAAGTTTTTATAAACATTTTGTTATATGAATACATTAATATCAGACCTGTAATATCAATTCTGCACAAATTTTTTTTTTTTAATTTTATTACCTTAAAAAAAAAACTAACATTGCAGAAGTGGTCACAGAATTTTTGACATTTAAAAAAAAAAAAAAAAAAACATTAATATCAATTAGTTATGAATATTTAAAGATTTCTCCATTGAAATGCATTGGAGAGGCGAGAGGTCAGACCTGGCGCTGTGATGGGATTAGTAGCGGCGCTGTTCGCTGAAGTCTGCAACATGATGAATCCCGCGCTAGCTGACGCTCTCGCCGGCGCTAGCCTCATTTAGCGTGATAAATGCGTGATTGTGTTCGCAGCCTGGCGTTCTGGAGTCGGTAGCCGCCGATAGCTGGCGCTACCTGGCGCTAGTGAGACACTACCTGGCGCTATCCCTTGATAAATAAGGCCCTCAGTTGTTGTTCAGTAATGTTGAATACATTATGAGGAGTCGCTATTTGACCAGTAGAGCGCTGTATGGGAGCGCATGTTAGCGACTGCTCATAGCGACCGACTCACACCATATTCAGCAAAAAAACAGCCTCACAAATCTCTGGCGCTGAAAAATACTTGTTCGTAGCCCAGAGCGCAGGAGGCGGTGTGTTTAAAGTCTGTTTTCAAGCATCTATCAACTAGTAACAAAGCGAAAACATATGGAATTACATTGTAACAACATTGTAACATGAACACTTTAATGCCAGACCTGTAATGTCATTTCTGAGGAAATATATAAAAAATGAAAAAATTATGAAAAAACTGCTATTTCAATGCCAGAAGAGGTCACAGAATTATTTGTGATTTTTTTGAAAAAAAAAAAAAACGTTTAAAGAGAAGAAAAGGATCGTCCATTGAAATGTATGGGAGAGCGACAGGTAGCGAGAGGTCATACCTGGCGCTGTGCAAGGATGAATGCCGGCGCTGTTCGCTGAGGCTGTGAAAATGAGGAATCAGACGCTACATGGCGCTATCCCAGTCGCTAAACAGATTCTGCTTGATAAATGTGTAATTGCGTTCTGTGTCCGGCGTTCACCAGTCGCTACCTGTCGCTACCTCTCATTAACCAGCCACTACCTGACGCTATCCCTTCATGAATAAAGGCCTAAGTGTGTGTGTAACCCAGGCTGCCCCCCCCCCCCCCCCCCCCGTGCCCTGGTCTATAAGCCCCCATAGCTGATGCTGGGACTGGTGATGCTTAGATAAGAGGGACCCTGCGCCATTTTTTTTTTCACTTTAACCCTTGGCAGTGCACAGAGCTGCATTTCATTTGAAAATGTTATAAAACAGTCTTTTCAGTTTGCGGCGTCTCCTGGGCAGGAACATGGGGACACCAATACATATGTGGTACCGTTGTCATTGGAAAGAATGGGGCTTTCTTATGCAATATGGTTTTCTTAATTTTTTTTTCTTTTTATTTTTAAACATAACTATTATGAAAGCACCTAAAAAATACAAAAAAAGATATTTCATGTTAAATCCCCAACTCTGCCTTAAAAAAACAATAAGTAATCCCCTTGAAATTCTTGCAAAAATCAGGAAAAAGTTAAAGATAGAATAGATTAGAAGGACTGATAGAAACAAAGAAAGAGAAGATATGATCGAAAGAATAGAAGAAATGACACAGAAGAAACAGGAAAGAGGGAGAAATGAATAGGAGAAAACAAAAGATATAGAAAGAAATGAAGACTGGCAGAAAAAAGCAAGAGAAGGAAGAATAGAAGGAATGAAAGAAAAAATAAAAGAAGGAAGAAGAAGAGAAAAGGAATTGCAGAACCAACAGATGAAAGAAACAAAGAATAGATGGAAAGAATAAAAGAGAAAGAAACAAAGAATAGATGGAAAGAATGAAAGAGAAAGAAACAAAGAATATAAGGAAAGAGTGAAAGAAAAAGAAACAAAGAATAGATGGAAAGAATGAAAGAGAAAGAAACAAAGAATAGATGGAAAGAATGAAAGAGAAAGAAACAAAGAATAGATGGAAAGAATGAAAGAGAAAGAAACAAAGAATAGATGGAAAGAATGAAAGATAAAGAAACAAAGAATAGATAGAAAGAATGAAAGAGAAAGAAACAAAGAATAGAAGAAGTGCCAGAAATACCAGTTCTCACAATGGCCAACCTGCCACTGACTGACAGTCGTTATCTCTGGTTACTGCAAGGCCCCCCTAAAGTGCAGGGGCCCCGACACCTGCCCGGCCACGCCCAGTGTGACGTCTGCCCTGCCAGCGGGTTACCCGTTCCTCATACCGCCATACAGCCGTCTCCTGGTCACGTGACCGGGGCGGCACAGCACAGTGCGGGCTCCCCGTTATTCCCCGGGCGCAGGAAGCGGAGGGGCTGTCAGCTGGTGTGGTCACGTGGTGGGGCCGGAAGGCCGGCGCTGCTCACAATGGAGCTGTCGGAGGAGTTGCAGCGCGGATTGCAGCGCTTGGCCCAATTCAGCCCCAAAGCCTTCAGCTCCGTGCTGCGGGGGGCCCTGCACAGCCTGACCGGGGGCCCCGAGCCCCACTCCATGCTGGGTAAGACACACACAGGCCGCCGTGCCAGAAATAACAGGGGGGCCTCATCACTGCTAATGTCTGACCCGGAGCTGCCCCCCAATACCCCGGGAGAGAAAGAACGAGGGTGGAGGGGCAATAATAGCAGCATTGGGGGCGGGGGTGTATACTGTCACTATAACACTGTGTGAGGGTCCTGTATACTGTCACTATAACACTGTGTGAGGGTCCTGTATACTGTCACTATAACACTGTGTGAGGGTCCCGTATACTGTCACTATAACACTGTGTGAGGGTCCTGTATACTGTCACTATAACACTGTGTGAGGGTCCCGTATACTGTCACTATAACACTGTGTGAGGGTCCTGTATACTGTGTCACTATAACACTGTGTGAGGGTCCCGTATACTGTGTCACTATAACACTGTGTGAGGGTCCCGTATACTGTCACTATAACACTGTGTGAGGGTCCCGTATACTGTCACTATAACACTGTGTGAGGGTCCTGTATACTGTGTCACTATAACACTGTGTGAGGGTCCCGTATACTGTGTCACTATAACACTGTGTGAGGGTCCCGTATACTGTCACTATAACACTGTGTGAGGGTCCTGTATACTGTCACTATAACACTGTGTGAGGGTCCCGTATACTGTCACTATAACACTGTGTGAGGGTTCTGTATACTGTCACTATAACACTGTGTGAGGGTCCCGTATACTGTCACTATAACACTGTGTGAGGGTCCCGTATACTGTCACTATAACACTGTGTGAGGGTCCTGTATACTGTCACTATAACACTGTGTGAGGGTCCTGTATACTGTCACTATAACACTGTGTGAGGGTCCTGTATACTGTCACTATAACACTGTGTGAGGGTCCCGTATACTGTCACTATAACACTGTGTGAGGGTCCCGTATACTGTCACTATAACACTGTGTGAGGGTCCTGTATACTGTCACTATAACACTGTGTGAGGGTCCTGTATACTGTCACTATAACACTGTGAGAGGGTCCTGTATACTGTCACTATAACACTGTGTGAGGGTCCCGTATGCTGTCACTATAACACTGTGTGAGGGTCCCGTATACTGTCACTATAACACTGTGTGAGGGTCCCGTATACTGTCACTATAACACTGTGTGAGGGTCCCGTATACTGACACTATAACACTGTGTGAGGGTCCCGTGTACTGTCACTATAACACTGTGTGAGGGTCCCGTATACTGTCACTATAACACTGTGTGAGGGTCCCGTATACTGTCACTATAACACTGTGAGAGGGTCCTGTATACTGTCACTATAACACTGTGTGAGGGTCCCGTATACTGTCACTATAACACTGTGAGAGGGTCCTGTATACTGTCACTATAACACTGTGTGAGGGTCCCGTATACTGTCACTATAGCACTGTGTGAGGGTTCTGTATACTGTCACTATAACACTGTGTGAGGGTCCCGTATACTATCACTATAACACTGTGTGAGGGTCCCGTATACTGTCACTATAACACTGTGTGAGGGTCCTGTATACTGTCACTATAACACTGTGTGAGGGTCCCGTATACTGTCACTATAACACTGTGTGAGGGTCCTGTATACTGTCACTATAACACTGTGTGAGGGTCCCGTATACTGTCACTATAACACTGTGTGAGGGTCCCGTATACTGTCACTATAACACTGTGTGAGGGTCCCGTATACTGTCACTATAACACTGTGAGAGGGTCCTGTATACTGTCACTATAACACTGTGTGAGGGTCCCGTATACTGTCACTATAACACTGTGAGAGGGTCCCCTATACTGTCAGTATAACACTGTGTGAGGGTCCCGTATACTGTCACTATAACACTGTGTGAGGGTCCCGTATACTGTCACTATAACACTGTGAGAGGGTCCTGTATACTGTCACTATAACACTGTGTGAGGGTCCCGTATACTGTCACTATAACACTGTGAGAGGGTCCTGTATACTGTCACTATAACACTGTGAGAGGGTCCTGTATACTGTCACTATAACACTGTGTGATGGTCCTGTATACTGTCACTATAACACTGTGTGAGGGTCCCGTATACTGTCACTATAACACTGTGTGAGGGTCCCGTATACTGTCACTATAACACTGTGAGAGGGTCCTGTATACTGTCACTATAACACTGTGAGAGGGTCCTGTATACTGTCAGTATAACACTGTGTGAGGGTCCTGTATAATGTCACTATAGCACTGTGTGAGGGTCCCCTATACTGTCAGTATAACACTGTGTGAGGGTCCTGTATACTGTCACTATAACACTGTGTGAGGGTCCTGTATACTGTCACTATAACACTGTGTGAGGGTCCCGTATACTGTCACTATAACACTGTGTGAGGGTCCTGTATACTGTCACTATAACACTGTGTGAGGGTCCCGTATACTGTCAGTATAACACTGTGTGAGGGTCCTGTATACTGTCACTATAACACTGTGTGAGGGTCCTGTATACTGTCACTATAACACTGTGTGAGGGTCCCGTATACTGTCACTATAACACTGTGTGAGGGTCCTGTATACTGTCACTATAACACTGTGTGAGGGTCCCGTATACTGTCACTATAACACTGTGTGAGGGTCCTGTATACTGTCACTATAACACTGTGTGAGGGTCCCGTATACTGTCACTATAACACTGTGTGAGGGTCCTGTATACTGTCACTATAACACTGTGTGAGGGTCCCGTATACTGTCACTATAACACTGTGTGAGGGTCCCGTATACTGTCACTATAACACTGTGTGATGGTCCTGTATACTGTCACTATAACACTGTGTGATGGTCCTGTATACTGTCACTATAACACTGTGTGAGGGTCCTGTATACTGTCACTATAACACTGTGTGAGGGTCCCGTATACTGTCACTATAACACTGTGTGAGGGTCCCGTATACTGTCACTATAACACTGTGTGAGGGTCCCGTATACTGTCACTATAACACTGTGTGAGGGTCCCGTATACTGTCACTATAACACTGTGTGAGGGTCCTGTATACTGTCACTATAACACTGTGTGAGGGTCCTGTATACTGTCACTATAACACTGTGTGAGGGTCCTGTATACTGTCACTATAACACTGTGTGAGGGTCCCGTATACTGTCACTATAACACTGTGTGAGGGTCCTGTATACTGTCACTATAACACTGTGTGATGGTCCTGTATACTGTCACTATAACACTGTGTGAGGGTCCCGTATACTGTCACTATAACACTGTGTGAGGGTCCTGTATACTGTCACTATAACACTGTGTGAGGGTCCTGTATACTGTCACTATAACACTGTGTGAGGGTCCTGTATACTGTCACTATAACACTGTGTGAGGGTCCCGTATACTGTCACTATAACACTGTGTGAGGGTCCTGTATACTGTCACTATAACACTGTGTGAGGGTCCCGTATACTGTCACTATAACACTGTGTGATGGTCCCCTATACTGTCACTATAACACTGTGTGAGGGTCCCGTATACTGTCACTATAACACTGTGTGAGGGTCCTGTATACTGTCACTATAACACTGTGTGAGGGTCCCGTATACTGTCACTATAACACTGTGTGAGGGTCCCGTATACTGTCACTATAACACTGTGTGAGGGTCCTGTATACTGTCACTATAACACTGTGTGAGGGTCCCGTATACTGTCACTATAACACTGTGTGAGGGTCCCGTATACTGTCACTATAACACTGTGTGAGGGTCCTGTATACTGTCACTATAACACTGTGTGAGGGTCCTGTATACTGTCACTATAACACTGTGTGAGGGTCCTGTATACTGTCACTATAACACTGTGTGAGGGTCCCGTATACTGTCACTATAACACTGTGTGAGGGTCCTGTATACTGTCACTATAACACTGTGTGAGGGTCCCGTATACTGTCACTATAACACTGTGTGAGGGTCCTGTATACTGTCACTATAACACTGTGTGAGGGTCCCGTATACTGTCACTATAACACTGTGTGAGGGTCCTGTATACTGTCACTATAACACTGTGTGAGGGTCCCGTATACTGTCACTATAACACTGTGTGAGGGTCCTGTATACTGTCACTATAACACTGTGTGATGGTCCTGTATACTGTCACTATAACACTGTGTGATGGTCCTGTATACTGTCACTATAACACTGTGAGAGGGTCCTGTATACTGTCACTATAACACTGTGTGAGGGTCCTGTATACTGTCACTATAACACTGTGTGATGGTCCTGTATACTGTCACTATAACACTGTGTGAGGGTCCTGTATACTGTCACTATAACACTGTGTGAGGGTCCTGTATACTGTCACTATAACACTGTGTGAGGGTCCCCTATACTGTCACTATAACACTGTGTGAGGGTCCTGTATACTGTCACTATAACACTGTGTGAGGGTCCTGTATACTGTCACTATAACACTGTGTGAGGGTCCCGTATACTGTCACTATAACACTGGGGGGACTCTCCCGCATCATGGGAGCAGGACTCGAAGTAAGATTTTGTCCACTTTATCAACCGCTTCCCTATACCTAAAGTGGCGCCACACAGGATGCACACATTTATTTATTGATATGAAATGTTTGCACGCAATCTAATAAACACCAAACATAATAATAGTGACAATAGTGGCCATTGTGTGCCAACACACACATGGGATTCTTTTTCGCACTTTACCCATCGGTGCACTGTGAACAACACAGCTCCGTGTACACACCAGTGAATAAACACCATATTAGTGACTATATACATGTTAATTACAAACTAAGGGGCAGGGAAGTGGAGCGATGGGCTGCCCTAAACTGTTAGATGCTTTCAGTCATGTCCCATGGTTGGGAATGGAACCTGCCACCTTCCAGTCACAGGCCTGTTTCTCTACCTCTAACTTAAAGTGGACCAACACCCAGGGGGGATTGGCCTGGGAATCTATAAGATTCCCGGACCGATCAGATCCCTCCCCGCGGGGCATCCGAAATCGGGATGTCCCGCGGGGAGGAACCCCCCAGGAGGCCCACAATCCTTACCTTACCGGCGATCCAACGGCGCATGCGCGAGATGCGGCCGCGTCTCTCGCTTCCCTCTAGCAGGGCGCGCTCCCGCGCCGGCCGTTTTGTGAATGGCCAGCGCAGGCGCGCTCCCTGTTAGAGGGAAGCGAGAGACGCAGCCAATGACAGCGCTCTGGTATGCGCGTCCAAGCGGCTTTGGACGCGCATACCAGAGCGGCTCTGAGCGCTGTCATTGGCCGGACGAGGTCACGTGGGAGCGGGGAGAGGTGAGTTTTTGCGGCGATCGGGGGGGTTTCACACAGCGGGGCACCCCCGATCGGGGTGCCCCACCTAAGTGGACCAACACCCAGGATAGTCAAAATCCTGGGTGTTGGTCCACTTTAACACATAGAGACTCGTATTGTACAACCTATTGCACATGCTCCTCACTACTGCTGCAACTTTACCAAACAGAAGCTGCCCAATCATGTTCCTGTATAGGTGGGGGCTGTATAATGTTACTGGGGGGACTATACTGTTACTGGTGCGACTCAGGGGCTGGATACTGTTACTGGTTAGATTGGGGACTGTTACTGGTGAGACTGGAAACTGTATATTGTTACTGGGGACTGTTTGCTGTTACTGGCGAGGTTGGGGGGACTGTTTTACTGTTACTGGTGAGAATGGGGGGCTGTATACTGTTACTGGGGAGACTGTTTATGGTTACTTGGGGGTTCAATTTACGGTTACTGGTGAGACTGGGGACTGTTTACTGTTGAGACTGAGAGCTGTTTACGCATATTGGTGAGGATTTTGGTCCACTTTAATGAGAGTTGTCCCTTTTATCTCTCCTGGGTGTAATTTTGAAAAATGAACCAAAACTGCAAATCTCATTTCAATACTTTTTTTATGGTGGTGTGAGTTAACCCACAGTTGTCACTGACTCAGGAACCCCATATCCGGCCACCCCCATCAGGTCCTAATGACTCCCCATCCACCGTGGAATCCAGGCCCAGTGCATCCTTATTTCTGATTAGCTTTACATGTAACCAGTTTATCTTTGTTCAGTATTTGAGTTGTGACAGAATGATACAAACAGACCAGTGGGGCCAGACAAGAGATGCCGATGGGCAATTCTAGGATGGAGACAGCATGGCTGCAAAGGTGAGTATGGGGAGGCATGATGGCCCTGCATGCCGCATCTTCAGCCGGCACTGCTGCTGCCAGTGATGGGTGGTGTACAGGCTATAGAGGTGGTGAAGACACCTTGCACCGGGCGCCCTTCTGCCATGGGCCCTGGCAGCTGCCTTCTCTGCCTATGTTATGTATGCCCCTGTGGAGTTTCGTGAGCAGACAAATGCCACTGTTGGGAATACACAACATGGAAACTACCAAGCACCATGTGTCACTGATGCGGGAGGTGAACGACCGCTTTGAAGGTCCGTAAGGATGGACCATCAAACTACAGTGGAGCAGTTCACCACCAAAATGAACCACAGGGCTACCATGCGTTTATCTAACATTTCAGTGAACCCAACAGCATATATGTTGCATCGACAGAAAAAGCTTCAGTGTTCACAACAGTATCACAATTGGACCATGGCTTATTGGCAAAGTGTTGCCTTCTCTGATAAGTCACATTTCTGCTGCATCAAACAATATGTCAGCATGTCAGGGAGGAACATTCAAGAACAGACATCCTGCAACCATTGCAGTGGAAAGTGTACCAATGGTGGTGCTTGGAAGGCTATCAGCTCAGTGAGGTTGCTCCCAACCTGATCTCTCCCATCTATACTTTGCCCAAGGCTGATTTGCCCCCCCCAATAAAAAACAGTCCCCAAAATATGAAAAATATGTATGTGTGAGTTTTAGGCGTGTGGAAGTCTCTCTCGACTGCTTTGTACATGACTCCACCCTTGCAGATCACGTACAACCATACATGCTGATTGTCTTCCCAGGGCCAGCGTTGGGATGGAAGGCGCCCTGTGCAAGACTGCTGGTTGGCGCCCCTCAAACACGCTTCTGCTCTTCCTCTCTACCTGCTCGTGTTTGACTGCCGGACAACTTTAAAGGGCACCAAAACCTGTATTTTCCATCCCTGAAGTCTATAAGACTCCAGGGCTGGCTGATCTCCTGTGCAGATGCCCAGTTGTGAGACAACTGTGGATCGTCTGTGTAGCTACCTTGCAAGCAATCTCATGACACATGCACGGACGGTTTTCTCAGCTGATGCACAGCCCTGCTGAAGGGAAGCCGTGCATGGAAACTACTTCTCACTCGCTATGCCAGGCTCTGTGAACAAAAAGAGTTCAATGCCCTGAAGTAATAAATACAATATAGAGTGCTGATTGGATGAATGCCTGCACATGTGCCGTGGGATTGCTTGCATGGTGGGTATGTGGGTGATCCCATGGGGTTTCACACAATAGGGCATACCACATTGGGATGCAGGGCTGGCTCCAGGTCTATGTGGGCCCTTGGGCGGCATGGTCTCAGTGGGCCACTTTGTGGTGAAGAGTCGCGTCACATCACGGAGGGACGTCCCAAATCTAGATGCCCCCTAAGGATCATGTTATTTGATCCTTGAAGCACACCAAACCCCTTTAAACCTGACCTCTGGGTCTAAACGAATCTAGATTCTTCTGATCTTGGATGCCCCTGTGTGTGACCCCCCCCCCCCCTCCCCCTTTGTTCATTACTTTCCTGGAACTGGTCAATGCACTGTGGGATCGCCAGTTTGAGTTAATGGCCAAACCAAGGGGGTTCTTTCACAAACAGGGGCATCCCAAATCGAGATGCCCCTGTAAAGCGGACCAAAATTCAGGGGTGGCATTGCTTGTATAGTGGGTATGCCGGCGATCTCAGCAGGTTTCACACAGTAGGGTATAACAGATTGGGATGCTCCAAGGATAGGAAATCAGCTGGGGTGGGCAAGTTAAAAGCAGAACAAAACCCAGCACTTCCTCCCCTGGAATCTAAATCGAGATGCCCCATTGTGTGGAACCCCGCCATTCGAGGAGATGTGGGCAACAGCTGTGGCGGTGCCCTCCCAGTCTGCCGCCGGTCAAGCTACTCAAAGACAGGTCCTGTCAGTAGGCCCGGAGGGTGGGGGCCCCCAGCAGTAGCCCCGCCTTGCCGGGTGCTGTTGGGATGCTTTGGGAATAGGGCATCAGCCGGTGTGAAGGACAGACAAAGGTGAGTATGGCACTCCTTCCCTCTGACCCAGCTAACCGTGCACCCCCAGCAGCTCCAATTGATGGGCCTCCCCCCTAAAGTGAGAGAATGTGTGTGGGGGGGGGGGTTCTAACAAGTGGATAACCAGTAAGCTGAGTCAGCCATGGGTGGGTTGGGGTGACGCGCATGCAGCGCCCCCCTGACCATGGCACCCTGTTTAGCTGCTGTCTGTGCTGCACACACCGGTTACTCTGAAATATACGAGTGAGTGAAATATACGATTGGAATACATGGGGCAAAACACATTCAGTGCTACATTTTATGAATCTAAGGAAGTACTAGAATGTTTGTGATTGTCATCTAATTACAATGATCTTTATCTGCCAACAAAAAAAATGTGCCCTCTTTAGAGGGGTCTATACTCCCCGGCCCTGTTGTTGGGGTCAGTTGGTGTGATTGAAGTCAGAGCAGATGTTCTAGGCCGCGCCGCTCGGTGTCCAGCTTGCTGGGTATTCACACTGCCACAATGAGCTGTGTGTGAAGGGACATTGTGGTATGCGCTGCTGCTGCCGGCTGAGTGTGTCATTATTTGTGAGTGAAGAGATGACAGCTGGAGGGGGGTCAGAGCCATGCTGGACGGTAGGTGGCCCTTGGAAAAAACTAGATGCCACCTCCTGCCAAATCTGATGCTCAGATCTTGGCAGCCCAGCCTTTTGCTCGCTCTGTGCTGGATATTTTTGCTGCTGGCTGTTATTTTTTTTTATCTTTTTGAAAAAGGATGAGGAGACTGGAAGCCCTAAATTGCATTCTTGTGTTTGTGCCATCACATCCCTGCTCCTTACTTGTATCCCTCCGGCCTTGCTGGATTATTTAAAACAACTAAGTATGATCTGGTCCTGGCAGGGCCGGCTCCAAGGTTTTGTGGGCCCCTGGGTGACAGAATCTCAGTGGGCCCCTTGTGTCCCGTCACATGCCCCGCTGCACCTCATCTCTGCCCAGTGCTGCACAGCTTCTTGCTGCGCCCCCACCTCTGCGTCATGCTGCATGCCAGATTTTCACTACACTGCTTTGCCCCGTGGGGATATTTTTGGGCCCTAGCAAACAGGACAGCCAGTTGGACCCATTATATACCCCAAGCCTACACTTTGCAGCTGAACTCCTATTTTAGTACTGTGCCCCTTTATGGTGGCAAGTGTGGGTTAGGGGAATATGATGAGCCCCACCGGCAGTCCTGCTGGTGGGGCCCAGAAAACTCCCCTGGGACACCGTCAGGAAGGTAACAAATGCTGTATCGGAGTATCACCTACCTGACAACCCGGGTGCGTTTTTACTTCATCTGACCAATGCCCGGTTTGGGAGCTATAGGACATCTCTCCAATGTCAGCTACTGAATGCAGCTAAGGCGTGTATTCCGTTGGTGTGGGGGCAGGTGGGTCCCCCCTCGTTGGCAACCTGGGTTTTGAAGGTGAATGATATCATGCGCTTTGAGAGTCTTACACAGACCAGAGATAGAGGGTCGGAGAAATTCACCACCACCTGGTATAACTGGATGTTGTTTTTGGATGAGTGTAAGTCAATTTTGGAGTCTCCCTAGGGTCTCGAGTTCATGCTCCATGGTATTTACAAGGGCCTGCGCCTGACGTACGGTCCCCCCTCCAGCTCAGGTCCCCCCCCCCCCCGTGCTGGTATACCCAAACACTCTCCCTGCACAAATACCCTGCCTACCCCTTTGTTTTTACCCCGTTAAGTTTTATGTTTCTTTGAATAAGTGTTTGTGCCAAGGATTAGACTTGTGCGTGATGCAGAAACAAATGTATACATATAGATATTGCCATTCACTATGATTATCTTTATTGGTTGCTTGCTTGGCATGCATTATGTTTGTTTTATCCTGAAAACGAGTAAATAAAGAATTTATACAAAAAAAAAAATGCATGGTATACAGTGCTGATTGGACGAGAGCCCACGTGTTCAGGGGTTTCACATAGCGGGCATCACAAATCGGGATGTCACCCAGAGCAAGGACAAAAAAACTCAGGGTAGTAAAAATTCTGGGTATTCTAAGTATGTCACACACCCCGCTTCAAGATATCCATAACATGTGGGTAATACCGACCTGAAGTGGGCGTTCCTGAAGAGATGATAGCAAAAAAGAAAGCCCCTCCCTGATCCATAAATACCTGGGACCTCCCACTCATTACCCAGTTTTCCATCTCTGCAGACGGCGAGCAAGTCAGAAGATGATGGCTCCTCCTTGCACAGGGGGATTTCAGGTAGCCGGGATGACTCCCGGCCCACTATTAATTTATTTCCGTTTGGACCTTTTTCTCCCCTGAAATCCATATGCCTCCCAGCCTCGGCTGAGGGTCCAGGCGAGGGTATATCGGCACCTTAGGTGCTCAGGAGCTATGCTCCACCGTGAGACCCTATATGAGAGGGTAGGCGGTTGTTCCGGGTTGGTGACCCCGGTTTGGGATGCCCTGTCCCTTAATTAACATTTAGTGGCCCTCCCAGGAGCCCTTTCCACAGGTGGGGTTGGGGAGTGTGGGTCCCTTCTTTATTTAATCCCTAACTTGTTCCGTTTTGGGTGTTGTGTGTCTCTTTAATTGTATCACCGCCGCAGCCGTTCCTCAGGGCCTGTGCGGTGCTGTACCTGTCTTTTTCCCCCTATCTTCCCTCAGCTGGTGTTTCACTGTTATAATGGCGGAGGTATTACCTCACGCCATGTATACTGTCCTTCTGGAGGGGGGGGCGGGTCCGGACCTTCGCTGCGGGGCCGGGGCTCGTCCCTCCTGTTTCACATGTTTAATTGTGTGTGTGCCTGTGTTTTATTCTGAGCCGGGCGCGGCAGCCGCACTTCACACTGCGGCGCCGGCCGGCTCTTGGCGCCTTTTTCTGTGAGGTGATTCTGAGAGCTCCGTCTTCACGCTTGACTGGGGGGGCGGGGCCGGTGCGGCGGCGCATCACCGCTGCCCGCCCCCGTCCTTCTCTGGCGCCGCTGCGGAGCTCTGCCTGTGTGAGAGAGAGGGGAAGGGGGGCGTTGCTCGGCGTCCCGCGCTGGCCACGCCCCCTTTTCCCCTTCTGGCTGCAAACTCCTGTGGATTACCTCACGGTCGCTTATTACTGGCTGTCGGTTCTGTAAGTGGCCTCTGGCCATCTCCTTTTTGCTCTTCCTCTGTATGTAAGAGTGTCTGTGCTTCATTAGTCTTATTAGCCCTTCCTTTCTGTCTTCCAGGTGGTGCTTCAGGAGGTTCTCCATTAGCATTTAGGGGGTCTCTCCCGATCCTTAATTACTGGGTTCATTATTGTCCATAAATCCTCCCACTCGGGACATTAAAGGGGCATCCCGGGTTGTCTAGTGGTGTAATTCCCTGGGTCATTGCGACTATACCTATAAAACTTCACCTTATGGAGGCATCCCCGGATACTGGGCTCGGGGCCCCCTCGGGGCATCCCCGAAAGTGTATGTTGTGTGGGGTATCCATTTCTGGGGACGATGTACTTCTGTGTATTCCATGTGCACAGCAGACTATTACGCGGCAGTCCGAACCCCAGGCGTCTGGGTCTGCACCGCCGGTCGCTTCATCTCCTCCTCCCACCTTGACACGCACCCCGTGTGACGTTGTCATGGGCCGGGAGCTGCAATCTGAGATGTGCGCCAGATTGGCTAACCTTGAAAACATTATCTCCAGCTCGGTCGCCCGTAAGGCTCCGACTAAGAGAAAGCATTTGTCGCTGGCTCCGCTGGTGGAGGACCAGGAGGATGTTAATAATCTGGATTGGTCTGATTATTCCCTGCTAGAGGAAGGGGAAGTTTATGAGGATTCTGATATTTCGGACGATGAGCAGTCCTTTGGCGCTGAAGCCGAGCTTGGTGACTTGGGGAGATCCTCTGATACTCCCCACGCTCTGGCTCTGATGTTAGAGGTCCTGAATATTTCCCCTCCTGAGGAGGTGTCACAGCAGAAGGGTGAATTGTTTGAGGAATCCAGGCCGCGCTTGGAATTCCCTACACAGCGGCATTTTGACAAAATCATTGCTAAGGAATGGGACAGGCCGGCTCGGCTCCCTGGTATCCCTCAGGGGTGGGATAGGAAATATCCTTTTCCTTCGGAGGCGATTAAGCGCTGGGCATCTCCCCCCGAGGTGGATGCCCCGGTTTTGGGGTTGTCCAATTCCTCGGTTTTAAATAGACCTGATTGTTCCATTCTCAAGGATGGAGAGGATAAACGTATTGACCAGATGGCTTGTCATGGTTTTGCTAGTGTTGGGTCAGCCATGCGGCCCGTGTGCGCCTCGGCTCTAATGGTGTTGGCTGCCAGGTCCGTGGTCAGGGACCTGTTGACTTCTTCCGGGCTGTGTCCTGCTAGTGCTGAGTTCCTTAGCCTTAAGCGGTGTGAGTTGTTTTTATCCTTTGTGTTGACAGCCTTGGATGACACTTTGATGATGTGTGGTAGGACATCGGCGCTGCTGATCACTATTCGGCGCTCGGTTTGGCTGCGCCAGTGGGCAGCAGATTTTATGTCCAAGAAGTCGCTAACGGCTCTGCCTTTTGTTGGATTACGGCTTTTTGGAGAGACATTGGACTCC
Source organism: Gastrophryne carolinensis (assembly GCA_027917425.1). Taxonomy (NCBI): domain Eukaryota; kingdom Metazoa; phylum Chordata; class Amphibia; order Anura; family Microhylidae; genus Gastrophryne; species Gastrophryne carolinensis. The sequence goes on along the minus strand of CM051239.1, from coordinate 41,377,873 downwards.
GTTACCAAGGGTGGTAGGTTACCCCAACGCAAGAAACAACGCCGCCCCTTTCGAGGGGCGCCTTCTTTTACCCCCTCCTTTCGGGGGGCCAGATCTGGCAGGGGATTTGCATTCCCCTCTTCCAGAGGAGATTCTGGGAGCAGGGGCAGAGGACGTGCCCGTCCAGGATACAGTTGGGGCTCTAAGCCCAAGCCGGCTGCCAAGCCGGCTCAGCAATGAGGGGGCGCCCTCACCCATGCGGGTGGGGGGACGGCTGCGACTCTTCTCCCAGATCTGGGATCAAGAGGTCTCGAACAGATGGATCCGGGAAGGGGTGTCTTCCGGTTACAAGCTGGAGTTCGAGCTCCGCCCCCCTTCCAGATTTTTCAGGTCTCGGATGCCTTCGGAACCTCTAGCGGCGCAGGGGCTCCTGTTGGCAGTACAGAACCTTCTGGATACGGCTGTCATTTGCCCAGTGCCCCCTTCGGATCAGGGCAGGGGTTTTTATTCCAATCTGTTCACGGTACCCAAGAAGGACGGAGCGGTCCGACCCATCTTGGATCTGAAGTTTCTCAACAGGTTTATAATCCAGGAGGATGTTAATAATCTGGATTGGTCTGATTATTCCCTGCTAGAGGAAGGGGAAGTTTATGAGGATTCTGATATTTCGGACGATGAGCAGTCCTTTGGCGCTGAAGCCGAGCTTGGTGACTTGGGGAGATCCTCTGATACTCCCCACGCTCTGGCTCTGATGTTAGAGGTCCTGAATATTTCCCCTCCTGAGGAGGTGTCACAGCAGAAGGGTGAATTGTTTGAGGAATCCAGGCCGCGCTTGGAATTCCCTACACAGCGGCATTTTGACAAAATCATTGCTAAGGAATGGGACAGGCCGGCTCGGCTCCCTGGTATCCCTCAGGGGTGGGATAGGAAATATCCTTTTCCTTCGGAGGCGATTAAGCGCTGGGCATCTCCCCCCGAGGTGGATGCCCCGGTTTTGGGGTTGTCCAATTCCTCGGTTTTAAATAGACCTGATTGTTCCATTCTCAAGGATGGAGAGGATAAACGTATTGACCAGATGGCTTGTCATGGTTTTGCTAGTGTTGGGTCAGCCATGCGGCCCGTGTGCGCCTCGGCTCTAATGGTGTTGGCTGCCAGGTCCGTGGTCAGGGACCTGTTGACTTCTTCCGGGCTGTGTCCTGCTAGTGCTGAGTTCCTTAGCCTTAAGCGGTGTGAGTTGTTTTTATCCTTTGTGTTGACAGCCTTGGATGACACTTTGATGATGTGTGGTAGGACATCGGCGCTGCTGATCACTATTCGGCGCTCGGTTTGGCTGCGCCAGTGGGCAGCAGATTTTATGTCCAAGAAGTCGCTAACGGCTCTGCCTTTTGTTGGATTACGGCTTTTTGGAGAGACATTGGACTCCGTTACCAAGGGTGGTAGGTTACCCCAACGCAAGAAACAACGCCGCCCCTTTCGAGGGGCGCCTTCTTTTACCCCCTCCTTTCGGGGGGCCAGATCTGGCAGGGGATTTGCATTCCCCTCTTCCAGAGGAGATTCTGGGAGCAGGGGCAGAGGACGTGCCCGTCCAGGATACAGTTGGGGCTCTAAGCCCAAGCCGGCTGCCAAGCCGGCTCAGCAATGAGGGGGCGCCCTCACCCATGCGGGTGGGGGGACGGCTGCGACTCTTCTCCCAGATCTGGGATCAAGAGGTCTCGAACAGATGGATCCGGGAAGGGGTGTCTTCCGGTTACAAGCTGGAGTTCGAGCTCCGCCCCCCTTCCAGATTTTTCAGGTCTCGGATGCCTTCGGAACCTCTAGCGGCGCAGGGGCTCCTGTTGGCAGTACAGAACCTTCTGGATACGGCTGTCATTTGCCCAGTGCCCCCTTCGGATCAGGGCAGGGGTTTTTATTCCAATCTGTTCACGGTACCCAAGAAGGACGGAGCGGTCCGACCCATCTTGGATCTGAAGTTTCTCAACAGGTTTATCCGGCCTCGGAAATTCCGCATGGAAACGCTACGTTCGGCCATTCACTCTCTTCGTCAGGGAGACTTTCTGACGTCCATAGACATCAAGGATGCTTACCTACACGTTCCAATTTTTCCAGCACACCAGAGGTTTCTCAGGTTCGTGGTGGAGGATCGGCATTTTCAGTTTGTAGCACTCCCTTTCGGTCTCACCTCGGCTCCTCGGGTGTTCACCAAGGTGCTAGCGGGGGTGATGGCTCTGCTAAGGGTTCAGGGTATCCGCATTGTGCCCTATTTGGACGATCTTCTGATCATGGCCTCTTCTTTCAACCAAGCGGAGTTGGACACCAGAATGGTGATGTCCACCCTGGAGAGGTTCGGTTGGGTGGTCAACCACCCCAAGTCTTCTCTCTCTCCGTCCAGAGTAGTGACCTTTCTGGGAATGTCTCTGGACACTTCGCAGGCCAGGGTATTTCTGCCCCAGGCCAAGATTCTTTTGATTCAGGAATTGGCTCGGCTTCTCTTGTCGGCCCCTCGTCCGGCCATCCGGCTAGGGATGAGGCTGGTGGGGTTAATGGTGGCCTCATTCGAGGCAGTTCCCTTTGCGCAGTTTCATACAAGGACGCTTCAGCTTCATCTGTTGAAGGTTTGGGACAAGTCTCCTCTATCGTTGGATCAGTCCTTCCTGATGACTCCCCGAGTTCGTCGATCCCTGCAATGGTGGCTGGGGTCGGTCAATCTGTCGAAGGGCAGATCTTTTCTGGTTCCGTGTTGGGAAACAGTCACCACGGATGCCAGTCTGTCAGGTTGGGGGGGTGTTTGGAAGGACCTCCAGTTTCAGGGTCTGTGGGGCCCGCAGGAGGCTCACGAGCCCATCAATGTTCTGGAGTTGAGAGCCATCAGGTTGGTTCTGTTTCGCTTGACTCATCAGTTGAGAGGCCTGCCAGTTCAGGTCCGGTTGGACAACAGGACGGCGGTTGCTTATATCAATCACCAAGGGGGGACTCGCAGCAGGAGTGCCCTCAGGGAAGTGTCTTTGATTCTGGACTGGGCGGAGAGTCCCGTCCCGTGTATCTCAGCAGTCTACATTCCGGGAGTGGAGAACACGGAGGCGGACTTGCTGAGCAGAGCCTCCTCTCGTCAGGGGGAGTGGTCTCTCAGTCCCACGGTGTTTCGTTCGATATGTCTCAGGTGGGGGTTCCCGGTGGTGGACCTCTTTGCCTCTCGTCACAATCACAAGCTACCAGTCTTTGTGTCTCTCTCGCAGGATCCTCTGGCTCTGGCAGTGGATGCCATGTCTCTGAACTGGAGGGATCTGGGGTTTCTTTACCTGTTCCCTCCGTTTCGGATGGTAGCCAGAGTGGTGCGCAAGCTGACTCTGGAGGGCGCGTCGGCGATTCTAGTGGCACCAAGGTGGCCAAGGCAGGTTTGGTTCGCAGACCTGGTAAGACTGGCAGAGGATCAGTTCATTCTGCCTCTTCTGCCGGACCTGCTCACCCAGGGTCGGCTGCGCTATCCCAATTTACCTTCGCTGGCTTTGACGGCGTGGCTGCTGAAACCGCCATCTTGAAGGAAGAAGGTCTTTCTGACGCGGTGGTTCAGACTCTTATTAGCGCCAGGAAGCGCTCTTCCTCTACTATTTACTATAGGACTTGGAGGTCCTATATTGACTGGTGTGAAAGTAGGTCTTTCTCTTGTCGGGAGTTTTCCATTTCCAGAATCCTGGAGTTTCTTCAACATGGTCTGGATTTGGGGCTTCAACTTAGTACCTTGAAGGGGCAGGTTTCTGCCCTGGCAGTGTTCTTTCAAAGGTCCTTTGCACTTCATCCCTTAGTCAAGACCTTTTTCCAAGGAGTTGCGCATGTACGGCCTCCTAGGAAGCCTTTTGTTCCAGTTTGGGATTTGAACCTGGTTCTTTCTGCTCTTCAGGGTCCTCCGTTTGAGCCCTTGAATGAGGTTGCTTTGTCTTCTCTTACTCAAAAGGTGGCCTTTTTGGTGGCCATCACTTCCGTTCGGCGTGTTTCTGAGTTGGCAGCTTTATCCATTAAAGCTCCGTACTTTGAAAGGCATCAGGATAAGGTTGTCTTTCGTTTCAAGCCGGATTTTCTTCCTAAGGTGGTCTCTGCCTTTCATCTGAATCAGGACATTGTTCTGCCTTCTCTATGTCCTAATCCCAGCAACGACAAGGAAAGGGCGCTGCATTCCTTGGATGTGGTTCGTGTTGTGAAATATTATCTGGTGGTTACGTCTTCCTTTCGTTAGACTGATGCTTTTTTTGTGGTGCCCTTTGGGCCTAGGAAAGGTTTGGCTCCTGCCAAATCTTCCATTAGTAAATGGATTCGTCAGGCCATCATTGGGGCCTATTCTGCCAAGGGGAGGAGTCCCCCTTTTCGTGTTACTTCTCATTCTACTCGTGCGGTTGGAGCGTCCTGGGCTTTTCAGCACCAGGCCTCTGTTGAGCAAGTTTGTAAGGCCACTACTTGGTCCTCTGTTCACACTTTTTCCAAGTTTTACATGGTTGATGTTCGGGCCTCAGCGGATGCTGTTTTTGGCCGCAAAGTTCTGCAAGCTGTTGTGATTTAAGTTGTGCCTTGTTGCCTTGTTTTTGGATCCCCGCCCTTTTATGGACACTGCTATTGGATGTCCCACATGTTATGGATATCTTGAAGCGGGGTGTGTGACATACTTAGAATAATACCATTTTGTGAAATACTCACCTGTAAAATGGGTATTATAAGTATGTCACACACCCCGCTTCACCCGCCCTTTTTTGTATTCTGGATCCTTTATTTTGTGAACTTTGCGTTGTTATGACTTATATTTGCCTCTTCCTGGTCCCTTACCTTACTGCTTATATATACTGGGTAATGAGTGGGAGGTCCCAGGTATTTATGGATCAGGGAGGGGCTTTCTTTTTTGCTATCATCTCTTCAGGAACGCCCACTTCAGGTCGGTATTACCCACATGTTATGGATATCTTGAAGCGGGGTGTGTGACATACTTATAATACCCATTTTACAGGTGAGTATTTCACAAAATGGTATTTTTGTTCTGCTTTACAGTGGAACAAAACCTACCCAGGGCAGCTGCTGGCTTTCCTCTGGGGTATCCAAATCAGGATGCCCCACTGTGTGAACCCCCTGGGGCCCCAGTAATCACTTACCTTTCTCTGGACCAGCGGCGCAAGTGCGGGCTCTCGTTCACGGAGAGTCATCTGATGTGATTATGTCATTTAGCAAAGCCATTTTCAATGGTCCCACCCCAGTCATTTAGATAGGCAGAGGCAAGAGTGCACATACCAACGGGGCTGCAGCAGGGCCCATTTGCCAAATAACATAGTCACGGCAGACAGCTCTCATTGGACAACGGCCCGCACATGTGCCATTGGACCAGGTATAGGTAAGTGATTAAAGGTTTTCTTGAGTGTCTCACGCAGTGATCTATCCCCATTCGGGATGCCCCAGGTACAGTAACAAATTTGGCAAATTCAAGTTTTGTTCCGATTTATGTGGCTCATACAGTGACCTTTTCCCCGATTGAAGATACTGATATTCGCTGTATATGATGCCATGAAAGCCCAAATCTGATGAATGATGGATAAGGAGCCATATTGATGGTCCCCTCAGTGATTCATTGCCCCTGAACCCTGTATAAATATTCCCCTGCGGCTCCTCCACAATATCACATAAAGCAAAGTCATAAAATCATTAGGGGTTTTTCTTTTTAAACAATTTTTTTGTGTGCCATGCATGCTGTAGCAGCTTGGGACAACATGGACATCAGACCTGCACTTAGTTCAGAGAAGCGCTAACATGTCTGCACATAACACGGCTTGAAGCCAACCCGCCTGCACACAACACAGCCAGGAGCCAATCCACCTGCACATAACATGGCTAGAAGCCAATCCGCCTGCACATAACATGGCTAGAAGCCAATCCGCCTGCACATAACGTGGCTAGAAGCCAACCCACCTGCACATAACGTGGCTAGAAGCCAACCCACCTGCACATAACGTGGCTAGAAGCCAATCCGCCTGCACATAACATGGCTAGAAGCCAATCCGCCTGCACATAACGTGGCTAGAAGCCAACCCACCTGCACATAACGTGGCTAGAAGCCAACCCACCTGCACATAACGTGGCTAGAAGCCAATCCGCCTGCACATAACGTGGCTAGAAGCCAACCCACCTGCACATAACGTGGCTAGAAGCCAACCCACCTGCACAAAACGTGGCTAGAAGCCAACCCGCCTGCACGTAACGTGGCTAGAAGCCAACCCGCCTGTACATAGCATGGCTAGAACCCAACCCGCCTGCACATAACGTGGCTAGAAGCCAACCCACCTGCACATAACGTGGCTAGAAGCCAACCCGCCTGCACATAGCATGGCTAGAAGCCAACCCGCCTGCACATAGCGTGGCTAGAAGCCAACCCACCTGCACATAGCGTGGCTAGAAGCCAACCCACCTGCACATAGCGTGGCTAGAAGCCAACCCACCTGCACATAACGTGGCTAGAAGCCAACCCACCTGCACATAACGTGGCTAGAAGCCAACCCACCTGCACATAACGTGGCTAGAAGCCAACCCGCCTGCACATAACGTGGCTAGAAGCCAACCCGCCTGCACATAACGTGGCTAGAAGCCAACCCGCCTGCACATAACGTGGCTAGAAGCCAACCCGCCTGCACATAGCGTGGCTAGAAGCCAACCCGCCTGCATGTAACGTGGCTAGAAGCCAACCCGCTTGCACATAACGTGGCTAGAAGCCAACCCACCTGCACATAACGTGGCTAGAAGCCAACCCGCCTGCACATAGCATGGCTAGAAGCCAACCCGCCTGCACATAGCGTGGCTAGAAGCCAACCCGCCTGCACATAGCATGGCTAGAAGCCAACCCGCCTGCACATAGCATGGCTAGAAGCCAACCCGCCTGCACATAGCGTGGCTAGAAGCCAACCCGCCTGCACATAGCATGGCTAGAACCCAACCCGCCTGCACATAGCGTGGCTAGAAGCCAGCCCGCCTGCACATAACGTGGCTAGAAGCCAACCCGCCTGCACATAGCGTGGCTAGAAGCCAACCCGCCTGCACATAGCATGGCTAGAACCCAACCCGCCTGCACATAGCGTGGCTAGAAGCCAACCCGCCTGCACATAGCGTGGCTAGAAGCCAACCCGCCTGCACATAGCGTGGCTAGAAGCCAACCCGCCTGCACATAACGTGGCTAGAAGCCAACCCGCCTGCACATAACGTGGCTAGAAGCCAACCCGCCTGCACATAACGTGGCTAGAAGCCAACCCGCCTGCACATAACATGGCTAGAAGCCAACCCGCCTGCACATAACGTGGCTAGAAGCCAACCCGCCTGCACATAACGTGGCTAGAAGCCAACCCGCCTGCACATAACGTGGCTAGAAGCCAACCCGCCTGCACGTAACGTGGCTAGAAGCCAACACGTCACACCCAGGAGCCAACCTGCCTGCACATAACATGGCTAGAAGCCAACCTGCCTGCACATAACATGGCTAGAAGCCAACACGTCACAGCCAGGAGCCTACACGGCCGCACACAACACAGCCAGGAGTCTACACGGCCGCACACAACACAGCCAGGAGCCTACACGGCCGCACACAACACAGCCAGGAGTCTACACGGCCGCACACAACACAGCCAGGAGTCTACACCGCCGCACACAACACAGCCAGGAGTCTACACGGCCGCACACAACACAGCCAGGAGTCTACACCGCCGCACACAACACAGCCAGGAGTCTACACGGTCGCACACAACACAGCCAGGAGCCTACACGGCCGCACACAACACAGCCAGGAGCCTACACGGCCGCACACAACACAGCCAGGAGCCTACACGGCCGCACACAACACAGCCAGGAGCCTACACGGCCGCACACAACACAGCCAGGAGCCTACACGGCCGCACACAACACAGCCAGGAGCCTACACGGCCGCACACAACACAGCCAGGAGCCTACACGGCCGCACACAACACAGCCAGGAGCCTACACGGCCGCACACAACACAGCCAGGAGCCTACACGGCCGCACACAACACAGCCAGGAGCCTACACGGCCGCACACAACACAGCCAGGAGCCTACACGGCCGCACACAACACAGCCAGGAGCCTACACGGCCGCACACAACACAGCCAGGAGCCTACACGGCCGCACACAACACAGCCAGGAGCCTACACGGCCGCACACAACACAGCCAGGAGTCTACATAGCCGCACACAACACAGCCAGGAGCCTACACGGGCGCACACAACACAGCCAGGAGCCAATACACCTGCATATAATGCACCTGGAAGCCAAGACAAGTGCATACATGCAGAACCCACATTATGTAATCTGCAGCTCTCCCAACATCCAAAGCAGAGATGCTCAGCCTGTGGCCCCTGACCTGCTGTAGGAAAAGTGCGAGAGGTTACATGAAGAGTAATATAGATGGGTTGCGTAGAGGTGGCAGCTGTGGCTTGAAGGATTGTAGTTACATTGTATAACACCACCCCTGAATTTTGTAATTGTTTTTCTGTAATAATTGTATGCTTTGCTTGTAAAACAAAATCACTCTGAGTCTGAGACAATGGGTTTCCTGATTGTTGTATGAAACCTTCATTATGCCATTCAAAATCAAAACATTCTGGACGTAGTCATTGTGGCCCACAAACCGTTTCCAAATCACTGAAGTGGCCTTTGCCCATCCAAATGATGAGCCCCCTGATCTTAAGAGTACTGTGCCAAGAATATGGGGAGATGCCAGTATGACACTAGACAGCATCCTGTGCTGGGCCTACACTACTATTGGCTACTCCAGCACTGAACCCTGCCTCTACCTGCATATGCACAGTGCATATTAAAGTGGACCAACACCCAGGATTTTGACTATTCTGGGTCTTGGTCCACTTCGGTGGGGCACCCCCGATCGGGGTGCCCTGCTGTGTGAAACCCCCCCGAACCCCCCGAAAAACTCACCTCTCCCCGCTCCCAGCGCTGACGGACAAGCCGCGGACAAGCGGCTCCTCCGCCACCGCCTCCCGCGCCGGCCATTCACAGACAAGGTAAGGGGATTTGGGGTGTTTGGGGGGGTTTCACCCCGCGGGACATCCCGATCTCGGATGTCCCGCGGGGAGGGAGGTGATCAGCCCGGGAATCTTATAGATTCCCGGGCCGATCACCCCTGGGTGACGGTCCACTTTAATAGTAATTTCTTTACTAGGCTAGATTAGCTCTTAGCTGGAGACAACAGGAAGAGTATTGTTTTTTTTCAGCACTAGCCAATCCTCTTCTAATCTGTATCACACTGGAGCCTGTCACACAACACATAGATCTGCCATCACTTCCTCTACCAAGGCCTGGCTTCCTCCTCTCTGCCAGGCAATGGGGGTTATCCTAAAATCTTGTGAGAAAACAGATTTTTGCTTCTGGTTAAGCTATGTTTTAACTTTTTTTTCTGTTAAAGTCTGAGACTCCAGGGCTGGCTTACTCTATTCCTAACTGGAATGCCCCTCTGTGTGAAACCCTGAACTTAATGGCTGTGTGTGGCCACGCATAGCCGAAGAGAGCGATGTGATGCCGCATGCCACCAATGTGTGGCTGGGGATTCCATTCACCTTCTGTAGCCACACATTAATATGCGGGGCCGGAGAAGCTAATTGGATGAGCGGCGGTGATTAGATCCGGTGACCTGGGGTGGTTCACACAGTGGGGCCCAAGGGGAGGGCCCAAAACCCAGGATAGTCAAAATCCCGGGTTTTTGTCCAGTTTAAGTAAAAGGTTTTAATTTAAAAGGTGAAAAGTAACACCCCCCTGTGGGAAATTTAAAATGAAACATGAGCCTCTCCAGCTCGCTAGAAACTAATTTTTCCACTTTTATACACAGCAGTCCTTCAAGGAATTGTCCACTTTCTATAGCATTTTTGAAAATATATGTATTTTGTGCCACAAAAATGTCCTCAAGGTGCTGAGCTGATGTGTTTTTTTTATTTTGTTCTTATGTTAGCAAATGTATGTTTTATGGAAGCCGTTTTTACAATCTGTTGTTATTGGCCAAGTCTATACACAGATCTACAAGAAGAGAGAAGTGGGTCCTGTACACACACAACACTGCTGCTTTGGCTCCTGCTGAGGTAAGGGAGCTCACTGACACACATGCCGTAGCAGTGTTCTGTGTGTACATGACTCACTTCTCTCTTCTTGTAGATCTTGATGTACAGTTTCCAATAGCAACAGATTGCAGTTAAGAGAATGCTGCTTCCATAAACCACACATTTGCCAACATAAGAAAAAAAATACTATATCAGCTCAGCACCTTGGGGATTACCTTTTGGCATAAAACATACACACATTCAAAAATGTCATTAGAAGTGGACTTTCTTGTGTCCTGGGCTAACTATTAAAGCAAGTTCAAAGGTTTTCCAGATCAGTTGGATTGCAGTTGGAGGAGCACCATGGTAACAGGGCAGTTAGCTTTTTCTAAGCTCATGCCATGGTGAGCAGAGGTGGAAAGTGCATTAGTTAGCTAAATGTTTCTTAAAGCAGACCATCAGTCAAAAGTGACCTAAAGTGGACCAAAACCCAGAATTTTGACTATCCTGGGTTTTGGTCCTTTCCCCCGGGGAACCCCCGATCGAGGGTGCCCTGCTGTGTGGAACCCCCTGATTGCCGAGCGCAACTCTCCTCTTCCCGGACCTTCGGAGCTTGCGCGGCTGCTAATCCAATCAGCGTGCTCAGACGCTGACATCACGGTATCTAAGCCTTTGTCTAAGGCCAGTGGCTCAGAGCACGCTGACAGCCGCACCCCCGCTTCCCTCTAACAGGGAGCATGCCTGCTCTGGCCATTCACAAATGCCTAGTGTGGGCACGTGCCCTGCTATAAGGATAGCAGGGATGTGGCACGGCTTAAGCATGCGCTGTTGGACTGGGAAGCAAGGTAAGCGTACGGGGTGACCTGGGGGGTTCACACAGAGGGGCATCCCGATTTTGGATGCCACAGGGGGAGAGAATCGATCGACCCGGGAATCGCCAATCAAGCTGGGTTTTGGTCCACTTTAAACTAGACCAACACAACTAACAGTACTCATAAGCATGCTGCACAATAAATGTACTTTGTATGCCATGCATTTGCAGGCCACCTGCAAACAGGAAGTGCTGCTGGGCTTCCTGTTACTGTGCATTGACACCTATATCAGTTGAATCCAGGCAGCAGCATGGCTGAGATGCTGGGAGAGGAACTCCAACATGGCTGCTACCTTTCTTTTCTAACTGTGCCCTGGTTGCTGGATCTGGTTTGAATGTGGATAGGATGATTATTATTATTTATTATACAGCTACATTTAGCTCTTAATGTGAGCCCGTGCTGGGGTAACTTTCTACAATAGAACAGCAGTTATCCCTGTTTTACTGAGATTCATGGAGATTAAAAGCAAATCTGTAGCTGTAAGTTCTCTATTGCTAAACCTGGTGAGTTGCCCCAATTTTTTTAGTTTCTTGGGAAATGCCCCCCCCCCCTTGTGTGTGACGAGCTCGGGCCTGTGTGAGGTGGTTGGGTTCATTTTTGAGCCATTGGCGTCCAGATGTCCCCGATCCCCCTCTGATGTGATGTGAATGGGCTGATTGATTGATTGACAGTCGATTCTCCCCTAATGCAGCCTTTCAGGAGCAGAAGTGTCCTGCCCTGACCCTCCAGGGGGCTCATGTCCTCAACAGGGGGGGCTCTGAGCTAAGTGGCTTGGGGTCCTTAGAAATAATTTATCATGGATTTTTTATTTGTGTATCATTGTTATTAGCCTAATGAGATTCCTGTATTACAAAATGTATAAATGGACTCGAAAGTATTTATTATTAGTCTAGTGTTATCTGTATCTATGTATACACTGATAATAACAATAATTATTAATTATTATTATCCTACGTATTAGTCTAGTCTAATCTCTGTTTAAATATTATCTAGTGTTAGTCACATACAGGTTATTAACTCAGTCAAGTCATCTTTATTGTAAAACAATACATAATAATCGTACATACAGGTCATTATCAGTGTAATCTTCTCTGTTGTTAAATAATACATGACATCCTCAAATGTAAGTTATTAGTCTGTCATCTTGACACATAAAATAGTCGTATATAAGTTATTAGTCTAGTCCTTATTAATAATAATCCTCATATATAGGTTATTATAGTAATATTTAATAATGAAGTTAAGCCTAAACTAATAATAATTATACATGTCAATTATTACGCATCATTTAATAATGAGACTAGACTGATGATAATAACCTATATGTGATTATTAGTAAGTCATTTATATTAGTATAATTAGTATTACTATAAACCTAATTGTTAAATAATGCATAATGAATATATGGGTTAATAATATTAAGCTAGTGTAATCTTTATGCTAAATACTATTAATCGTCCTATATAAGTTCTTTATTAGATAATTGTCACCTGTATGATGTTTGTGTGTGTTTTATTAATAGTCTAACGTGGTCCTTATGTTAATTTCTTCCTAATAATCCTCAGATGTTGTTGCAATTATTATAATATATTATTATTATTATATTATATTATTAGTAAACTTAGTAAACTGTAAACTGTTAATCTAGTGTAATCTTTATGTTAAAAACTATCTAATATTCGTCATATAGAAGTTATTCTTTTTGGTCGGCAGTAACCTTTATGTTTAATAATACCTAATAATAATCGTCATATATAGGTTGTTTTAAGTGTATTGTAATTTCTATGTTAATTCCTAACAATCGCCATATATGTTACTATTGTTATTAATAACATTAATAATATTAATATTATTAGTCACCAGTAACATTTATACTATACACATATATAGGTTATTTTTATACCTTTTAATCTGGTACAAACGTTCTTTAGGCTTTATCCTTTGTTAAACACTACATAATAATAAGTTATTTAATATTAGTTGACTGTAAGCTTTATGTTGAATAATACCTAATAATCGTTATAGTTTAGGTTATTTTTTTAGTTTAATGTAATCTTTATGTTAAGTAATACCCAATTAACGAAAAATACCTAATAATCGTCATACTTACGTTGTTATCATTAGTCTAGTGTGATCTTTATGTTGAATAATACATAATATAGGTCTTTGTTATATTAGGTATTATTACTCTAGTGTAATCTATATGTTTATATATAGATTAATAGATATGTATTGTCATTTTTTTTTACCTTAGTGTAGTCTGTATGTACTTAGAATTGTCATTAGCCTGGTGTATCTCTGTGACATCACTGATTTATGAGGCAGTATTGGTCTGGTCACAACCTGTAGTCTGTATTTTAACCATTTTTGGATGCTTTTAGTATTTGGTTCTGACCTGCTTTTCTGGTACTTTTACATGGATCGGATTGGCCTGCTTGGCAACTGTCCTTGTGTTGTCCTGGTTTCCTTATAACCATTCGTGAGATAATGATCCATGGTGACGTGCTGTCCTATTACAGGCATGCAACACTGCTTTTGATTCCACAGGGGAGAAATGTTTTAGATCTGAAAAGTAAATGTTGGGGCAAACACGTGACCTTTTGGGTCAGATGATTGCACAAGGTCACAGAAACAATCTTACCCATGGCCTCATATTATTGGCTTGTTGACTATTTTGGTCCCTCTGTATTAAAACTGAAGCAAGGAGACCCATACACCATACAAGTATAGCAAAACCACATAAAAATATTTACTGGGGCAATATATACAAATATACGCAAAAAAGTGTTTGTTCATTATAAAATAAACGTTAGACCATTTTTTTATATAGGCCACTGACCAGAAGATCACATTTTGGCCCTCTTTAAATCCTAAAAAGGGAAATTGTAGCAAATTGAAGAAATAAAACAACTGTCGCAAAGAAATGTAAAAACAAAAATCTTTCAGCATATTTGGCATTGTTGTTGCCCCCAGATTTGATGGCACAGACATAATACATTGGATCCATAGGCCTTGATTCACTAAGTGTTGAAAATAATTCTCATGGTAGTAAAAAAATCAATTCATGAGAAAAAAAGCGCGAGAATTTCACTTTTAGTGAATCACCGGATAGGAATATAATGAAACTCAATGGTACTTTTTTACTCTTGAAAAAAGTAATGAACTTTTTACTCCTTTTTTTCTCTGTAGTGAAAAGTGCCATTGACTTTCATTGTCTTTTTGATCTGGTGATTCACCAACAGTGAAATTCTCAGGCTTTTTTCTCATGAATTGAATCTTTTACCACCATGAGAATTTTTTCAACTCTTAGTGAATCAAGGCCATAGTGTTCCACTGTCATATTCGAGAAGTGCATGCTGTTTAGATCACATTTAGTACATCAAGAAACCAGATTACTCTTCCTTGGAGCAAATGTGTCAGCGTTGCCCCAGATTTGATTTGACATGATAAATCCGACCCATTGTGTTGATGTCATACTAGTGTTTCTGATCACATCTGTCCCTCTTTTTCACCTGGGGTAAACCAGTTCAGTTCTAGCAAAACTCTTTAAACATGTTCCAATTTTGGTTGTACAGACATGATAAATCTGGCCTGTTGGGTTTAGCTATCATTTTACTGGCTGATAATATCCCATGTGGTCCTTCGTTAAAATGCAAATGGCCTGGATTAGAGCTATTGTAGCAAACACAGGTACATGTTCAAGTGTTGCCCACATGTGATTGTACATCCATGATAAATGTTGTGTTCCTTCCTGTTTGGCTTGTCAGAGGCTACCTTTAAATGCCATTTGTTCCCTCTATAAAACCTAATAGGGGTCATATTAAACCTGAATCAAGGACACCATATCAAGAAAACATCTTACTTGGGGCAAATTGGCCAGTGTTGCCCCTAATGTGATTGCCCAACCATGATAAATCTGACCTGCTGTGCTTATCTGTCATCTTAGAGGCTGGCTGTTTAGATCAGATTCTGTCTTCTTTAAAACCTATGGGGTGTATTAAAACTGAATAAAAAAACATTGTGTCCTTCTGTCATATTAGAGGCATTCTGGCTGTTGAGACCACATATGATCCCTCTTTAAAATAAATTAAAGTGTCTACCTCTGTAAGTACATAATACATCTGTGACCTGTTGTGATTTTTTTTTTGTCACAGGCTTACCTTAGATCGCATTTGGGTGCTCTTTAAAATAAACGAGAGTGTATTAAAACTAGTGCAGTTGTAGCAAAAAGAAAACCCTCTTTTTGTGGCAAATATGCCAGGATTGTCCCAGATCTGATTGCACAGACATGATAGATCTGACCTATTGGGCTCTACAGTCATATTAGAGGTTTACTTGCTGCTGCGACCACATGTGATTCCTCAAAAATAAGATGACAGTTTTAAAAGTGGAGCAGAACAATTTGTCTTATGTTCCAGTGCTGCCCCAGATTACATTGTACAAACGTGATACATTATGTTTAACCCATTGATTGCCGAACATATCGGTCCCTCACAACGGTCCTTACCTCAGCGGCAACTGTAGCAGAACATAATTCCTTGGGGCAAATGTGCCGATATTGCCCCGGGTTTGATTGCACAGACATGATCCATGTGAACTATTGTGCCCTGCTTGTTAAAATCAAGGCTTACTGGTGGTTTAGATCAGTTTAGATCACATAAGGCCCATCTTTCAAATCTAAAGGGGAACGGTGTTTAATCAAATAGAAACAAGGCCACCAAAGCAGGTTCACTGGGGCAAGACATGATGATAATCTGACCCATTTTGCTCTGATGTTGAAAAGGAGAATATAGTGATTACAAAGCAAAAAGACCCGGTTGTATTGTAGCAATTAGCATTCATTAAAAATGTACTATTATAAAGTGTTGCCCCAGGTCTCCCTTCATCAGGTTAGATCACTGTGATCTATTATTGTATCTGGATATAATATATAATCATCTGAACCACAAAAGCAGAAACGTTTCAATTGATATGTTTCATGGAAATCCAGTTGGTTGTTCTTGGTAGGGTATCGTCAATCTGACCCAATAAAATCTGTAAGCAAGGAATTTGGGGGCTATTTCGTTTTCTCTCCAATCACAAGAAATATGCATAAAAAACTGAGCACTTTTAAATGTAACTAATTGCCGGGTGTCCTTGTCCAACTCATGATCAATACATTCCCATTTTAGACGAGCATGGTAAATATTCTCGTTAAATGTATCAAAACTGGAGAAAAGAAAAGCAGACCTACTGATTGGATATCATTTAGATTGTATTCGATTTTCATACACGCACACACTAAGAATAAACAAAAATAAATCACTGGACATCCATGAGGCACCCAGGCAATCGATTGATTACTTAAGGTTTCAAGCAAGTCCATTAGCCTTGGTTTATAACTACATATATACCCGGTCAGTCTATTATTTGGTCACGTTTGGTACAAATAGCAAGCACAGTTGCCTTGATTTATAACTAATGATATAGGCAGCCAGTCGTTTGGCTAACTAGTGGTCTTCAAGGAGATACAGCAAGTCATGTTGCCTTATTTGTTTCTACTTAGACTTCTCAGTCCCCATTGGTTGAGGTGAAGTCATCAGGGCTTATGGCTCCTGTTACTGAAGGCCACTAGGAGACCAGGGACCATATAATGACTATACTATACAACCCCAACAAGAACAAGGATTTTCGGAAATCCGAGTATTCGGGGAGGTCACAGTTGTACATAACCTGATGCTTGGGTGTAAGGCCACCCTCATGTATGGAGCATTTGGGCCTACTGAATCTTTAGATGTTTCAGGATAGTTCTGCTCCTTCAATATATCTGGCAGGGTAGTGTAGCAAGGTTACAAAGATATCCCGCTAATTATATTAGAAGTCTTGTTAATCAAGCAAGACTGAAATGGGAAAACCCGGCGAGGTGCTCTGCAGATTGTAATCTAATGCTCTCTAAAGACCTGAGAAAAGTCTGAAACTTGTGTTGGTTTTATATTGGGAGGAGACATAAAGCACGGGTTGCGTTAAGGGCATTTCTGTTGGTAGGTCGGTGGGCAGAGCTTGATTGAATGGTTATGTGAAACAATATTTTCTGCCTATAATTACCTCAGCACGCTGCGAGTTTTCTCGTGCGCTCCCAATTCGTTTTTGATGCGTTTTGATGCGTTTGATGCGGTCTTTGGGGTGTGTATGGGGTCGGCATCAATCGGGCACATAGCTTGCTGCTGTCTAAATTTTGGATGTTACAAAACATTGTTATTTCAACATTCCCAACATATCTTTCTTTTCCACTTTCCCTTCATCTTTCTTTTCCACTCTTCCCTACATCTTTCTTTTCTACATTCCCTCTATTATATTCTCTTTTCCACATACCCTTCATCTTTTTACACATTACCTACATCTTTCTTTTCCACATTTCCTCCATTATATTCTCTTTTCCACATTCCATCCATCTTCTCTTTTCCCCATTCCATCCAGCCTTATCTTTTCTACTTTTCCTCATTCCTGCTCTCCTCCACATTCCCTCCATTTTTCTCTCTTTTGCACAGTCCGTTCTTCTTTCTTTTTTCACGCTTCCTCCTTTTTCTATTTTCTACGTTTCCTTTTTTTCATTCTAATTTCTGAACACCCTTTATCCCTCTATTTTTTAATTATTTATCTTTGTCTCTCTCTTTCACATGATATAAACCCCTTCTTCACCTTCCTTCCTCGCTCTTATACTTTCTCTCTGTCCCTCTATTGCAAGGACGACAAGCTCTTGAACCAAGAAATTGATCATGTCATTGCTTTCCTGCTGCCTTTTAATTTTCTGTCTTCCTTTTGGGTTATGGCTACACTGAGCTGATTTCTAATTGGTTAATGGACACACACCTTACGATGGGATATGATTGTACAGGGCTTGTTACAATCAGAAATTGCTATCTTATACTGTAAACTTTTAGTAAGATCGTAAGGTGATAGTACAGTTAGATTTGAAGGCATGTGGGCTGCATAGAGGGAGAAGGGGTATATTTAAAGCTAAATAAGCTCCTTAGCTGTGTTCAATGAGATCACCTACATGCATGATCATTTATCACCGGCCATTTTTTCAGAAGATCGTCTGAGGATTGTACAATCAGATTGTAAAATATGGAGGAACAGGCATGGGGGTCTATTTAAGGCTGAATTAAGGAATGAGAGATTAGCTTTGTTCATATGTAAAAAGTGATTTAAAAAATAATACATCAGCAATTGTAACAGTTGGTTTTTATACTGAAAACTTTTGGAAAGAGCATCTGGAAGTGATACTATCAGATTGTAAAGCATGTGACTAGCATGGAGGGGCGGCCATGGGGTCTATTTAAAGCGGACCAAACCCCCCAAAACCAACTCAATCTGTTTTGCTCCCCCACCCCAGGTATATTACTGTTTGGATGTTTACTGCTTGATATTCCTGTTATAGTGATATTACATTTTCGTTTTCCCCAGCTATGCCATTGGTTTCTGACAGGATACCATTGTTCTAAGCTAGCTCTCCCCTCCTGGCAATCTCATGCTGGTAGCAATTTAAAAAAAAAAGCAGTGCTAGGAAGATAAGAGCTAAAATAATATACCATTTCCCCAATAGTTACTTTAGCCAAAATAGTTTGTGAGTATTTGTATCCAATTCATTTCCAGGACTCTAAGGGAAGTTGATACATGGTTTTTAAATGTAACCATCCACAGGACGTGGTTGCTGGCTGAATGAATGAATAACAGGTTAGCTTTGTTCTTATCTAGAAAATGATCAGCAATTATAATCAGTTGTTTCATATATTTCAAACATTTTGATGGTCTGGGGATTGTACAATCAGGATTACTGGTTGTTTAATGACATACATTTTGCAATCTTATTGCACAGGCCAGGTTTGATATGTGAATAAAGTTGTAGCATAAGAGTCCTCTGGGAATTTACGAAGATTATAATCTGCTATTTTAATACTGCAAACTTTTCGGAAGATCGTCTGGGGATTTTACAATCGGAATGTAAAGCATGTGACCAGCATGGAGGGCGGGGGGTCTATTTAAGCCTGAATGAATGTATTGCATACACCGTACAATCTGGTTGCTTAGGATATGTGCAGTCTGACAACATAAGTGTAGCATGAAAGCCGTCTAGGAACCATACATTATAATCTGCAAACCTTTCAGTAGATCGTATGGGGATTGTACAATCAGATTGTAAGGCACATAGGCATAGAATAGGCTCTTTTTAAGGCTGTGTTTAAGCAAGGCTTAGCTATCATCATATTTTATAATGTAGTCCCCACTTTTGGTTGCATTGTTTATAGACCTACACCTTACGATTTGATTATACAGGAATAAAGTCATAGCATAGTACTAAATACATATACGTATATATATTAAAGCTATAGTATAAGAGAACTCGTATATAAGTATATATTAAAGTTGTAGTAAAAGAGCCCTCTGGAGTCCTAAGATATAATAAAACTTGGAACTATTTTATCCTGAAAGCCTATAGGAAGATCGTATGTGGATTGCATAATCCGATTGTAAGGACATAACAGAATAGAAAATGATGGCAGGGGATGAGGCTGCTGCAAGGCATGGAAGGTTGGATTTGTTCATATGTAAATTATAACATCTTTAATAGGATCGTCTGTACAGAATTATAGTGTAAGAGTACTGTAGTATCTAAATGTATATATTAAAGTTATAATAAATGAACTTTCTGGGAACCTAAAGTATAATACACTTGAAACTATTGTATCCGGAGAAACTTTGGGAATATCGTATGGGGATTGTACAAATCTGATAACAGTATAGACAATTATGGGAGGGGATGAGACAATGGCAGATTGGCTGTAACATATAATACATATAATATAAATACAATTTATATATCTAATAGACAGGATCGTCTTTATTTCTGATTGGTTCATGTTTATGGGCATACATCTTGCAAACGGATCTTAAAATAAAAATATAGCATAAGTGAACCTAAAATTAAAATAATTTGGGACTATGTTATACTGCAAACTCCAGCCAAGGTCACATGGTAATCTTACAATTAGATTGTATGTATGTGGCTAAGCATGAGCTTTGTTCACGTGTAAAAAGTCAAATCTGATGCGTGCCCTGATCCATAGGAGAGGTATGGGAAGGTTATTGTCATTTGATTGTTTGATCATTTCTGTGTAGATTGTTGCTACCCACCTGCCCCCATTGGGGCTATCCCCTTCCAAGTACCCCCCTGGGGTGGGTCGCCTCAACCCAACACCTCCCTGACCCTTGTATGATTTATTAATATCACGCCCTGACTGTCTCTGTGAATTGTATCTCTCAAGAACGACTTATATGGATTGTACTGAACACACAGCTTGCAATCAGATCGCCAGTCTCTTTAATGTCCTGTCAGTAGACAGACACACACGATAGATCATTCAGATTCCAGTTAGCCAGCGGTTCTATGATGACCACACACGTACAACATCATTGTACAATCTCTGAAAATAGTTTTAGTATCATGACTGTTTGGGATAACTATAGAGCTTCGTTAGGGCTTTTATTATAACAAGGTTTCTACCTAGACCACCTCTTTCACACTAGCTTTATGTAAGCACCACACACTTTACAATTACAATCTGATCGTCCTATCTCTGCACAATCTGACTACGCCTATTTAGGAGAAAAGTATTTCCTCATTATCTCGTGAATAGACTCATTCAAATGCTGTATCTGGATAATTCATCTATTTCGATCCCAGCTAACTTCTTTCTTATTTCCACATTCCATCATTCTCTCTCTTTTCCACATTCTATCTTTTGTTCTTTTACACATTCACTCCATCCTTTTTTCCATATTCCATCCATCTTTTTCTTTTACACAGCATTGCCATCTTGGAGAGCATTTGTTTGATGGCCACACATTTACAATCTCAATCTACGATCTCTAGTATTGGTATTCTAACTGTATATCTCTCTACTGCTTTGTTTGGGCTTTTATCATTTTAATATCCTTTAAAAATGTTTATATTCTGTAAAACTGCATTTGAATTATTATATTATGTTTCTACCCTGTCTGTAATTACTACTTTGTAAAGCGCTACGGAAGATGATGGCGCTATATAAATAAACAATAATAATAATAATAAGCAAACTACTGCCAATAAATGTATCTAACTGTACAATCTAAACAATGGAAGAATACACTTCACAATCTGGCTTGTACAATATTTGTGCCTTCTCACTTGGTAGCACTGTACCACATGGTTGTACGATCTTCATACAATCAAGGCAACTCAATATCTTGGTGTTCAGGAACATAAAACAGCAGATACAGTTGCCTTGATGTATTTCTACAGGTATGAGACACATAAGGGGTTTGTTATGTAGTTGCACTAGATCACAGTGCTGGTGGGGTAGGACTCCTCTTGGAGAGATAAAGCCTTATCTATCCATTACTTATCTAATAAAAAGTTTCATTAAAAATACAATGTTTATTATACTTAAAATGCATAAAAACTTAATATATAACATTGTAACAATATATATCTGTTTACATACCAAGTCATAGCTACTACAAAACAAATGACAGTGGTATTGATTGAACCCCTTTGGACTGAACATTGTTAAAGTGACATTATGTCAGAAAGTAATCACAACACTCGCCATCAAACCTAAAGAAGACAACAATCCTGTTCCCTGAACAATCTTTCTTGGATTACAGTCACGATGGTCATCCCTCACATTACATATTATGATTGGCTGGCCCTCGTATTGCTTACCTGTGGTCTGATTGTACAACCAGATTGTGTAATGAATGTACATGATTGACTCAAATCCATGCTAAAAGTTTTACTGCAGGGATAGTACGACCAGCTTGCAAGGTGTATGGTCAGCTTTAGAGAAAAAGGAAAAAAGATTAAAATATGCTCTAATATTTAATTATTAATGCAACATATTAATGCACAAGCAGATTTGATTTGATGTACTCGATCCTACCAAAACATTATTATGTGAATTGCAGATGGTTTTATTCTTTTTCACATATTTATAAAGCAAGGCTTTGGAAGATTGTGCAATAATTGTATAGTGTATGGCCAGATACAGATCGCATAAATCTGGTCTAGTACTTGGACCCATATTAGAGTGTGTAAGGGAGAAGGTACCCCCCTCAAAGAGGAGACCAACCGGCTCATTAAAGAATAATCCCTTCAGATTGGGAAGGAGCTGTCCTCATGCTCAGTTGTGGCTGCGATGAGATCAGGGCCGATAAATATCGATTAGTCCAGATTGTCAGAATGGTGTCCTACACAGAGCCACACCCATACACATGGATGCAATGAAGGCCAGGGAATAGGAAGGAACATAGAAAGGAGAATGAGGGGTGGATACTTACCGACCGCGAAATGGACAGAAGGTGACAAAAGAGACAGATGGAGAAAACGTGATTTGGAAAAACAAAAAGGTGCAGAAAAAGTGAGAACAGGAGGGAGAGTGAAAAGGGAGAAATGGGAAGATGTAAAAAAGTAGAGAAAAAAGGGAATGTGCAAAAGCGAGATAGGAAAATGGGGGAAAGGGAAGATGTAGAGCAAGTGAAATGATAACATGAAAATAAACTGGGGGGGGGGGGGGGGCAGCAAAAAGGTGAATAGCACAAAAGGCAGAAGGTGGAAAGGAGAGAAAACAGGAATATGGGGAAGAGAAAACTAGAAAATATGAGTGAGATGCAGGGAATGTGTAAAGAGAAAATATATGTAGATAAGCATGACAGAATGATGCAAAAAGAGGATGGAATGTGACAACTGATAGAGGATAAGAGGGATGAAATGTGTAAAAGGGAAGATGTAGAAAATAAAGGAAAAGAGAGAGGTGAGAAAAAAGAGGAATATGTAGAAAATAACAAAAAAAGATGCATGGAAGGTATGAAAAGAAAATGCACGTGCATAAGAATGAGAGAAGGAGAAAATGTGGAAAGATGTATAAGAAGTGTAGGGAATGTGACAAAAGAGAAACGAGGAGGGGGTGTAGAAGTGAAGGATGCAATGTGTAAAGTGAAAGATGTTTAAAAAAGTGAATGTGAAGAGAATGTAAAAAGGATAAAAGAAAAATAAAGAAAAAATGAAAACCGAGAGATGAGAAGAGAGTGTAGGTAGAAGAATGATGACATTAGAAGAAGGGGATGTGGAAAAAATAGGAATATGAAGAAAAGGTGTAGGAAGAGAAGATGAATGTGCATAGTAGTGATAAAATGAAGACACTTGGACTAAGAGGTGAAAAATGAGAGATGAGGGGAGAGTGTAAAAGAGAAGGATAAAATGTGAAAACTAAAGCAGATGGTAACGGGAGTACAAAGATGTCGATTCTAAGAACATGGGGAAAAGAGCAAGCTGAAGAAATTGTGAAAAGGAGAAAGAGGACAAGAAAGGAAAAAGTAAATGAGAGAAGGAGAGAAAGAGGACAAGAAAGGAAAAAGTAAATGAGAGAAGGAGAGAATGTGTAAAATGAAAGGGGTAGAGCAAACCAGAAATGATGTGGGGAAGAAACCATAGCAGTGGCTATATTTGGGCAGGTTCAGGGGCTCCCTCAGATGTTTTTCTAGTGAATGTCGCACATGTAGCAACTTCTTTCCTTCTCCTCAGAGGATCGCTCCTCACTGACATGTAGATGACACAACAGGGCGTATGTACTAAGCTCTAGTGATCGCATCTCAGGGGCCGGTTTCCTTTTCTGTTACGGTTTGCTGTTTTTTTTTTATTTTTGTTCCCAAGTTTGTATTTTATCATTTATTTTCACTTTTAAGTTCTTGCTTCCTTGCCCACATAGAGGGTATAATGAATGCTTTCAACCCCTTTTGGAGAAGACAGAGGCCATGCAGTGACAGCTGACATACGCTATCCAATGACTTCATTTGGAGCATTTCATTCCAGTTGCCTTGATTTACTAATAAATCACAGTTTACTATAACCTGCACGTACATGTCCGATATGGGATTTTTTGGGTTTGGTATTGATTTATATTGTATCTCCCACCTCACAAGTGGCCGCTCCTCATTCTCAGGAGATATCTCCTACCCCACAAGTGACAGATTCTTACAGGAGAGATTACACACACGTGACAACTTCTTACTCACAAGAGTTATCTCCTACCCCACAAGTGACAGATCCTTATTCACAGGAGATATCTCCAACCCACAAGTGACAGATCCGTATTCACAGGAGATATCTCCTACCCCACAAGTGACAGATCCGTATTCACAGGAGATATCTCCTAACCCACAAGTGACAGATCCTTATTCAAGGAAGATATCTCCTACCCCACAAGTGACAGTTCCTTACATTAGATATCTCCTAACCAACAAGTGACTGTTTCTTTTTCACACGAGATATCTCCTACCCAACAAGTGACAGTTCCTTACTTACAGGAGATATCTCCTACCCTACAAGCGACAGATCCTTATTCACAGGAGATATCTCCCAACCCACAAGTGACAGTTCCTTACTCACAGGAGATATCTCCAACCCACAAGTGACAGATCCTTATTCAAAGAAGATATCTCCTAACCCACAAGTGACAGTTCCTTACATAAGATATCTCCTAACCCACACGTGACAGTTCCTTACATTAGATATCTCCTACCCAACAAGTGTTCGTTTATTTTGCACATGAGATATCTCCTACCCAACAAGTGACAGTTCCTTACTTACAGGAGATATCTCCTACCCAACAAGTGACAGCTCCTTACTTACAGGAGTTATCTCCTACCCAACAAGTGACAGCTCCTTACTTACAGGAGATATCTCCTACCCAACAAGTGACAGTTCCTTACTTACAGGAGTTATCTCCTACCCAACAAGTGACAGCTCCTTACCTACAGGAGATATCTCCTACCCAACAAGTGACAGTTCCTTGCTTACAGGAAGGATCTCCTAACCCACAAGTGACAGTTCCTTACTTACAGGAGATATCTCCTACCCAACAAGTGACAGTTCCTACCTCACAGGAGAGATCTACCCCACAAGTGACAGTTCCTACCTAACAGGAGAGATCTCCTACCCCACAAGTGACAGTTCCTACCTCACAGGAGAGATCTCCTACCCCCACAAGTGACAGTTCCTACCTCACAGGAGAGATCTCCTACCCCACAAGTGACAGTTCCTACCTCACAGGAGAGATCTCCTACCCCACAAGTGACAGTTCCTACCTCACAGGAGAGATCTCCTACCCCACAAGTGACAGTTCCTACCTCACAGGAGAGATCTCCTACCCCACAAGTGACAGTTCCTACCTCACAGGAGATATCTCCTACCCAACAAGTGGCAGTTCCTACCTCACAGGAGATATCTCCTACCCAACAAGTGACAATACCCACAAATGACAGTTCCTTATTCTCAGGAGTGATCTCCTAAGGCATAAGTGACTGATCTTTATTGTCAGGAGATATCTCACTGCAGATGTTTGCTTACCTGAGACATCTCCTTAGTCACCGAAGATATTTCCCGGCTCATTTTAATAAGAACCTTGTGAGTTAGGAAATGTTAGTGAATATCACTGGTTAGCATCCCCGCAGATAGTATGGATAGAGCTGGTCAGAATTTGGGAAACAATCCTCTCTTGTGTGTGTGTTTTGTCGCTGCAGATGACAGAGAGCTCCAGAGAATCGGCCCATGTGCACTGAAAGAAAGTCACACCGCCATTACTGCCTGCCTGCTGGAGGCCGCCCGCCACCGCGCCGACCGGGACACTCTCAGGTATCCATGGCAACGCCATACACATCTCTCTATACAGAGCCAGCCCTGTGTATGTGCATCGCTATGGCATGGATCCCATGTTATGTGCCTGATGTATGTGCCTGTACATGTAGGAATGTGATTATATATATATACATTTACATATACCTAAAGAGAGTGGTATGTATGTGCATTGCATGTGTATTGCTTGTTTTGTTGCTTGAATATATATGGTCCTGATTTATCAAGTACATCTGCCAGACAATGTCACATCTTTGCAAAATAGAGTAGTTCAACATATAATTTATATTTCTTTTTACAAATGCACTTTGCTGTACTGCTAGGAACACATTTACTAAAACATGAGCAGTGTAGCAAAATGCTGCAAAAAATATAAATTGTATTTTACACCACTTTAAATTGCACTGATATGGCATTGACTGTCAGACATGCTTGATAAATCAGGATAGATATATAATATATATTGTGTGTGTATATATAATAGAGAGACCTAAATATGTCCATAGCTGTTGTTTGTGTATGGGTGTATAAAATGTGTGTAAGTAAATAAATCAAATATCTATAAAGAGTCATATGTGTGTGACATGCCTTGTCCTGACGATTATAATGAGCATATATGTGTGTACACTGTACGTGTGTGTGTGTATGTATATGTGTGTGTATATGTGTGTGTATGTATATATATATATATGTGTATATATATATATATATATATATATATATATTATTATTTTTTTGTGTGTGTTGTATGTATGTATGTATGTATATATCTATAGAGAGTCCTTGTGTATGGTCTATAAACATATGTTGGTATAAATATGTGTAGATATAAAGCTATATATAATTTTGTGTGAATCGATAAATACATGTGTGGATAGAGTTGTGTGTGTAGAGAGATAGGTAGGGGTTGTTTGTATAGATAGATGGATAGAAATATGTGTGTGTGTGTGTGTGTGTGTGTGTGTGTGTCTGTATAGATAGATATGATAGATAAGATATATATGTGTGCTTATATAGATGGATGGATGTGTGTATAGATAGATCGATATTTCTAGGTGTATAGGCACAGCCTAAGAAGTGTTGTAACCCTGCCTCCCATCATTCATCACACAGCACCTTACTGGAGGACTGTAAGTTCGATGCAGAGAGGACAGAAGAGTTCTGGGCCGAATATCAGGTTCCCATGTTACTTGTCAATCTAAGTTGTGTGTTCCTTGATGCTGTGTATTAATTGTCAGTCTGTTGTGTTCCAGAAACACCATGAATCTTTGGAAATCCTTCTAGAAAAGTGAGTGCAGATCAGAGTAACTGATATATATATATATATATATATATATATATATATATATATATTAGTGATTACTTAGTAACTTCTTAATAACCTTAGCTCTTCACTAAATAATTCGGGTAACCATTCCTGGATATGTATGAGAATGAGCTGGACAATGTGTAACAAATCATATATGAGAAGCCACCCACTAACATGCAATCCATGAAGCTGCTTGAGTGGATGGGCTCACTCGGGTGTTTGTGTTTCCCCCCAGTATCGGCCGATGCCCCCCACACGTCTCCGATGTCTCCTGGCGCCTGGCTTATGAAATAAAGGTGATGGGGTGCTTTGTGTATGGCTCCTTTTTTATACTGTGTGTAGAATTTTGTATCCTTCAGCTAAGGTGACGTTTTTGTCATTCTCCAGACAAATCAGCTCTACCAAACTCACCGACCGTCCTACTTGGTGAATTTCAGCTTAGAGGTAAGTGTACAGGGGATGCCTGAGGTGCCAGCTGACTCATTCCTGGCATGTTTAGTAAATCTGTGGCCCTTTCTTTCCTTAGAGCTGTGATCCCAGCCAGGCCCAGGATGTTACATTTAACTGCTCAATGGAACAATTACAGGTACATTTATGTGTGTCCCTTAGAGGGGCAGTGGTCCAGCTAAGCTGACATCACATGGCTGTGCTGTGTTGGAGGGGATGGATACAGAAGTCGGGCTCGTCCTTTTAATTATCTGTTGTTTTTTAGCTATAGCTATATGGATACCAGTTGTATATATATATTAGATACCAGTGTTTAGTCTTTTAGCTTAAAAAAGGGGCAAATGTTTTACCCCTAGCAACTGAAGCAAAAAAATATGTTTTCCATAGCAACTGAAGCAAATAAAATGTAGCAACCGAGCCAAAAAATGTTTATTTGCTGTAGTTGCAATGAAAAACGATATTTGCTTCTGTTGCCATTTTGTTTGCTCTGGTAAAATGCGTGCCCCTAGGAACTGAAGCAAAAAAAGCATTTTCCATAAAAACTCGAGCATGTGTCTTGCAAATGTGTTGCCCCCAGCAACTGAAGCAAAGTGTATTTAGCCATATTTTTTGCTCCAGGAGAAACACATTTTATTAGATCGAGTCCTTGGAAGAGAGACATAGCGTAACTGGAGCAAATAAGTAGTGTTGCCTCTGGAAACTGATGTAAAAAATGTTTTCCATAGAAACTGGAGCAAATAAAGTGCGTTGCCCCTAGCAACTGAAGCAAAAAGGGTTTTTTTATTTGCTCCAGTTACAATGGGATACAAAGTTTTCCTCAGTTGCCAAGGGCAGCTTCTATGGAAAAATGTGTTGCCCCGGCAACTGAAGCAAAAATATTTTCCATTACAAATGGAGCAAATAAACACCTTTCTGCTTCAGTTGCCAAGGGCAACGTATTTTATTTGCTCCAGTTGCTATGAAAAACTGGAGCAAAGAAAATATGCTGCCACTGGGAACTGAGGCAAAACGTGTTTATCACAGAACAGTGTTCACTGGAACAAATAAATTATTTTGCACCTAGCAACTTTGGCAATCAGGGTGTTTATTTGCACGAGGGTTTAAATAACACGAATAACCAGGATACACTAGAGGAAAGATAGTGTTACCAATGGCAGCCTTGCAAAATTATCTGGGAAAAGGAAAACTGGAAGCCTAATTTGTATCTAAAATGTAGAACCCTCTATTTCCTTTAGATCTTTGTGAACTGGACATATTGTAACAATCATAGACTGATTGACCGGCAACCATCTCTGCTCCACATTACCTACTCATTACTGATAAAGCAAAAAAATAAATACATGAAAACATACTGGTATTAATATTTTTGTGCTTCAGTTGCTATGGGCAGAACATTTCCTGCTGCAGTTTCCATGTGCAGAACATTGCTACAGTTGATGTAGGCACTTTTTTTTGCTACAGATGTTAAGGGCAGAACATTGTTGTGCTGCAGTTACTATGAGCAGAACATATTTTGCATCAGTTGCTATGGGCAGAACATTTGTTATTTTAGTTGATATGGGCAGAACATTTGTTGTTTTAGTTAATATGGGCAGAACATTTTTGGTTTAGTTGTTATGGGCAGAACATTTTTTTTTTTTGCTGTTTTTTTCCCGGGTTCCTGAGGGCAAAGCCATGGCATACATGTTTGTGAAGTGGAGTCTGTTATAAATACCAGTCTCATTTCCACCATCGTGACTGTATGTATCATTTTTATTAATTCATACAAAGTTACAAAATATCGAATTTCCAAAAATCTAAAGAAAAGAGGGTGCAGTAACTTTTAGAAAGGAATCAGACCATGTGCTTTCTTTTTGGGAAATAAAATGTTGCAAGGTTGCCAATGGCAACATCTCTGCGAATCTCTTGTGTTTAGGACATGACTGTGTTTAGACTTTTTTTTTTTCCCATGGAAATCAATTAGAGGGGTTCTAGTAAAAGTAAAGTGTTTACAATTGTCTTGGCTGTTGGCCAATCACTTCGCTCTCACCCAAGAGGCATCCTTAAGCCCTTTATTAAATACAGCACAGAAACGTATCTGAAGCAAATACGTATCTCACTTAAAATGTAATATTCACCAAATTAAAATTGTAACCGAGTTCTGTTGTAGAAACGAATAAAAAAAACATGAAGTATCGTTTATCATTTCTTAGTAACAAGTTTGGAAGGTTTCTGGTAAATTACACTTGTGATAATTACACCAGCTACACGTTTGATTAACAATTCTTTCCATTTTAAATGAAAGAAGTTTCTTTTAAATACTTTGTGTGTTGAGTGAGAAACGCTCTTTCACTGTCTCTCAAAAATCATCCCCTCTATACAATAATGTGAATAACCTCTGATAACAACATTAAAAAAGCTTTGAATTAGTAACTGTAGTAATAAATCTAGGCAGTAATTGCATTTGCGAAGTCCACTGACTTTATTGATTTATTGATTTATTACTACAGATATCCTGTACAGACCTTGCATAAATTAAACATTTTCCAGGCATCTTGCAATGGTAACACTTAGTTGTATGGTTTTATAAATCGATCCTTAGATTTACCTCCGGCTAATGATTTAAAATATATGACTTATTCACAAGTGGAGACATTTACCAGTATATATTCACCCAACTGTCTCTAGACCACTGAGCTTGTATGATTTACCTTTTCCTTCCTTACAAAGTTGTAGGTAATCTATAGTTCAGACTATGGTCTAATCTATATTACGTGCATGAAAATGTATATTGACTACAGTCCATAATGATCTATCTTTCTATCTATCATATCTGTCTATCTATAAATCATACTTGAATGAAAATTAATATTGTCTATAGTGTATAATTATCTATTTATAATACTTGAATAACATTTTTAACTATTCTATCTATCTATATTACTTTATTAAAAGTTTATATGGACTAGTCAATTTGCAGTTTGTTGCTATCTGTGTATTGGACCTTATCATTTTTTTTAATTTGTTTTTTTAGGATTTAGTAGGGAAACTTAAAGATGCAGCAAAAAGCTTGGAGAGGACATCTCAGGTGTGACCATGTTCTTCCACAGAAGATATAATTTGTTTTTGTTTTTTTATTTTATATCTGATATTTTTACATTCCATGTACAGTAGATAAATGGACATTTCATGTAATACCTTAGTTATAGTATACAAATATATAATAAAACAAACAGTATTGCATTCTGAAACGTTTGATTTTATTTTTTATTTTGTTTACACGTTTCTCTCCCTAGAGATGCTTACATGTCCAGATGATGTATGTTTTTTGTGTGTTGGAAATAAATGGTGTTTATATCAGATGGTGTGGTGTCATGGAAAAGTGTTTACACTCTCATAGGTTGTAGCAGCCAGAAGTCTTTGATTTACTAGGAGGAAGTGATCTAGTGTTCTTGAGAAACATCCAACAATTGTTCCAGAGAATTTACAGGGTTAGAGATAGATCACAACACTCTTATAGTAAAATTATCATTTGGTTTTAAAAGCAATCATACTAGATGGGGATTAATGGTAAACTCCTTGATATTAAACAAAGCATTATTGAGGAGACAAAAAATGCACAAAGGCTGCAGGGAAGACTGAACTGACTAGTAACTAAGGGAATGTTTTATGTATGTAGATGCTGTATGTACTATAGATATGTATGTAATGGAAGCTGCTGGAAAAAAACAGGAAAATGTTTTATGTATGTAGATGCTGTATGTACTATAGATATGTATGTAATAGAAGCTGCTGGAAAAAAAAAAACAGGAGAATGTTTTATGTATGTAGATGCTGTATGTACTATAGATATGTATGTAATGGAAGCTGCTGGAAAGGACCAGGAGAATGTTTTATGTATGGTAGTACATGTACTGTAGATACTTATGTAATATAATAGAAGCTTCAGAAAAGACAGATCTGCTGTCTGTAGTTACCAAGGACTGATGTGGCCTGTGCTGGCCAAAGCTTTTTGAAGAACCAAAACCTCGCATATCTTCTATTCAGTTACTTCAGTAACTGTATCAGAGGCTAAATAATAAAAATAAGAATTCCAGGTTTGGTGGGACATTCTTAGGTAAAGAACCTTCTATAATTTAGTGTGGATATGGAAGGTGATGACTTAATTTTTAGTTGTTGAACACTCCTTAAATACACACACACACACTTCCAAATCTCCTATTGTCTACATCAGGTTTAAATTGTTTGGGCTTCCTGAGATAACCAGGCTGTGGGGCGTATGTTTTGTAAGCAAGATTCAAAAATACGATTGGAATAAACGTTTTCTACAGTTCAGTGTGAATATGACATTTAGAAATAAATCTTAGGTAACTGTTAAATGACAGACCAAGTCTCCGGTATTGCCCACATGAGTTTTAAATTGGTGGCTTTCTGAGATGGCCAGGCTAAATGTATAGGACATTTAGAAATGAATGACATTTCTTTAGTAACTCTGAAGCAACAGTCCAAATCTCCTATTTTCCTCATATGAGGACTCAATTGGTGGGTCTTCCAGAAGTACCCAGGATGTGGGAGATGCTTTGTGGAACAAGATTTGAATGGAAATGAACAGAGCAGAGCTTTCTTCAATTCAGCCAGGATATTAAAAAGTATTTAGCAGTAGCTGGTGATGGTAAGCTCTTTTTACAGTAAATCACTCAAAAGTTACTTTTTAATAGTAATACAATTTGAGACATTTGCTCTCTTTTATACTGTAGTAAATTACCCCGGAAATTAATTTTTTTATATTAATGCAAGTTGATGCATCATATTCGTTATTCATATTTTGTGTTACTGTGTTTTGCTGCTTAACTGTTTTTGTCTTTTGTTGAGTACAAAGTAAGCTCAGTGGTGAATAGTAAACCTTCCATTAGCCAAGCCAATGTCTTGGGTATGAAATATTGTTTGGACATTTCAAGTGACGATGCTTGCAAGTTCTTTTGGTAATAATATCATTTACATTTTCTTGTTTGTGTAGGTTTTTTTTAGTACAAATTCACCTGAAGTGTAAAGTTAAACATGAGTAAACCACAGACCTTGGGGTTGGATGAAAGGTGGCCTTGGGTTGGCAATAATGTTTGTAAAGTGCTTTGTAAAGCACTGTGGAAGAAGATAGCACTATATAAATAAATAATACTCATGTTTGGGTTTTTAATTTGGTGATACCATTTTTTTTAGTTTTTTGCTAATAATAAAATGTGATATATTGTATTTATATGTTTGTGTGTTTTTATGTTAGAACAAATTAAGCTCAAGGGAAAATTTAAACATTAATAAACATCAGGCCTTGAAGGATTTGCAAAGAGGACATTTACACTCTTGCTAAAGGGCAAAGGAAACTTTCCATGTCTATGGAAGCTTATTATTTAGCCTCTTTCCTTGGTTTAAAGGAAATGCAGTTTACTATAGCTGTGCTAAAGAAGTAAGATGATGTCCTATATTGGGTCACCAGGGTTTTTTTAGATAAAGTTTTTAGATAAAGAATAGAGGGATCATAATGAAAGGCTCTTATTCATGTCTGAAGCCAAGCAATAAGATTTAGAGACTTTTCTGTCGATAGCCTTGTGTTTATACACATTAAGCTCAAGTGGGAATTTAAGCATTAACAAACCTCAGGCCTGGTCGCTTTGGGTATACAATACTGTTTGGATTTTTAAACTGGGGATGTTTGCCAGTTTTTCTATTATTTGGGTATAATAAACGTTAATACATCTTATTTATATTTTTGCTGCTTATTTTTTTCTATTATCTTTCTCGTGTACAAGTTAAGCTCAAGCGGTATTTAAACTTCAATAAACCTTAGGCCTTGAGTGATTTGCTAATGGTCCTTGGGTAGGCAACTTATGTTGTTATTTTGTTTTGTTTTTCATTTTTGGTATTTGGTGTTATTAACAACAAAATAAATTATATATTTGTATAGTTTCACTTTTTGTACAAATGTAACTTTTTTATAGATAAGGAGTAGAGGGGCCTTATTAAAAGAGGCTGGGCGTCAGATCTTGTTTAAGTCTGAAGCAAAGCAATAGGGTTTAGAAACTGGTTTACTGCAGTAAGCCTTGTATTGCTACACATAAGCTCAATGGGGAATTTAAACATTAATAAACCTCGGGCCTGGAGGGATTTGCTAATGAGAAGACTTAAACGCTCCAGCTAAAGGGTGAAGGGAACTTACCATGTGTATGGAAGCTTGTTTTATTTATTCAGCCTCCTGCCATGGTTTGAGAGGAATGAGATTTACCAGCAGGAGTAAGGTGATCAAATCATATTTGAAATCACCAGTGCCAGTACTAAAGGGAAGTTTGTTTTATAAGGACACCAGAATTTTTAGATAAGAAGTAGAGATTGACCTTAATAAAATAGAAGGTGGTTTGGTATAGCCTGGTGTTACTACGCATAAAGCTTGAGGGGGATTTAACCATTAATAAACCACTGACCTTAAGGGATTTTCTAATGGTTGCCTTGGGTATGCAATACTGTCCGGGTTTTTAAATTGGTGATACTTATGTATCTCACCTGTAGAACTGTCATGTTGTAGTATTTAATAAGTGTGCCTCTTAAAGGATCTCCAGAGAATCTAAAAATATTGATAACTCCCTCAATACAATGTATTTCTATTTTTGCTGCTATTTTTTTCTATAATCTTTCTCGAGTACAAGTTAAGCTCAAGAAGATTAATGTAAACACCAATTAACCACAGGCCTTAAGGCATTTGCTAAAGAGGAGACTTGCTAGGGGTTGAAGCTTGCCCTGTTCGTGGGAGCTTGTTTTATTTATTCTGTCTCCTGCCTTAAGTTACTTATTGTGACGTCATAGTTTACGTCACTATTGTCAGTATTAAAGGGAAATTTGTTCTATTATGACACCAGACTTTTTAGATAAAGTGTAGGAGGGCTTTAATAAAAGCTGGTTTACTGTAGTTAGCCTGGTGTTGATACACCTAAAGCTCAATGAGGAATTTAAACATGAATAAACCTCAGGCCTAGAAGGATTTGCGGTTGCCTTGGGTATGCAATCCTGTTTGAGTTGTTTTTTGCTTATGTCAATAACAGTTTTTATAAATTCTTTATTTTCATAATGTCAGGAAACATGCAGATTAAACAATTCTCATGTCACATTAAAATCTCTACCTGGATGAAATATATATATATATTGCTGGTAAATCTGTACAACAGCAGAAGCAAGATATATAATACAAATACTGACATCATTTTAGACTTTAGTGCCCCATATCTGCTATTTTTTTTTTATTTTATTTTGTTTCTGAGAGAATTGGAAAAATTGAATATTAAGTACCAACAATAGGAGTGAAAGTTGAATTAGAGAGAAAAAAATGGGAGAGAAAACATGGGGGCATTGTATCCATTGTATTTATATTTTTTATATTTTATATTTATTTTTTTACTACAAGGTAAGCTCGAGGAGAACTGCAAACATTGATAAACCACAGGCTTTAAAGAATTTGCTAATGAGAAGACTTGCTAAGGGATGAAGCCACCGTCCATGGGAGTTTCTTTTATTTATTCAGCCTCCTGTCTTGGTTTAAAGACAATGCAGTTTACTTAATGTGACGTCATATTTGAAGTTATCGGTTCCGGTCCTACAGCAGGGGAATCTATTTTAGATGTGAAGCAAAGTATTTTTTTTTTCCTCAGTAAATCTGTGAGGTTACATTTTTAACACATGGGGTAGATTTATCAAGACTGATGCAAAAAGCTGCAGTCAGTTGTCCAGGGCAGCCCCATAGAATATTTAAAGGAGAAGCAGAATGGGGGGTCTCTGATCTTTTTTTTTTGTTCTAGTTTTTCTTGCTTTGGCCTTTAATAAATCTAAATCAAGAGTGTTGAGGCAGCATCGCCCATTGCAGCCGTCTTGATAAATCTGTCCCACAGTGTCTTGGGATAAAGCGAATGAGCAGCTGAAGTGTTCTTACACACCAGAGGCATTCTGTGAATGTGGTCGAGAAAGCTCTGGGTGAAATATGGCTGTTTGCTCCGACACCCCCACCCCCTCCTCCAAGTACATTCCAGCGCCCCCTCCTCCTCCTGCTCACCCGGATCGGGCGGAGCTTTTCTAGGCGGCGGGTCACTGAGCACCCAGAGGAATCCTGAGATCCCAGCACACCCAGATTGGGGATCTCCAGAGAGGAATGTGCTGGCTGGTGACATATAAATCCTCAGAGCTGTCACAGAGACGTGATAACCAGCAGGAGGGACCCGACTCACCCCCGACCCTCAGCATCGCACGATCTGTACGTCTATATTGCGTTGGATTGAAGATGTTCCTGATCCCACAACTGTAGAGAGGTTATATTTTATATTCCTGCTAAATGCCATCGCGGATCTTTCCCTGCTACAAGCGCCTATTACATCTCTTAAGCCTAGTGACCTCCAATAAACACAAAAAATATCCGATACACAACCACATTTCTATGAAGTTCGATACAGAAACCAAATGATTATGTAAAATGACCAATTGATTCAATTGTCGTCATTTCGGTTTAACACATTGCAAGTTTAGAAAGTCCGATAATCGGATATTGTTATATGAGCAGATGCTGGATAGATAAAATTATAGATAATAATTAATTAGATCGACCCATCGAAAGATAGCTAGAAAGAGACGTACACAGGCAGAAACACAAGAGATAGATAGATTAGATAGATAGATAGATAGATAGATAGATAGATAGATAGATAGATATGAAAGATACATAGAGAGGCACACACAAGTAGATAGTCAGACAAGAGATAGATACGTAGATAAATTAATAGATTAATAGGTAGATTAAATGACATTAATATATAAATGGATAGATAGATAGATAGATAGATAGATAGATAGATAGATAGATACTCGATACATACATAGACTGATATGTAGACAGACAAAAAGACAAGAGATAGATAGATATGAAGGATACATAGAGTGATAGCAAAACACAAAGAAGATAGATAGATAGACAGTCAGGCAAGAGATAGATAAGTAGAGATAGATAGATAGATAGATAGATAGATAGATAGATAGA
This sequence comes from Gastrophryne carolinensis, assembly GCA_027917425.1. Taxonomy (NCBI): domain Eukaryota; kingdom Metazoa; phylum Chordata; class Amphibia; order Anura; family Microhylidae; genus Gastrophryne; species Gastrophryne carolinensis. The sequence goes on along the minus strand of CM051239.1, from coordinate 41,341,442 downwards.
TAGATAGATAGATAGGATGTAGACAGACGGAAAAACGATAGATAGATAGATAGATAGATAGATAGATAGATAGATAAAGTATAAAGTTGTGAATAATAGATAAATATATAGTTTGACAGGCAGACTGACAAATAAGGGATAGAAATAAAGATACGAGATAGGTAGACAGAAAGAAAGAAAAAAATAAACAGCATGATAGACTGATAGGATATACAGACAAGGGGTAGTTCGACAGACAGACAAGACAGACAGACAAGAGATAGATAACAATAAACATGTTGATATTTAAGGTAGAGTGGAAGGCAAGGATTCTATGTAGAGGTGTGAACTTTAATAATGCATATAACCGATAGAAATATCAGAATGATAAATTAGAACTCACACAGATATGGCGACAGCTAATGTACTGTAGCTACTGTATCAAAGCCAGCTACTGTAAGTAACAACGAGAGGGCTGAGGGTTTACAATTGCATTTTAATATGTGATAGATAGATAGATAGATAGATAGATAGATAGATAGATAGATAGATAGATAGAATCAAAAATCTGTATTTTACTCACTAAAACGAAAATACTGTTTAGCTATATCACAAGCTTTTCCGGGATATTCACAATGGGGAGACAGCTGTTCATTGTAAGGTCAACCGTGTAGTTACTGAGATAAATAGTAGTGTGTCTGGAAACATTGTCACAAAATATATATGAATTATCCAGCTACATATTTTCCACAGAGCTATACCTATAGTAATTATATATTATATATATATATTTTTTTTATTTGTACCGATACAATAATAAGTAAAGTTTGGTTTAAGTTGAAGTAGTAAGTAATCTTATACAAAGTAAAGCCTGGTTTTAGGGTTGTTGGTTTTAGTAAGTAGTCTTGTAGTACCTACAGTAAGTACCTATAATACGTACAGTCTGGTCCGTTTTTAGAGTTGTACCTATAGTAAGCACAATCTGGTTTTAGAGTTGTACCTTAAGTTAATACAGGCTGATTATAGATGTATATTTATAATAAGCACAGTCTGGTTCTAGAGTTGTACCTGTAGTATGTACAGTCTGGTTTTAGAGTTGCTCCTGTGGTAGGTGCAGACTGGTCTTAGCGTTGGTTTTAGAGCTGTGGCTATAGTAAGTTGTACTTTTACTGTAGTTAATACACACTGGTTGTAGTGATACATCTAAAGTAAGTACAATCTTGTTCTGGAGTTCTACCTGTAAGAAGCACAATCTGGTTATAGGGTTGTTCCCATAGTAAGTAAAAGTCTCGTTTCGCAGTTGTACCTATAGTAAATACAATCTGGTTATAGCGTTGTTACTCCAATAAGTACAGTCTGGGTTCACAGTTAAACCAATAGTAAGTGTAATCTAGTTACAGGGTAGTTCCTATAGTAACTACACTCTGGTTCCACAGTTGAACCTATTGTACATGTAGAATGTGGTTATAGGACTGTTCCTATAGTAGTTCCTATAGTAGTCTGGTTTTAGAGTCGTATCTAAAGTAAATGTGACCTGCTATAGTAGGTATTAGCTGTTTGCATCTATAGTGAGTGTGGGCTGTTATATAGCTGTATGTATAGCAATTTGTATAAATCTATATCTATAATAAATGTAAGTTATGGACCTGTAGTAAATACAAACTGGTTACAACACAGTGATGTGACTATGATAAATGTAGGCTGGATTTATAGATGTAGGTTAGTAAGGAATGCCTCTACCGCTGTGACCATAATAAAAGCAGGCTGGATTTATAGATCTAGGTTATTAAGGAATGAACTCTACTGCTGCTCATATTCTAATAGCCTACTATCTATAATAGGTATAAAAAGTACAAGCTGGTTGCAGCTGGTTGGAGCAGTATCTATGGTAACTAAACTATATTAAGTATGGGTGTATGGCTGTAGCCATGGCTCTCTAAAGCTACCTATAGTAAGATCAGGCTGTTACTGAACTGTGTTTGTAGAAAGAAGAGCCAGTGTAACCTGAGTCTATGGTTCACTATGTTAGCAGAGCAGTAGGAGTATATGGTGGCTATATATCAGCAGAATAGAATATAGTTGTAAATACAATACATGTACAGTATGATGCTGTAGCCCTTAGTGAGTCCGGTATGGGCAGGAGACCTTTTGGTTACAGTGAAAGTTTACCCTCAGCTGATGTATATGGTTGTTATAGTGATTTACCTGTAGTGATCGGGAGTGTAGACTGTAGATCACCAGCAGGGGCTCCAGCTATTGCCCTGTCTCTAGTGTATAAGGGTATATATGGCTATAGCTTAGTACATCAAGCTGTATTTTATTAGAGATGTGTCGTATGACTATAAATTTAAAAGGGTGCAGGGTACAATGTGGGAATAGACGTCTGGAAAGCGAAATCCTTGACTCAAGTTGGGCGTGAGTGTGCCCATGTGCCATTACTGCTGCAGTATAGTTTAGGGCTGTTTTGGCAGGTTGGGAGGTAGGGTGTCAATTTGTAATTCAAGTGTAGTGCAGATATATAGCCGAATCCATATTGTATTGGCTGGTTATAGGAACGCATCTATAGACAGGATAGTCGGGTTATAGTGGTGTATCTATTAAAGGAACTAGGCACAGTACATGTATCACTGTATCTATAGTAGGTACAGAGTGGTTGTATCTCTGTGTCTATAGAAGTAAAAGCATCATAAATCTAAGATAAGTACAAGGTGACTGTATTTAGAGGAAAGTTATACAGAAAGGAGTACATGCAGGTTTTTGAGGTTATTGTGATGGTGATGTTTCTAGGTACGTGTATTATGTAGCACTGTATCTATAGTGGATATAAGTTGTTGCATTTCTGTATCTAGAAAAGTACAGACGTTACATTGTATGTACCTATGATAAGTACAAGGCAGTTGTATCTGTATAGAGGATAGTGAAGGCAAGTTTTACAGATGTATATATAGGTACAGTCAGGTTATGGTGAGGTAACTATATCTACAGCCAGATTATAGTGGTGTATTTATAGTAAGTGCATCTAGGTTATAGGCATGTATGTATAGAAAGTGCAGGGAGGTTATAGTGATGTATCAACAGACAGTACAATCAGTTCATCGTGATATATCTATATAGTACAGGTAAGTTATAGTTATTTATCTAAAGTAAGTAAAGGCATTTTATATTGTTATATCTATAGTAAGTAGGACTTTGGTATAGAGATATATCTACGGTTAAACTGTATGACTAAGTGTAGGTATGTTAGCGTGATGTTTCTAGGTATGTGCATCATGTATATCTATAGTAGCTGCAGGATGGTTGTATATAAGTGCAAGCATGCAACAGTAATGTATCGAAGATAAGTACAATTAAAGGAAAGTTATACAGAAGTATAGGCAGGTCCTAGTTATGTATCTCTAAAAAGGACGGGTAGGTTATAGTGATGTAGC